>OV725077.1:223934293-224534293 GCA_928085145.1 Nezara viridula | reverse complement strand
AGTCCAAAGGGCACCTATTAGCTGGTGTTGTTCGCCAATAAGTCATTATTTATATTTATCTGTAAAGCCTGATTAATAACCTCATCAATTCATTCGAATGAGTAAGGATGCTGGACAAAATCTCTTTTATGACCTCTAGCTTGACTGGCAATCAATTACTTGATTTTAAATGTGTTTACAGCCAGTATTAGCTTTGTGCCAGCATTCTCAAAAGCAAAAAAGGCTGCATTCTAGTTGCAAAAGTGTAAAAAATAAAAGAAACTCAACCTTATTTTTTTTTTCATTTGTAGTGTAACCATTCATTCTGAAGAACCTTGTCCTTTTTTAAATATGAATTTTCAAAAAAAACTAAAAGTTGTTTAGGCAATTTTTCCCCTTCTTATGAATAGGACATAAAACCATCTTATTTCAAGTTGTTGGAATTCTTTCCTCAATCCAGATTGTACAAGAAGACTGTTGAAGAGTAGATATTCTTTCCCTTTTTTGAACAATTCAGCAAACAAGTTGTTAAAGCCGGGCACCTAGTTGATTTTTAACTTGTCAACAGCTGCACACAATTACCCGTCTAAAGTTCATCTTCAGGAGTTTGATTAAGGACAACTTCTTCCTCTTGAGTTCAATGTGCCTGATTTTCTTTAAGGAGGTGGTCAAAGTGGTGATTTCATCTCAAATTATTTTTGCCTTCTTGTTCAGTAACTTTTCATCTAAATCCATACAGGCTGAGATTCAAGGCTAAAAAGATTTTGGCCACTGTTCACACCACTTTTGGTAACATTTATGACACTCATTACTACTTCATAATCTTTCTATTTCTTTGAGCTCTTAATTTTCCCATTCTCTTTTTTTTTTTGTATTTCTTCTCTTCTGAGCTTTATAAATATCAACTGAGACTTGAGCCCTTTTCTTCTGAAGCACAGATTTATAGGCTTCATTCTTGCGACTGGTAGCCTGGCTAAGCTCCTTGTCGCACCGATAAGAAAGTGATCAATCTGGATCATTGTGTTTCCATCGGGAAACGTGCATCTACCAAGATGGAATCCTTTGTGAGGAAATAGGCTGCTACCAACTACAAAGTTTTCTGATGCACAGAAGTTAACAATTCTATGGCTGTTGCCCTTACACGCATCGTGTTGACTAAGTTTATCTGTTGTTGGGAAGTAGGGAGCTTCTTTGCCAACATTTGCATTAAAATCGTCTGTAATTATTATTATTATGTCTGAAGGAGGACATATATCTAACATGAGTCCACTATTAATCTTATGTGATTGTACTAAGTGGCTTTATTTTAGCCATACATAATTAATGGCTAAGTTCATACAATTTTATGATTGCTGTAAGTATGTAGTACTTAATTCTACATAATACACTGTAAATTTTATTGCCGACTAAACCAAGAAAACAAAAATGAGGGTTATGTGATTGGGCTGTCCGTTAAAAGCTATGTAATGATTTTTTAATCGAACGGCTTGATCGATTTTAAATTTTGACAGATGAAATTTTTCGGTGAGATCACCTGAGTGTTTTGAAACAATTTAAGCAAAAAAACATGATCTGTGAATGAATAAAATGTGTTTAATTGATTTGCTAAAGGGTATTCAACCAATTTTTGAGCGAATGGCTGGACCAATTTTTAAGTTTGATGGCTTAAATTATTCATTATTAGGTCATATTTTATTTATGATTTTTTAATTATTAACCATTTATTATAAGTAATTCAATTGTTATATTTTGTATAATTTATTATTTAAATAATGATACCTCTTTTAATAATCAGCTGTCTTTTTATTTGTATTTTAATACTTTGAAACATAAATTTTAATACTTTTTTTAAGTCACACTATAAGATATGAAAATTCAATATAAAATATAAATTACTGACACATTTCAGGTTTACTGGAGCTCTGAGTGGCTTGGTTCATGTCTTTGCTATTCCTTGTCTCCTAAGGCTTGCTACCCTCAAGAAAAGTGGCAAGATATCTACACCTTCCTATACAATGTACATTCTTATCATAATATATGGAGCAGCAAATCTCATAGGCCAGTTCTTTGTCAAGGATCGTTAAATATCGCAACTAATAAGATATTTTATTTAATAACTATCAAGTTATACTTGAATTGTATATATTGTTTATAGAATTTATTATTTATATTCTAAATAAAACAAATTTTTAGTGTTTTTAAATTTTGAAAAAATCATAAATTTAAATACAAGTTGTTTTGTCTGTGTTTAATGTGATTTTGATGTTTCATATTAAAAAATAGTTAAAATAGAACTTCATTTAGAATAGATTAGGCATAGAATTACAATTTAAGTATGTAAAATACTTTTTTATTTACAATTGCAGCTATATTTTTAAAGCATTTTAATGCAATGTTTTTTTTTTAGTTTTAAACACAACTGTATTATTTTATTTGGTATTACTTTAAATTTATTATTCTAGGTCAATAATAAAAGCTAATATATTAATTAATATACAATACATGTATATAATAATGTTACTGTGACAATAAATTATAGAGTAATATTAAGGTTGTAAAGTAATTTCAGTTAATCTGAGTTACTTTCTTTTAATAAGAGAATTTTAGTTCCAGAAATTATAGGATACAATCTTAATTATAAGCTTTGCGCTAATCACTATGGATCATTATTATAAAATAGTGATTAGAATTTCTTTACTAAATAAGTTTTGCATTATCAGCAAATAATCCTTTGGTATTTTAAAAATTACAATACAGCAGAATGGAATTTTTAACTATTACTTATAGCACTAAAGTTTTAATTAGGTATGTACCTGTTAAGTCTTAAATTAATTACTAAATCTCTGTGATTTAACTGTTCTGCATTCCTCAAGTCTTAGAATATTGTTTTTTTTATATTTTGCTTTTTTTATTTTCGAATGAAATCTTTTTATCTTGTCATCATTTCATTTAACCTAGAAGTAGGTAATTTAATTTAAAATATTTATGTTCCGAAATTGTAATGTTTTGTACATTATCTAATTTATCCATTTAAATTTTTATATTTAAAAAAATCAAAGTATTTTTTGTTTAAATAAAATTGTTATTAGAGAGTTCAAATGATTTAATTTTCTTAAAAACCTATTTTAAACTTATAATGTTAATTATAAAAGATGCTGGGAGATTATATATATACACATTATATTATATTACATTATACTATATTATAATTGTAATGCAATTGTATATTATCGAATCTGCAAAATAAATTATTAGTTATATGCTGATTCCTAAACAAATATAATTGAAATTTAAAAATTTATAGTGCCGGATATACAAGGTGTCCCGTAACTAGAGGGAAATTTGTATATGAGTGATAGCAAACCTCAAGGGCTACAAAAAAGTGTATATAAATAATAGGCCAATTCTCAGCAGAAAAGTAGCGAATCCAAGTTCTGTGCTTCTTGAAATAGATCATGTTTTTTGTTGAGTTGGAAGAGAAAATACTTAAAGTTAAAGAAATATTTAATTTAAGTAATTACCAATTTCTTTATTGTAAACAATACAATTTGACGTTTGTCATTGTTAAAATCAGTTAAAGAGGATTAAACAAAGCTAAGTTATATTTTTAAAAAGTCATAAATTATTCACATTTTTTTTTTCATCGTAATTCAACTATACTACGGCTACTCCACTTTTAGAAAAACTACCTCGTTTAATTATACTTGTTTTAATTAAGCTTATAATAATTAAATTGAGGTTTATTTGGGAAAAAATTGAGATTCACCTCAGGTTGTGTAAAAAAATGATCTGATTTTTATCCTGTCACCTATAAGTACCCATCTTTTGAACAATAATGGCCACAATTAACTGTTGCACAGCTTTTATTTCTTGTTTTTCCATGATTTGAGATGCATTACAGCAAACGTAACTACCTAAATCCACATTTTATTAATGAATTTCTTTTTTTTAAAGAATGATTTTTAAATTATTTTTTCTGATAAATTGGTTATAAAATTAGTTTTTTCTCCATTATAGGAAGTGATCTGTATTCATGAGTGACAAAATAAAAGTTTCTAGTTTAGGTCTCATTTAGGTTTAAAATAAAAAAACCTGCCAATTATGTCAATTATTTTAATGAAAACGTTAATATTAGGATCAGGAACATTTAGTTTGTCACTAATAATATGTATCAATTCCTATAATAGAAATCTGGGTGAAAAACACAATTTATAACCGATTTATTGGAAAAAATCACTATTTTCAAATTAATTTTTTTTTTTTTTTTTCCCTTCCGCAAAGCTCCTGGACATGACCTAATAACATCCCAGATCTTGAAACTTCTTCCTCGAAAAGCCATCCTATACCTTACTTTCATATATAATGCTGTACTCCGACCCACATATTTTCCTGATCCTTGGAAAATATCTATTGTCAAAATGATCCACAAACCCAAAAAGCCACCAGAATATCCATCCTCTTACCGTCCCATCTCTCTGTTACCCATCATGGGAAAAATCCCGGAAAAACTAATCTTAAAACGCCTGTACCCAATCCTAGATTCTAATCACATAATCCCAGATCACCAATTTGGATTCAGCTCCTCCCATTCCACTATACAGCAATGCCATCGTGTGGTAGACGTAGTATCCTCTGCATTGGAGCGCGGTATGTACTGTACGGGAGTCTTTCTCGATGTTGAACAGACGTTTGATAGAGTTTGGCACCCGGGACTGCTGTGCAAACTCCGAAAATTCCTACCATCTACCAACTTCCTCATTATCCGTTCCTACCTTACTGATAGATACTTTAAAGTAAATCACAACAATGTCTATACATCCCGTTTTTCCCAGTCTGCAGGTGTTCCTCAAGGTAGTATCCTAGGTCCTATCCTTTACACAGTTTATACAGCTGATATCCCAACACTGTCGTCACCACATATGCTGATGACACATGTATTCTATCAGTTAATAACGACACATCTATTGCATCCCAAACCCTTCAATCCCACATCACAAACCTTGAAGAATGGTGTCAGAACCGGAGAATTAAAATAAATTCCAATAAATCCCATCAAATTACCTTCACCCTTCGTCGTAAACCAATGACTTCCTGTCCTTCAGTATCCTTTAACAACACCTCACTTATTCCTGTTGAACAAATCCGTTACCTAGGACTCTATCTGGACAAATGTCTAATTAGGAATCCTCATATCAGACTGAAACGACAAGAAACAGCTCGACGTTTCCGACTACTTCAACACTTACTAGACAAACGCTCTAACCTTCCAATCAATTATAAAAGACTCATTTACATGACTATAATAAGACCTATTTGGACTCACTGAGTTGAGCTATGGGGCTCCACCAAACCTTCAAATTCCTCTCGCATACAATCCTTACAATCCAAAATCCTTCGTAAAATCCTCAATGCTCCTTACTTTTTTACAAATAAAATTATCCATAATGACGTTAATGTTCCTTATGTATCAGATTTGACCCAATCCAGATATCTGTCCTTCCATAATAAACTTCATAACCATCCCAACCCTCTTGTCACTAACCTTGCTTCCTATTCGATTCCTGATAACCCTCCGAGGCGTCTGAAAAGAAGATGGCTACGTGATCTTCTAATATAGACATATTATTAGAGTGCTACCAATGGGTAGTTTCTCAACATGTGTTCCATGTCATTATATCCATGTGCGAATTTACCAAATGTATTTTTTTATACAGTTGTAAATATCATATAAATAAATAAATTTTTTTTTTTTTATAAATAAAATGTGTGTTTAGAAAATTGGATTTATTAAAATACATCCCAGATCATAAAAAATCAAGAAATAAAAGCTATTCAACAATTAATTTTAATCATTTTTGCTGAAAACAGGGTTACTTTTACTTGACAGGATAAAAACTACCATAATGTCAAGGTATTTTGCAGAGCATACAGTTACCAGAAGGCCTCGACAGAGCGTGTTTAAGTAGAGAGGTAATATGACTCAGAGGATGAAGGAAGATGAGTAGAAGGATGGCCTAAAGTGTCAGGTGGATCAGCAACCAAATCAGTCTTGGTCTGCTTTGTAAGGGATCAACCTTAACATTCCGCTGGAATGGTAACCACTGACGGAGGGATCAATTACCAGACTTTGTGAGAGGATGAAATACTAATGGAGGTATCATTCTCCTGACTTAGTATGTGGGAATACAGGCGGACGAATCACCATCCAGACTCCTATGGAGTAAAAGAGTAGGATAAAATGTTTTTGGACATAGTGAAATAAGAAGGCAGATTAATGAGAACAAAAAGCGTATATGAGACGTTTACCAATCATCTGCGTATAGGTCTACACCCTGAATGGCGGAGACTGAGAACCTGATAACTTTGTGAAAAGACTGCGGGAAATCGTTCTGCTATGACTAAATTGGATATCAAGAGTCTTTACAATTACAGTTATTTTTAAGCTTTGATCAGTATATGTTATCATACATTATTAATAAAGTTAAGTATAGTACATTAAACTTTATTAATGAAAAGTATTTACAATGTATATATATTAATATATATATATTCTTTTTATAAGTTAACGATGGGATCCTATTCAAAGTTTTAAAATTAGATCTTCGATCAGGCCAGGGACACGCCATATATATATATATATATATGGACTGGGGTAACCGTACGGGCTAATGCGCTTGCAATAGGTAATCAAAGTTAAGCAACGTCGAGCCTGGTTAGTACTTGGATGGGTGACCACAACTCACACCGACCGGGCGTAGGACTAATGACCCTACCTTTTTCTTAAATCGGGAAGCTTAAGATGTGGTTTACCAGGATGTTAATAGGCCCCCTGAGATTCGGTCCATGGACGGTCTGTTTCGGGGAAAGAAATATAGGTCCTCGTGCGCCTGCTGACTCAGAGCTGCCATAATCTATGGATCTAGACTGATTTGTCACTGTCCTGAACCCGAGAGAGTCGGTGTGAGGGGCACTGGCAGATTGGCCCCAAAGGGATCGGCTATGGAGCTACGATTGGCCTGCCGCTGCACTATGGACACCATGGTTCGTAGCAACGTGGGGTTGTGTGACCCCCTCCAGGCTATCTGAGTTCCCGCAAATGACTACCGCTGTAAGGAGACTACATCTCGCGACCAAAGATCTTCATGGTCTTTAGTGCCAATCGGAAAAAAAAATACATATATATATACATATATATATATATTTAAATTAACAATTTGAGTATTTTACTATACAACTTACTTACTTATTTCCGGTGTTCCAACGTGGGATACCTCTTCAGGTCAGAGCCGAACTCCACACATCTCTATCCTCCCAGTCCCTCTGTAGACTCTCTCTATCCTCTTGTAGACCTCGCCGGCCATCTCCTCTCGGTCTCCTACCATCTTCATCGTTCCCGGTCGTCCTCGCCTACGCTTTCCGAGTGGCTGCCAGTCCAGGACTCTGTTCGGCCAATGCTCTTCCGGCATTCTCCTGCAGTGCCCATACCATCTATACAATAATAATAATAATACAATAATATTACTATACAATAATAAGAAATAAAAATACATCTTTTATGTACATTTCACGAGCGAGCTTGTGAGGCGCTGCCAGGTAGTGGACAGGTGAACTATTTGTCCCTTGTAGCAAGATGCGGGCGTGAATCTGCCGCCACAATAATTTTTTTAAAAACTTGTGTTGAATCTCAAATTTTTCCTTAATAAACTCAGCTTAATTAAAACGAACTTAAAGCTTATTAAACGAAGAAGTTTTTGTAAAAGTGAAGTAACAATAATATAGTTGGCTGATGATACAAAAAATGGCCAATAATTTATGATTTTTCTAAAAACAGAACTTAGCTTAGTTTAGTCGCCCCAAAGTCCTCTGTAAATGATTTTAACAATATTAAACTCTAAATTCCTTTAAAGTAAATTTTATCTTGTTTACAATAAAGCAGTTATTGATTAATTAAATTAAATGTTTCTTGAGTTTTTGCTTTCAATTCAATAAAAAACATAACTCACTTAAAAAAACACAAAACTTGGATATCCTACTTTTTTGCTGAAAATTGGCCCATTCAGGTCTGTTGTCAATCCTATTAAAAATTCCCTCTACTTATGGGACACCCTGTACATAATATTTAAACTGGTAATAGTTGTCTTCTAGAGCTATCATAAACTCCATATAAACAATAGTACAATTTTCGCAGAATAGTCATAGTCATAGTCATAGTATAGCAAATGAAGTTTTCTGTTTTTTTAAAAAGTCATAGTTTTTGATGAATAATAAGCGATAACTGAAACATAATTTAATATAATTAATTAACAATTACTTCACTGTAAACCAGACAAAATTTACTTTAAACGAAACTAAAGTTTGTTATTGTTAAAATCCTTTAAAGAAGACTTTTGAGCTATTAAACTAAGCTATGCTATGATATAAAAAAAATCATGAATTATTCGCGATTTTTATTTATCCTCCTTCAGCTGTACAACAGACACCACAATTTTAGAAAAACTTTCTTGTTTAGTTTGACGAAATCAGTTGAAATAAAAATCAAATTTTGTAAAAAAAAAATACCCGTTTTGGTATTCTGTCACCTTAAAGTACCCGTGTTTTTAGCAAAAATGACCACAATGAATTAATACAAAGCTTTAACTTAATTTCCCTTTACCTGGGCTGTAAAAAACCTCAGTTTTATTATCACTTTAGATCATAAATATTCGAAAATCACTATTTTTAACATTTATATTGTAACAAATAAAAAAGTATTTATTAATTTTTGTTTTTGATAATACATTCCAGGTTATGCGAAAAAATAAATTAAATCTTTGCAATAATTTATTGTAGTCATTTTTGTTCAAAAAACTTTTTCGTTTGAACAAATTTCGTTTGAATTAAATTTTGTCTAGTTTAAAGTATATCAATTTTTAATTAATTTTATTAAATTATATGTTAGTTATCGCTTCTTATTCAACAAAAACTATAATATTAATAAATTACTGGTCTATTATACCTTAAAGTATTAATTTCATGCAGAAAGAAAACGTCCAAAGAAAAGAGCCGGAGAGCTAATATCGGTCTAATGGTCAGAGCTCGATTCCTCCCCATCATTTCTTCAAGCTGTTTTCGAAATACAATTACCCCTCAACATTCGCGAGTTTGATATGCACGAATTTTGTTTAATTCCTTCTGCTATTTTCCATAGTACGAATGTGCACATATAGAATAAAAGTTGAAAATTTTTACATACGATCTTTTCCAATAATAGAAGTAATATATACTTAATAGGTATCATTTCATTCGTAAAATGGTTAGAACAGGAACAGTAAGTGCAGATTCAATCTAACTGTATTTCCGAATCAGCTTCTCCCAAAGATTTTATTCTCATACAGAAAAAATTGCATCGTGTAATATAGATATTTTTTAGCCAATGAAAACGATGAGGAAGCTATACTGACCTTACTTAGCAGGCGTTTTTTTCTCTGTAGTTTTAATAATTACAAGAATATTGAATTATTTAAAAAGTTTATATTGCATTTTTAATGTTTACAGAAAGTTGTTTAATGGTTTCAAAAAATACTTACATACACTTTTATACATATATACATCTTTTATTGAACTTATTCCGCATCTAAAAATAAAACTTATTTTATCTAGAGCGAACTTTAAAAACAAAATATGAAAAAGGTATCAAAATAGACCAATTGATCTAATAAGCAAACCTCTGATCTAATTTTACGAAAAAAAAAATATAAATGAGCATGCCATAGCTGGACGAACTTTTAGGTAGCATCATCACCACTAGCGGATTCAGTTTTGGGGGGGCTTCAGCCCAAAAGCTTCTTTTTTTTCATAAAAATAACGATAATTACTTTGGAAAAAAATAAAGAAACTAACTACCTATATGAAATGGTGTTTAAGTGATTCATAAAGCCCTTTTAAATGTAATTAGACGAACAATAATACTTTAAGAGATAATTTTTTTCCATAAAACATGGTTATATTCTACCATTTTGGAGGGGAGGCTTCAGCCCCAAAGCGTAGATCCACCCGTGATAAGCACGAGGATAAGAAGTTTCTTATGCGAGGATCTTGCTGTCAAGCAGCAACACTGTCTTCCACCCGGTTCATAGAAAGGTTTCAATTCTGTTGTAGGTTAGAAATGTATTCTGTTGGTTTGCCGGAGGATTTATGGATATAATTCAAGTTGTCCTTCTAAAAGTTTGTTTGTATGGTGACAATCATGATAGTAAAATATTCACTCCCTCGTAAAAAGTTATTTTGACTTAAAAAACATTCTCACCAACAAATGGATTCTTACTCTATCTAGTCTTGAATATCTGTGTTAATTAGTGCTAAGATTTATTTTGCCCCCGATTTTTGTGTTTTACATTTTGGGTGTATTTTCGCATATTGTTTTATGGTATTATTTTGATCTTGGTTCTCTTAAATAATACAGGATACCAATATTTTACAACTCATCATGGAAAAGGTATTAACTATGATTGCCCAGATGAACTTTAAAAAAATTGAAGACCTTTTGAAAGCAGGTGCTGATGTTCATTTTAAAATAGGAGATAATGAAGACACACTTCTCCATTGCTCCTATACTTTAGACATTACCAAATTGCTTCTGTTGTATGGTGTTGATGTTAATGCAAGAAATCTGCTTGGAGAGACCCCTTTACACTGTGCCGCTATCGAACAGAAAGGACTAGGTCTTATTCAGCAACTTTTAAAGTATGGTGCTGATGTTAATGCCGTTGACAACGAAGGCAAGACTGCTCTTTACCACTCTGTAGACTACCGCAGAACTTCAGATGACCGCGTGAACATTTGGAAAGAACTTATATTTTATGGAGCTGACATAAATATGAGTTGCCTTGAATCTGAGCCTTACCGTCATTATTGCACTTCACTGTGTAAGGCAATAGAAAACGAAGACCAAATGTGTGCTAAGTTTCTCATGAAAATGTTCTTAATCAAAAACTTTAAGGAAGGGTGCAGAAAAGTCATTGATTTCAGTACTTATATAAGGTTGTCAAACACTAATCAACTCATTCTTGATGAGCTGTTATGTTATCAAGATGATTGTGTCGATGAAATTTTGCTAATTAAATCCCACAAATTCAAGAGTAAGTGCTCACTGTATGATTTTTTAGTAATAAAAAAAGGAGATGCTATTAAACCACTATATTCAAACAACAACAATATTACAGATGAGGAAGTATTGAGTAATTATCCTATTTACAGTGATATTATTCTATCTAGCTTACAGTCGTGTCTGGAAAGAGCATCATTATTGGAAAAATTGATAAAATTTGAAACTGGTGATAGTTTTAACTTATCTAAATGTTCTCTAAAAAATATAATCTTTCTAACCTCTGATTGTCTGCTTATGATTGCTGAATATCTAACCAATGATGATTTGTCTAACTTCATAGAAGCCTTAAGTTGAGACTGATGTTTAAAGAAATCAGTTTTTTATTTTTGTTTTAAGTGTCAGCTTTATTTATTGTTGTTCGATCATGAAGTCAATAACTCTGATGACTGTAATAGAAATAGTTTTAAAAATTAAGTAGTTTACAAAATAATTTATCGATCCAGAAGCAATAAAGAAAAGTGAAGCCTTGCTTGCAGAATGTCATTATTACTGGCTCGAAGCTGCCTTTTACACCAGACAATCGGTAAGAGTTTTGATCTTAACTTCTTATATACTTTTTACCTATTGTATTTTTTGTTTTTGCGGTATTCTAGGATCTTAATTTTATTTTATTTTATTTTTTTTTTTGTGATCTAAGCATTGAGTTGTCTCAATTTGGATTCTTCAATATCTTATCTAGAGATGTTGCCTAACCAATCTCATTCATTATTGCTTCGATATTTCTCTTCTATTCATTCAATCCTGATTTTGTGATATATTAGTCTTACTTCAGACTTCACCATTAAATCTATCATTTTCTTTGTAATTTTTTTTTTTTTTTTTTTGTTTATCATTTTCAATAATGAACCTCCTCTCTTCAAAATTTGAGTTTTTTTTTTCAAGAAACAGAATCTATAAATTAAAAAAAAAGATACTATATAATTAGTATCTAATGATAATTAATTTGATATTTATAAATTAACTGTCCTTATACTTCTTGATTTATCCAAAGTATTCATTTCCATTGACCATTCTATCCTTTTAAACAAAATAAAATTATTATCCTTCTCTAATAGTTCCATATCTTAGTTCCAATCTTTTCTCTTACTAAATACCCAAGCAGTTTCCATTCCCAACCATCTGCTATCTGCCTACCTTTCTTTATCCTCTGGAGTTGCCCAGGGATCAAGCATATCTCTCCTTTTTAGCTCCTATATTAACAACCTACATGATTTAATTCTCTATTGTTCCCTTCACCTTTAAGCAGACAATTCTCAAACCTATTAATCCTAAGCTGTATGTAGTACTTGCCAAGATTCAAGAAGACCTAGATCGAATCAGTACCTAGGCAAATGTAAACGGATTACGGGTAAATGCTGCCAAAACTCAGGCTATTGTCATTGGTTCCTAGTTTTTTCTTAGATCCCATACAGACTTTCCCATAACATACCTGAATGACCCGCCAATCTCCTTCTGCTTCTCTGTTAAAAGTTTAGGATTTTTCATTGATCCAACCCTCTTCTGGAATCACCATATTTATCACATCTCCCGACGGACAATTTCTTCTCTCACAATATCCCATCGCTTTTGCCATCTTCTACCTCAACATATGTGTAAACTCCTGGTTTCCTCTCTCATCTTTCCCCACTTTGACTACAATTGTGTGGTGTATGATGGCCTCTCGGTGGATCTCTGTGATAGACTGAAAAGACTAATTAATTGCTGTGTAAAATTAGAAAATGGGGCCCTAAGATACTCCCATGTCCTCACCACTACACTGAGTTAACTTTGCTCTTCCCTTGCTTCTGAAGACAATATTTCCTTGGTACATTCATCTATCAAATCACCAGCAATCATCGTCCTTACACCAACAACGTTCTCCAATTCAAGTCCCCAATCCATTTTCTTTCCACAAGATATCTCAACCTTCTGACCTTTACAACCCCACTTACAGATATGCCTCATTCCAAAACTCCTTTATTGCTCGTTCTGTCAATTTCTGCAATTACCTCCCTATCAAAATTTGGCTTTCCCCTTCCATATCTACATACAAAACCCTCATATTCCAATACCTGACCCAAAAACAGTCAGATGACTATTTAACCATTGGAAATATACATGTACTAGATATATATACTAGATTTTCCTAGTCTTGGTGCCACTGAATGCATCTATTGTTGGTTTTCTACTGTTATTTTTTATAAAATCAAATTTTTACCTTTCGTTACGTAAAGAATAGATTACGATGTATTTACATATTAGTCATCATGTAAATACTCAGGTATTTTATACTGTCAGATTCGTCTTTCTTTTTTTTTTGTGCAGAAACAGAGCTTATTTTAAAGAAGAACTTAATTTATTTTTTATTTATTTTTTCTTGAACGTGTATATTTATAATGTTTTGCCACTGTACATAGTTTTAAGTATCTTGTCTTAGTTTTAAACGTTTAGTATATAGGTTTATTTGTTCTGTATATAGCATGTTTAACTGATGTTTTCTTTACTTTTTTCTCTTTCTTTTTTTTTCTGTTTTTGTTTAGGCGAGATGTAATCTTATGATTTTGTTATTCTAAAGGAAAATTGTCCCAGAATAAAGTTATTTTCTATCAATCTATCTAAAAAATAAATAAAAAAAGAAATGCCCTTCATATGAAGAGAATAACCATATTTTTTTTTTTTTTTTCTCACATTTATTTCTAATCTGACCTAATAGTATAATGTATGATTCACACTGATTTGATATATTAAAATGATTACTTAATGCTCATTTTTTTTTTTTTGTTCTGTATTTATATATATAATTTTTTTATCTGTTAAAGATGGCAGCTGTACCGAAGGATTTTATGTTTGTTCAAAGAATACAACCAAATTTTGGCTATTCTATTTCTCCTCCGAAGAAGAAAAATTATTTTTTCTTTATTTTTTTTTTTTTTATTATACTTACAAAATAAGCCAAAATTATTAATGAAAAAGGACCATTGTTAAATAGGTAAAATTGAAATATTTTTTATTTATATAGAAGTTTATTGAAACATATTCGTTATTTGTTTACTTAATGTACATAATTGAACAAATGAATAAAAATATGTTTATAGTATACTTTTACTGATAGTTTTTCTGTGATAAATAAAGATATATTAGAAATACATTATATAATGTAATTTTTATTTTTATATATTAAAATTATCATTTATAAACTGGTTTTATTTGTTGCTCCTTTCCTCACTATTTTTCTCTCGCATGTATTGATGAAGCTATACACAAGTATACAGGAACCTTAAAACAGGGGAATTTCACACTTTGTGGGTTATATTACTCCAAAATTGGAATGACGTTTTTGTTTCCAACTTCCAGAAATAATTACATAGAGAACTGAGAATGCATAACAAAATCTATCACTCCATCAGTTTTTGCTTAACTAATAAAAAAAATAATTATGCTTTGTAGTATAGAGCTGTTTATGTTTATGGAATATTGTCATTTTTGTTGTTTGGGTTTGTATTACGATTTTCCTTGATAACTATTTGTAATTGAATTTTATATCTAATTATTGTATTATATATTAGTGTATCTTACTTTTTACTGTTTTTTATTTCTTTATCGATGTTAATATGAGTTAGTTAAGTCTAAATAAAATGCATTGAAATTTTGGACATAAATTTCTTTGTTTATGTCACAATTATACATTTCAATAATAATTCCTTTAATATTGCATTTTAAATGGTTTCTTTTGTGATGTGATGTATTATCATGGGTGCATCAAATTTGAATGTATGTTTTTTTGTTTTTTTTGGCTGAAATGTGTAGTGAGAGCAGTTTGGTCTAGTTGATTAGGTTATTTGTTATGGTTGTGCAACCAACTATATTTGTGTTGGAGCTGTCTTTGTTTGAGGTATTGTCCTGAATTTCTGAATTTGAATTTTTTTTTTTGTAATTTATGCACCACCCTTCCCTCCTTACTAGGCTATATGGGCTGAATTCTACTGAGGCTACACTGAACGACATGTAGCTTGATACGTGTTGACCCTCTGAATAGTGTTGCCTATAGTAGCTGTCCGACTATGTCACCACTGCACTGAGTTAAGGTGGCTCTTTCTCTCCTTTCGAAGACAATATTTCCTTTAGGTATGTTCCTTTAACAAGTCATCAACAATCATCATCCTTACTCCTTCAACCTTCTCCAATTCAATTCCTCAGTCCATTCCCGTTCCACAAGATCTCAACCTTCTCAAAACTCCTTCATTGCTTTCGCTGTCAATTTCTGGAACTTATTAAAATTCGGCATTCCCCCTTCATATCCACATTCAAACCCCTATTCCAATTCCTATCCCAAAAACAGTCTGATACTTGTTAAGCTTTTGATATTATATCATTCCTCATCAAATGATAGTACTATTCCATACTGTAAACTTCACTAGGGATATTACAATATCTTCCTACTCTTAATGCCATTGAATGCATCTATTGTTTGTTTTTACTATTATTCTTTATTCGTATACAACTAAATCTGTACCTATAGTTACAATAAGATAATGATGTGTTTACATATTATTCATTATTTAAATACTCTGACATTTTATATTGTTAGATTCGACTTTCCTTTGTTAGTAGAAACATAGGTTATTTTAGAGAATTACTCAATGTATGTTTTTTTTTTTCTTAAAAGTGTATAATCATAATTTTTCCTACTGTACATAGTTTTAAGTGTTTTGTATATAGGTTTATTTTATTATTTATTTTTTTGTATCTTTCTTGTTTAACTAATATTTTCTTTTTTGTTATTGTTTTATTTAGGCCAGATGTAGTCTGTTAATTTTGTACTATTTTGTTATTCTAAAGCAACTTTGTCCCAGAACAAAGATATTTTCTATTTACTATATGGATTTAGACATGTAAAAAACTAAATTGCTTACACTGGTCACCAAGATAAAACTTTTTATAGCCCAAACATTTTGATTTATCTAATCTTTTTTTTTTTATCATGTAACATGTAAGCAGTGCATCAAAGCAACAAACGTATTCTTTAAGAAATTATAGAACATCAAATCGTATGTGGAATGAGTACCTAAACTTAATTATGTTATTAAGTCCATAACCATGGTCAACCAGTTTTATGAATCACATGGATTCTTCATGGAGACTTAAGTTGCTGGAGGTTGTAATGCATCCAGATCTATTAGTCTGTGGGCCAGACCCCCTTACCGTGCACTCCCCTCCCCCCCCCCCCCCCCCACATCTCTATAAATTGCATATCGTTGTGTTCCTTGTAACAAATTATTAAAAAAAAGCCAATGTTCCCACAAAAAAAAGTGAACGCACTGCCCCAAAATGTGTACGGAATGGTGTGGTAGAGGCCTGTAGGCACCCACGCCAGTACCGCTTTTCTGCCGCATAAGTACATTTTCTACGGAACTGTTTAAAATTTTTAAAAAAATAATCAGCGTTTTAGAAAGAGAAATATATTCTCCAGATGTTTTATTTCAGCACGTTTTGCGTTATTGTAGGCCGTTTAATTACAAACGACGCTTGATTCGTAACTTGAAAATTTTTTTTGAAAAAAAATTTGACTTTACTGGTGTTTTTCGTAGCCTGAGCCAATTATTTTTTAATATTTCTTCATGTTTTATTATTCTATGACTATTCAGCTTTAATAAAAGACCAACTATGAGGAAATTAAGTTAAATGCTGATTCTCAGTGACCAAAAAACTAACTAAAGTCAAAGTCGTCAATCCGCCATCTTTGGACGCCATTTTGGGGCAGTGCGTTCACTTTTTTTTGTGGGAACATTGGCTTTTTTTTAATAATTTGTTACAAGGAACACAACTTTATGCAATTTATAGGGATGTGGAGGGGGAGAGGGGGGTGCACGGTAAGGGGGTCTGGCCCACCGTGTATATTGGAACTGAATAAAATCTGGGTGTGTCAGAAAAACCGTATTTTCTTGAGCCCGAATAAAAGGTTGTTCGAAAGAATAAATTTAATGAGTTTATTTTTTAAAAATTAATTTTCCTCCATCATGTATTTCACTTGCGCTACTCAGTTCGGAGTCAGTAGGAACAAACTGCGACAGGAGCACAAGCCTTCGCATCCCACAGCAGCCCAAAAACTATATCACTTCACCTTACGAGCGAACTTTTGCTCTTACATTCTATTCTTTGTTTCAAAAAATCTCCCCAAAGACCGGTCGCTAGTTGATACAGCCTGGTGCGGTGACGTGTTATGACAAATCGTAAGATTATGACAATGATCTTGATAATATTTTTTTTTTAATATTACATTAGTAAATTCGTCTATGCGGATGAATTCTCCTAATATTTCTCTTTTCTTTAAATAGCTACTTTTTGAAACTTTTTCGGAATTTTTTGTCCATCATCCAGAAGAAAGGTCGCCCCTTGCAGAATTCGCTAGTACTGGTCACAATAATAATTTTTTTATGTATCACATTAAAAAATCGGCTATATTTCGTTGAGATTTAGGGCTTAAACACCATGGACATTAATGCCCAATAATAATTTAAAAATTAGAAAAGTAAGAAAATAAAAATAGTAAATTTATGAATTACAAAACGAAATAGGAAGGTACAATAAATAAATCCTTTATTTTTTTTAATGAAATTTACAACTGTATTACATGGAAAATACAACAAGTAAATGTGCCATTGGTAATATGACACGTACAACATGAAGAGAAACTACCCATTGGTAAAACTCACATTAAAGTTCTATATTAGAAGGTCCCGAGGCCATCTTCTTTTCAGACGCCTCGGAGGGTTATTAGAGATCGAGGAGGAAGCAAGGTTTAAAACGAGAGGATTCGGATGGTTCTGCAGTTTTTATGGAAGGATAGGTATCTGGATTGGGCCAAATCGAAAACATATGGAACATTAAGGTCTTTATGGATGATTTTATTTGTGACAAAGTAAGGAGCGTTGAGGATTTTACTAAGGATTTTGGATTGTAAGGATTGGATACAAGAGGAATTCGATGGTTTACTGGAGCCCCAAAGCTCGATTCCGTAAGTCCAAATAGGTCTTATTATTGTCATATATATGAGTCGTTTGTAATTGATTGAAAGCTTAGAGCAAGTGCTGCTCTCTTTGTCTAGTGAGTGCTGCAGTAGTCGAAAACGTCGGGCGGTTTCTAATCGTTTCAGTCTGGTATGGGGGTTCCAAGTGAGTCTTTTGTCGAGGTGGATCCTAAGTATCGGATTTGTTCGACAGGGATAAGAGGGCTATTGTTGAAGGATACTGTAGGACAGGAATTCACAGGTTTACGACGAAGAGTGAAGGTAATTTGATGGGATTTATTTTAATCCTCCAGTTTTGACACTATTTTTCAAGACTTGTGATGTGTGATTGAAGAGTTTGGGATGCAATAGATGGATCGTTATTAACTGATAGGATACACGTGTCATCGGCATAGGTGGTGACGACAGTGGTAGATTGGGTTGGGATGTCAGCTGTATAAACTGTGTAAAGGATACTACCTTGAAGAACACCGGCAAACTGAGTAAAAAGAGATGAATAAACATTGTTATGATTGACTTTGAAGTATCTGTCAGTAATGTATAAAATCCTTTATTAAATCAACTTTTAAGACAACTGATAAAAATTAAAAGATAAACTTATTTGAGTTACCTAAATGTTTTGTTAATTTGAATTGGAAATAATTATAAGCTAATTGGCCGGTGCGAATAATTCGCAAAGAACATTGACCAGTGAAAAAATGACAACACAATAAGGAAATTAAAAAATTCAATATATCATGAGATGAAGCAATCATTTCCTATTTTTTCAATGGTAATCGACAAGGAAAAGGAAATGATAAAACTTCATTCTTGTTTTAAATCCAAATAAACAAACTGCAGAACCATCCTAACCCTCTTGTTTCAAACCTTGCTTCCTCCTCGACCCCTGATAACCCACCGAGGCGTCTGAAAAGAAGATGGCCTCGGAATCTTTTTATATAGAACTTTAATTTGATTTCTACCAATGGGTAGTTTCTCTTCATGTTTTACATTTCATGTTACCAATGTCACATTTACTTGTTGCATTTTTAATGTAATACAGTTGTAAATTTCATTAAAATAAAAAAATAACAAATATTTGCGAATCGCATTAACATATAGCTCAGCTAATAATTTTTTTTTGTAGGTAATTTAGTAACCTTTCAAATAATCATTGGCACAATAAAAAAATAACGTATACTTTTTGAATTATTCCCCAAAAAATGTTTTATTTCATTTATCACTTTTCTTTTTGAAATTTCGGGTGAATGTTACTATTTTTCCCATCTGAAGTAGAAGAAGAACCTCAAAATGTGAGCTCATTTTTATAAGGGATTGAAGAAGATGTTAAAAAATCTAATTAAACTTCAAAATAATATCATCAACTATGAGCAAGACCAATTTCATGGTTTGAAGCAATTTTTCCTTAAAGTAGAAATACAATAAATGTGATTTCATAAATATCTCCTTAACCATTGATTTTATACAAAAAAAATATATAGGGTTATTTTTTATAGAGATATTAAAGTTTGTTAATATTGTATGTTACTAACCACAGTTTATGAGATATTCTCAAAAAACATCAGTTTTCTGTCCTCTCCCTCCCCCATATTAAAACATATCGCGTGAATCTTTGGAACTTTTTACCAGTTAGTTATTATGGAGAGGATAATGAACAATTTCTGACAAGTTTTATCTTTATTTTTTTAATGTTGTGGTAAGGCTGTTTTTCCCTAACTTTACTGGAGTAATATGCCTGGGATGTTCCATACTTCTCATTAAAATCGACTAATGGGAAGTAGTCAAGTCCTTAACGACAGCTTTCGAAATATTAACAATAAACAGAAGGGTCGATCTGCTTTTAAGTACATAGTACTTTAGTACTATCTGCCATTTATATTGTTTGACGGAGTGTGTAAAAGACAGGAAATTAGATGATGCTTCAGTCATAACTCACATTGATTGAAACAATCTTTCTGCATCCTTGAACTATCATTGAAGCGAATGGTCAACCCTTGTTAGTGTTTGATATTTGGTATTTGTATATTATTTGTAAGTGTTTAATATCAACAAACCACATCTATGAGAAAATTTGTTTTGGTAGTATCGACTTATTGTATTTCAATTGACACAATTTCTAACTGTAACCTTTAAGAAAATTATTTTTTTTTAATATGTGAACAGGCTTATTAAAACTACATCGAATAAAAGTATTATAATTTTTTCGTTAGTTGTATAAATACGTAAAAAAAAAATTATTTTATTTTTTTTATTAACGAAATTTACAACTGTAATTAATAATAAATACAACAAGTAAATATGAACAAGTAATATGACATGTACAACATGAGGAGAAACTACCCATTGGTAGCACTCCAATGTAAAAAAAAAAAAAAAATTAAATTAAATTTTTGAAAAAAAAAAGTATAGTTGACGAAATGACTGAATTGAATTATATTTATTATCTTTCATAGTTTTTATGTATTTATTTTACCATACCATAAAATAAAATAAAACAAAACAAAAGAAAAAAACTATTTTGATGAAATTTTCCTATAATGTTCTAATAATTGTCCTTTGAATTTTCGTACGTGGACTAAATTCCCGAAAAAAATCAGGAAAAAAAGTTATAAAGAAAAGAAAAATGTTCAGGGGCCTAACTCGCTAAGTAAATATTCTATGATAAAATTTATAATAAAACTTTAGAAAAGTAATTAAATTACTAACAACACAAAACAAAAAAATCATCGGAATCGAACCATTATTAGCGATGTTAAAGTGTATTCTATTTTCTACACATGTTTTAATTTATTACTTTCCTACCTACACTAGGCAAGGAAAGTATTGCGATCGGGTCAAATTTCCGATATGAGGTTTTTGACGGATCTATACATTTCAGAACCCAACTAAACGTTTATCCTGTTTTTTTTTTAAGGTAATTAAATCGAAATTACAGCTATTCGATTTCCAATGTAAGATTACAGGTACATATCCTGGTGTCAGAAATGGATGAATGAGAGATAATAGTTAACTAAGTGAAAGTAAGAAAATCTGTTGCCTGCATCACACAAGCTTCACTGTAACCTCTACTTTTAACAGAAATTATTATTTGAGAAAATTAAGCTATGGCAAAAAGTTTTTGATCAGCAATATTAGAGAGTATTGAAGTTTTTACACCGATCTATCTTAAGCCGGTTTACATAGCTTTAGTTTTTCAAATAAATCGTCCTATAATCTTTTCTTTGATCAATTTTCAGGAAAATAAATCTAATTCAATTTTTTTTTCTTGATGGACATATATAAACATATAAAAACTTTTCTGAAATAGGTTTGAAAGTCGCACGATTTGACATACCAGATTTTTATTCTAAAAGGTTGGCAGGCAATGTTAAAGCAGTAAAACAATAGAGAGATGGTTGTTTATTGATACCAAAATTTAATGGACAATAACTAATTAAGTTGAATGTTTTGATGTGAACCTCTGTTATTCAACTTAAATAATACTTGACTACAGCTAACACTGCGTCTTAGGAACAACAGAACGATCCATTTTGGATCAGAAGTACTTGAAATATGAAAATATAGTGAATGTATCTTGAAAGTTTTTTGTTAACCTATTATATGTTTTAAGATACATATCAAAACGTTTATTTTTCACTATCTGTAAATACAGTTTAAAAGCCAGTAATATTCCATTACAAATGGATGCGACATCCTCAATGTCACATTGATATCTGGCATTTATTGGGAGGGGTCAGTTCTCTAGCATCAGCCAGTGGAGTTCTGCGCTTCTTTAGCTGGCTGGGACTGCGAATGATTACCTTACTTATTTAGTAAGCAGTTTTTATTATTGTATAATTTGTACTCATTATTTTCAAGAAGAATATATATTATAAAAGAAATATTATAAATTTCTTCCAACTTTATGGACAAATCTTCATTTCTTATATAAAAAAAGAAACAAGAAATATTGTCATTTCAAATTTTACTGTCTTATTTTTGTTGTTTCACTTTCCCAAACATCGAAGGTAGACAGTGGATTGGTCGAAAAACTTACCATGCTCGTTTTAACGTTTTAATATATGTTTTTGGTGTACCAATGTTCGTGTAAGAAAATTGAAATGTAAAAATATATGTTTTTAAGGATTCCTTGAGCATTACTGTGTTAAGATTAGCTGAAGTGTGTTAGCAATGCACTGTCAAATAAATTAGACATTTTGCGTTGAGACTTGGTACTTACTTTTCGAATTTACTTATATAAAAATATTTGTTTCTATCGAGGATAGCTAAAAAAAAAAAATCGTAAAGAAATACTGTGTTATCACCTTTAATGTATACTAAATAGGTCTTGTATAATATTAATTATGGATCACTCAGTAAGATGGTGTCTGACAAAAAGGAGTCCCGTTCTCAGAGTAATATCATATGAGACGAAGAATATGAACTCTATTGCAATATTTCATTATTTTTTTAATAGAAAAAAGTAAAGAAAAAGAGTTGAATATGGTGTAGGTAGACTCGATAGTTTCTTTCGGCTTAAGATATAAAATAAAATAATATAAATTATAGAGAGGCTATCAATGATGGAAATCCTGAATTGATTAATTAATCTTATTATTTATTTATATTAATTATTTCTGGTCCCCGGTAAACTAAAAAAAAATCAGAAGAATATAGACAGAAATAAAATCAGAGGTTACTGAAAGAACTTAGTATTTATTAATCAGTTTAATGAAGGATTAATTATTGATCATCCTAAGCTTTCCACTAAAACTACAAAGCAAAAAAAAAAAGATTATAATGAAAAATCTCTTATTATGTCCAGATCCCCACTGCTACTTGCATTGTTTCTTTTATCATGGATCTTAAAAAATTCTCTTAGCCAATTATTAGGGTCACTATTGTTGAATTTATTTTTTATAAAGTCATAAACGATATCAAAATATTTCTGATTCGCCAGTTGTATGACTTCACTTTTCTTCCAGAATGCGATTGGGTTTGATGGACTCATGTTTGTATCTTGAGTTGTGTTATTTTATTACCTGGATTTGAGAGAAATAAGACTGTGTGGTTGGAATTTCTCCGATTATAATCGAACGTTAAATTTCTGTCTTAGTTAGTTTTTACTTGTGTGCATCTTTATTTATAATATTAAATAAACAATATAATATATACAATATAATATAGGTAAAATTATACAGGCAATGAGCGTACCCAAACACAGTAGACAGAAAGCATCTTTTTGGGGACAAAATTCCGTAAAAGACGAACGATATGAGAAAGGTAACAGTTGATGATTGATTTATACAGCTCTGTTTGTCCTGGATCGACCAGTTCTTCATGATAATTTAAGGCCTCAACTAAAATATTTAAGAGAGAGATCTTAATTTTTTATTTAAATAAAAAAAACTTATTGTTAAATATTTTTTCGTATATTTATATTAAAGTTTTGAACGTACTATGAAACTATTCATAATATTATATAAAATAATCAAAAAAATATAAATAAGTTTTTTAAATTGTAAAACTCTACATCTTTTTGGTGGTAATTTATTTATATTTTCTTTTATATTTTCTTGTATTTCTTTTATTCTATTTTTCTTTTCTTTATTATTACACTAAAGATGGCAAATTGCAAAAACATCTATCAATAACAATTATCTCCAGCACAATTTTACTTTTGTTTAATTCATATTATTAATGAACTAATATTTAGGATTATATTGTTAATTATTACTTTCGTATACGTAAGCGAAAGTAATAATTTACAAAGGAAGGAGATGGTCCGGGGTTGCGGTCATAAAAAGGCTAAATACTGGTAAAACTATTTTATTGAAAGCCAACGTTTCGATCCGACTTTGCAGGTCTTCATCAGGGCTAGAACGGACAAGATACAAAAAGATAGAGAATTGTGGCAATTACATAATATTTAGACATAATTTATAAACAATGTGAATAAGCTTATTAGAATTCTAAACAGTAAGTACAATAAAATATAGACTAAGTAAGCTGAGTAACAAGATCCTAAAATAAAGTAAATAGATGCTAACAATTGTTGTAGTGTAATATATAACAAATGAAAATGTGAGTATAATTCTACAAAATCTACACTACAACAATTGTTAGCATCTATTTACTTTATTTTAGGATCTTGTTACTCAGCTTACTTAGTCCATATTTTATTGTACTTACTGTTTAGAATTCTAACAAGCTTATTCACATTGTTTATAAATTATGTCTAAATATTATGTAATTGCCACAATTCTCTATCTTTTTGTATCTTGTCCGTTCTAGCCCTGATGAAGACCTGCAAAGTCGGGTCGAAACGTTGGCTTTCAATAAAATAGTTTTACCACGATTTAGCCTTTTTATGACCGCAACCCCGGACCATTTCCTTCCTTTATAATGCAACGGTCAACTATTAAATATTCAGTAATAATTAACAATACAAACCTAAATATTAGTTCATTTATAGCATGAATTAAACAAAAGTAAAATTGTGCTGGAGATAATTGTTATTGATAGATGTTTTTGCAATTTGCCATCTTTAGTTTTATTGCGCAGTTTGTGATTGTGCAATGATAAACAAAAAAAACAAATCTTGTTTGAAGAGAGTATTATAAATATTATTGATAAATAATTTTGTTTTTTAAATGAACAGTAATTCAATATTAGTATCTAAAAATAGTCCTTAAACGTAGTTAATTAATTTCAAGATCATGTCGATATTATTTACGAAAAATAATCTCTCCGTTATATATTTAAGATTAAAAAAAAAAGAAAAAAAAAAGTGTAAGTGCTGTATGTGGTATCGTTACTAATAGTTAATATGATAATAGATTTTTTCTGTTGATTCGAGCTCAATTTATTTTATACTCCGACCGAGTATTTGTTCATAGAGCTCGGAATGATAACAGTTAATGCTCTTTAGAAGATAAATGTGTCACTATATTCCCAAGCACTTGATGGCTTTCTCTAATTAAATACTTTTTAAAATAAATTATTTTGCGTGCGTGCTGATGTTTTCTTCTCGTTTCATCCTTATAACTATGATAATGAAATATTATTCAGTTAATATTTACAGTTGCTTGTACCTAGTATCTTCTGGTCATATCCATTGACCAATCAATAAAATAAGTATCTTAAAGTATTAAAAATTAAAAAGGGTGACTTGGATTATACTCATGCAGAAATGTATAGAAAAACTTCGAATAGAATAATTTACTTTTTAAAATCTTGAAAGGAATGACGACAGATTGGTATTGGAAGATATTATAACTGTTTAAAATCCGTATTGATTATTGGAAGTAAATTTAGATAGTTTCTATGTTTAGAAACATTAGGCAGCCATATATCAATTTCAATTTATCAATCTTTATTTGTTTTAAGGGAAGAACCCTATACAAATGGAGTCTATCACAAAATAACAAACATTATTATCCTTATGAAAATACAAATTGACACACATAACAGACATTGCAACACTATTAAGCATAAATTAAAAATTATATTCGGTAAAGGTAAGACAGTTAAAATAGTTCCAATTATGAAATTAATATACAATCCAAAATTGTCAAAAATATACATAAATAAATACCCAAAAAACAATAAATACACATTTAAAAAAATATTAATATTAAACTATGCTTCAAAATTAAATTAAAAGATTACCCCTATATCTAATAGAGCAGACAAGAAATATACTCGGCCAAATTACATGCCGATGTACAATATTTTTTGAATTTTCGCCATATTATGCGGAGGACAATATTCAAGATTACCCTACCAATTCCTTATAATTTTATCTAATTGAGATAAAAAAATATAATTTTCTCATATCGTCTGCACTGGTTGGTTTAAATATTTCTATCCCATTAAGATTTTCCCTACCCTGATAAATTCTTACCCTTAAACTACTATAAATTGGGCATTTAAATAATATATGATGAATTGTTTCCTTTTCTTTAGTGTTGTACATTTTACACTCAAATTTTCACAATTTTATTATTAACAGAAATCTCGATCATATATTTTCCCGAGAGACGGATCTGCATCAATAGTTTCGTATATTTGAAATTAGTCGGTATCAACAAGTACTGAGGGATCGGATCATTATTAAGAAAAAGGTTTAAATGTTCACTATAAGATTAACTATACAATGTTATCCTGTCTTCGTCTTGCAAATGTTGTTTGTATTTATTTAATATCCTGTTAATATTTGTTCTAATTATGGCTGAGTTGGTTTCATAAACTAGATTTTATTCTCCAATAGTATCTAACAATACTTTTAGCCGAGAACAAAAAAGTATATTTCTATAGAGCAGGATTAGCTGAGTGACATTTACTTCTTAACTTTTCGAAACATATTTTTGAGGCAGACATCTATATTCTCTTACTTTGACCAAAATAGAATATAGTAAAAAAATTAATAGCCATTAAAAGTTAACTATAAAATTTGTTGGCACTTGTAATCAATAAATAAACATATTTAGAATGGAAATAATAAATAACACTGTTCTACAAAATTTTTTTTAGGTGTATGAAAACTGCTGACTCTTGACTAATTGTTGTGTGAGAAACTCGAATTTTCTGTCATAATCCTTATATTAGCTACCGTTCTGCAGACAGGAATACCAAATATCGGATAAAAATAATTAAGTTATTGGGAGTTACACAATAATTTTTTAGGCTTTAAAAGTGGTCTATTATTTGTGAAATACTTTTACAACTCACAATACATTAAATTACAACTTTTCTTGGCTTGAAAACCGCTGTTGTACAGTTTATTTAGAACATTTCTTCTTTGCTTGACGATTGTTCTGATATTCTGACAAATCCTTAACAGCGTTCCAACTGCAGTCTGGGAGCATTGAAGAATCCCACCAACGTTGATATCTTCGTTCCATCGAGTATATATCTTGGTGAAATCGCTCACCATGTTCGTCACTTACAGATCCACAATTTTCGGGAAAGAAGTCCAAATGAGAGTGAAGAAAGTGAATCTTGAGTGACATGTTACAACCGAGATAATTCTCAAGGAGGGTTGGGACCAAGACAGTATAATTGTTTTCTCTCTTTTGTTACCCAAGAAATCATTAACTAAAGCTGTAAATCCTTCCCACACTGCTCTTTTTTTTTACCCTGAACAATATTGAAAAATTCTTCTGCCATTAAGAAGCTCACAAATTTTTAGACCAACAAATACAACCTCTTTAATCTTAGATAAATTTTCCTCTCAAGTTTATGAACCCTAAATTTATATGTAGTAGAGGCAATATGATTTTTTCAGGACCCACAAGAGGGTTGTAGCGACATTGTTTTTGTACAGTGATCAAGACTTCTCTTTGAGGCCTTTCTTTCCTGATCTAAGGAAATAAAATGTCCCGACTGTCCCACTCACATAAGAAACAACATTACTTAGTATATCCCAGTTGCATGACCAGAAGAATTGCCACCACTTTCAAGTCTCCACAGATTTGCCATTGGTAGTCCTTTGTATTTGATGGATTTTCGCAGGGTTTCCATGTTTTGGTAAGTTTCTTCATGTACACAGCATGGCCAATAGGGACAGAGGGAATTAAATTGCCATTGCGCAGCAGAACTGCCTTGAGGGATAGCTTTGATGAATCGATGAACAGCCTCCATTCATAAGGGTTGTGATTGAGATTAAATGAAGTCATCAGACCTGGAACAGTACAACAAGCAACAAGGTTCTCATACTTTTTGAAAGGGGGGAATAAGCCTTTCTGACAATTTCTGTACATTCAATATAATATAATAATAATACAATATGACTTTATAACCACGATGACACACTAAGCCACACAACGGGACATTAGACCTAATTATCACACCAACCACACTGTATGACGGAATAGGATGCTATTATAGGAAATCACTACTTCAACGCAAATCGAAATATTCTAGAAACAAGCAGTATATAAGAGAAAAAGTATTGATCTATACATTTCGGATAAATGCTCTTAAAATGAGGCTATAAACACTATAATAGTAGAAACTTGATATCTGCTCTCTAGTTTTTGTTTTTATAAATTATGTAAACTTATATATTATAAGAAGGGGTCATTGAATTTAATGTGGGCAATAGTTCTAGCCTGTAAAAATTATAAATGGGACAGGTTATGGAAAAATTATATAAATCTTCCCTTTCATTCAAGTTAAACAACGAGCATAAACTTTCTGTTTTAGTGTTTTGGTAAGTTTTTTTGTGACTCAGTTTTATAAACTTTATGTTTGAAGTTCTTATCTTATGAAGTTAGGTTATAAGGTTTATAAACCTGAATGGGACTGGAGATGTAAGGACGGCTTGAGTTTCTAAATCTGAAATACTAGTTTCTAAATTGAGTTCTCAAATACTAGAGGATTCCCTGTTTTGTATATCTCTATGTCTAAACTTGCATTAAAGCAGTTCCATTAAAACCCCTCTCTGGGTTGTTCCTGATCCATCGCATGTTTTAGAAGAGACTCAATATCATGCCTCCTGAGAAAGTGTCTCACCTGCAATATCCAATTATATTTCAATTCATTAGGATATTTCCTTGCCATCTCAATCAGCCCATGTAAGCATTGCTCTGGATATCTTGTTTCTTCCATGTTCCAAACTCTGTCTGACCATCTTAGAGCGGCCTGTATGATTAAGCAGGAAACATCTAGTTCCCCTGTCTCTAACCTAACTATATAATTTGGGACGGAAGCATGGGGAAATAACAGCCTTGTTAAGAACGTCAAATGGCATTTTTCAAGAATGTCAGTATATCTGAATGAATTAAAATTAAAATGAAGGGAATGAAGTTAAAAGAAATAAAAAATGAGACCTGTAAACAAGGTGAAATGCATGCAAATAAAATATTAAATACAAATATTCAATTAGTTAAATATGGAAAATAAATAATCCCTCTTTTGAATGTTTACAGAGTTATATACGATAAAAAAAGATATATACATACAAAAGCTGAAAACAAAATAAACAATGGTATAAAAATTAACAGATATAAAACCAAACATAAATACAAATTCAATGAAAATTTTAAAAAATTCCATAAAAAAATAAAAAATAAGTTCTAGAACAACAAGAGAAAGAAATTCAATTGAATGTCCAAAAAACTAATTATGCGTGAAAAAATTAAATTAATTTTAAATATCTTTCGGAGGCAGTGGAGCGATGTCAACAATCGCAATGGGAAGTAGAGAAGCCCTACCCCCTACCAGGTTATCTTTGAGGTATCAGCTGATGTCAAACAGTCGATGTTGGGGGATTGATATGCATATCGACCTCAATCTATGAATGCCGATGTCTATCCAGCTGTGTGGAACAAAATGGCGCAAGGTGAGTTGAACCCGGAGCAAATGGTGGGATGGAGGGTAGACCCTACATCTATGAATGCTCGCTCCTGACTAATTCCTGGCAGTTTTATCGCAGTAATTTGGTTGTCTTAATTCCTACCACTGAGTATTACTGCCGGGCTGGTGTGTATACAACTGTGATAATATATCGCGAAATAAAGACAATGTTTAAATTATATACAATCTATTAAATTAATTTCTGGACAATTATCCCTAGCTATTACAAAAAAAATAAACAGTTATTAAATGAACATTTAAAAAAGGTAAAAATGGTGAGAGAAAATAAATGAAAGAAAAAATAAAATGCTTTAATTCAGACGTTAACAACTACATAATTTTATAACTGGCTGTATGAAAAATTCCAATGCCAAAAAAAACTAATCTATACTATAATTATTAACAGTATGTTTGGTTTTTAGGTTTTTTTATTCCCAGCATTAAAAATGTCTTGGCTAATGTACATCGCCATAGCAGCCTTCTCTTTGTTGGCGCTGGCTTACTACAAGATCAAGAAGATGTTTAGGTACTACAAAGACATGAACATTCCTTACGTCGAACCGAAGTTTCCTTTAGGAAGTGACCCGGAAGGCGTTTTGTTTAGAATACATATTGGTAAATCATTATCCATTTGTGTATCTTAATTGTTAGTAAGCTCAGAAATTACAAATCAAAACTAACCAAAACTTCATATCCATGAATAAAAGAAAAAAGGAAGGAGATGGATCGGGGTGGCGGTCATAAATAGGCTAAATAGAGGTAAAAATATTTTACTAAAATCAAACGTTTCGGCCCAACTTTGCAGGTCTTCTTCAGAGAGGTGTGTTCAGCTGGGAGTTTCAGATAGAACTGAATATCAACTGAGTTCTATGTGACCTGCCAGACCTGCAAAGTCAGGTCGAAACGTTGGCTTTTAATAAAAATAGTTTTACCACTATTTAGCCTATTTATGACCGCCACTCATTATGACCATCTCCTTCCTTTATAATGCAGCGGTCAACTATTAAATATTCAATAAAAGAAAAAAGAGCGTTTTCATTTCATTACATGGTAAACATTTTATGTGAGTAAAGTTCTATATACAGATTATGTGAAACAGTTGTTTTACACTTTTAAAATCAACTACATGCTTAGTACTTCTTTTACAGGTGATAGTTGGGATAAAATATATAAACGATTGGAAGGAAAACCGGTAGGAGGGTTCTTCCAGACTGTCCTCCCATTCCTCATGATTCGTGATCCGGAGTACGTTAACCAGGTACTTATATCCTCATTTGAACACTTCTTCGACAGAAACTTCCTGGTTGACGAGGAAGTTAATCCACTTGAAGCTCACCTATTCCTACTGAGGGGGAACAGATGGCGATACCTCAGGAATAAATTGAGCCCTATCTTTAGCGGTGGTAAACTCCGGTGGATGTTCGAGGAGATGGAGAAATGCGGAGATATATTCGTAGAATGCATCGATAAACTGGCAGATGGAAAGGACCGAGACGTTCTAGAAGAACTAGCACGATATGCTACAGATGTTATAGGTGAGTCAATTTAAAAAAATAACCAAAAAAAGCTCAAGGAACTGAATATATATTATTTTTATAATAAATATTATTTTATATATCCTATTAAATACACAATATCATTTTGTTACAGGATCCTGTGCCTTTGGACTTGAGAGTAATTGTTTAACAAATCCAACTTCACAGCTTAGACGAATGGGTAAAGAACTTTTTGATCAAACAAAATTTAATTGGACCCAGATATCTTTCCTACTGAGATTTTCCGTTCCTCGGCTACTGCTATGGCTCAAAGTACGATCTTTACCTTCCGAGATAGAGAACTTCTTCTGTTCAACCGTAAGTAGTGTTTTGGAACACAGGAGGAAAACCGGCCTAAAGCGGAGGGATTTTGTGCACCTCCTACTTCAGTTAAAAGAAAAAGGGGTTGTAGAGATTGATACTAACGAAATTGATCAAGATGTACAAGAAAATAACGACGTTGAAAAATTTGGTACGTCATATGAACCCTCTAATTAATAATTAATTAAAATATTATGAATGAGTCCTCGAGTTTAAAACGAATATATGTGACTAAACCTATGAGTTTTTGAGAAAACGACGAAGTTAAAATTATACTCCTCCTTTAATCAGAATTTTTTTCTTTCTTTTTTTATAAGCCTCTTCAGTATTTCTAATCGCACTCTGACAGATAAAACGAATTTTTACTATATTTTAACGTGTTTTAAACTACTTTTAGAACGATGATTTGGAATTATACCCTTTAATAGAAGTCGCCATCCCTTCCAACAAATTTTATTGCTCTCCTCTTATTAAAAACAATGAAATAGAAAGTTTAACTAGAAAAATTCTAGGGCAAAAGCTCATTGATCTCGGAGCGTATTGGAGTTCCTCTTAAATTCTAAATAGTTGATTTGCGATAAAAATTTTTTTTTCAATATTTAGCGGATTCCATACGTTTAAGATCTCCAGAAATAGGGAAATATTTTATACTATAAATATGATGCAATACTGTCAAGCCTAACATGTTCCAAGTAGGAACAGTTTATGGTGAATAAGTGCTTGTGCTGGTAAAATATTTTTTTAAAAAGTAAGTCTGAATAAATTTTAATTAGATTCAATATAGAAACAGTAAAAATAAAAAAAACGGCAAATTTTCATCTGCTATACTACTTACGCAACTAAGTTTTAGTCGCTCTAAAACTTAAGATCTATAACCATCTAAAAATTTTATACTTTTTGTTAAACATGAACAAACAATTAGGTTTTAATTATTAGCAGAAAATATTTAACTTTAAATTTAAATTTAGAAATTACAGAACATTTATTCATTACATAGTTTTTAATATTTTATTAGAAATAACAAATAATTTTATTATTATTTTAGAAATCACTGACCGTCTGCTCATGGCACAGTCATTTGTTTTCTTTGTGGCTGGTTTCGAAACAACGTCCAGGACCTTACATTTCCTCATTTATCAATTAGCTCAACATCCGGAAATACAAGAAAGGGCTAGGCAAGAAGTGCTGAGGGTTAAAGAAAAGCATAACCAATTTTCTTACGATGCCCTCAAAGAATTGACATTTTTAGACAACTGTATTTCAGGTAATCAAAATGTTAACTGAAAGTAATAGCCGATTGAACAAATGTTCCGTTATATATGGAATCATGTGATATTTTTATTTCCATCACTATAGTTTCGATTTTGATAATTAATGGAGCAAAATAAAATCACCTAAACTTAAGTATTTAAATAATTGAATGTAATTTACCAACATTCAATTTATTAATAAATCACAGAAAAGTTATTCTACATCTTTAAAAACGATTAATTAATCAGTCAAGAAATAAATTAAAAGTTGTGAATAACCATTAACTAAATAAAATATCTTCAGATTATTGCAAAAAAAATCATTAAGTAAATTTTTGATGGAACTATATTTTGATTTATTTGCAATAATCAACCTTTGTAATCGACTAAGAAAAAATATCAACCCTCACCTCTCAAGATTTGAGGTTTTATGTTTCAAGATACGTAGAATCCAAAAATCGAATAAAAAAAATCTGTCCGTCCACCGTAAGCCGTCGGCGTCTTTTCGCCGAGACTACTGGTCAGGCTGTTTTGAGATTTGAGATTCGGCATCAATGTTGAAGAGCATCCCAAGATGATCCTCAGAAATTATTATTTATTTTTTATTTTATTATGATTATTTTCCGCCCTTTTCTTTCACGGTGGCGGCCGGAAAACCTGTGTCGCTGCAAACTGTAGCTCATAAACTAATGTACCGTTTGTGATGAAACTTGGCCAAATTCTTCTCTTCGAAGCCCTTAAAATTTATTTATATAAAATATTTCACCGAAAAGTACTTTTCTGTCAAGATGGGGGCCTAAAAACCTGTATAGTATAGACTGTAGTGTCTAAACGAATGTACCGATTTTGATGAAAATTGGCTGATGTCTTCTCCTTCAATGCTCTTTAAATCTATTTATATAACATATTTCACCGAAAAGTACCTGGAAAAAAAGTTACGAGAGGTGTGGTGTTTAAGTTAGATTTAAGAAATACTCAAAAGTATACCCTTTTTTGTGGATGTTTATGGTCATTCAAACTTTAACAAAATTAAAAAAAAAAAAACATACATCAATAAATTCACTAAGGACTTCCAATGTGGATTATTGGTATCTGAGATGAGATTTTACCTGGTACCTCCTTCTCATCAACCCTAAAATGAGCCAGTGGTTTATTTTCCTATGTTTAAATAGAGTGAAAAATGCAAATGATTAGGTGGAAATAAATTTCTAATCACTAACCAACTTGTTTCAATATAAATAATTAAAATCTAATATTATAATGGTTTTAACAATAATAACTTAATTATTTTATTGTTAATTATTTTTTGTGTATTACCATTAACAGTTTCATGATAATAGGGTGCATCAGACCTCCACAATTAAGCTTGGTAATACAATGGTAATAGCGCTCTCGCTTGATCTCCACTGGCTTTAGCACCAGTGACGCGGTTGAGAGAGTAGCGCTGGGATCTCTTGGAGTCCTACTTTTCCCTCTATAGTTGGAGGGACAAGTCCGGCGTTGAGTTCCCTGTTTGATTGTAAGGTATTTTGAAAACTCAAGGCATGTCTGTGTTTTTTTAATTTATTTATCTTAAAGTTATTATATTTTTCTCTATTGTATATAGTTTTTGTATATACTTCATTATTTCGTTGTTATTTTGCTTTTATTTGTTTTCTGTTTTCTGTATGTATGGTTTGAATGTGTTCTTACCCCACTATAATTATTGCCCGTGTGCCATAATGTTATGTTACTGAAGAAATAAAAAAAAAATATCTGGTGTGTCCACTCACACGACTTTCCTACCTATTTCAGAAAAGTTTTTATATCTTTACATATGTTCATGATGAATAATTTCTGTTAAAAGTAGAGGAAATAGTGAAGATTGTGTGATGCGGGCAACAGATTTTCTTACTTTCACTTAGTCATCTTTATTCTCTCATTCACCTCATTCTGCAACCAGGATATGAAACAGTAATCGTACATTGGAAATTGAATAGCTGTAACTTCGTTAATAGTTGTCCAAAATGAAAGATTTATTAAAGCCGTTTTTGCGCTACAGTCTATAGAAATACATGTTTTTTTCATTTATTGCTCGCAAGCTATTGCGCATGAAGCACCGAATTTCTGTCACAGGCATCAGTACTCAAAACCCTACGAAATAAAAAAAGAAGCAACAAAATCAGTTCAGTAGTTTCCGAGAAAATCTTGGCACAGATAGACAGACAGACCAATAGCTAAAAATATGTTTTTCGGACTTAGGAGGCTCTGAAACGTATAGATCCGTCGAAAACCACATGTAGGAAATTTGACCCGATTGCAATACACTCCTTAACTAGTATGGGTCGGAAAGTTAAAAATCAATGATAATGATTATGCTCAGCAAAAAAATAATATGTGTATAATAAGTTGACTTTTTTTATTTATTTAGGTAGGCATTTTTCTTGAAATATAGAATATCTTTTAGTAGTCTCATTTGGGGAAACAGGAGCTACGATTACGTTGGGGTGGGAGGCTAGATGATATTACAAGCTGAAAGCCCAGAGTTCGACCCGGTAAAAAATTTCCTCTCTCCTTCAATAGTAAGTAGTATCACAAATAATTATAATTTCCAATTGATTAACAATAGAGCAGATTATCACTGAAAACAATTTCCATTGCCCAATCTTTATTTTGCTTTTTAAACCACAGATATAGATTTTTAACAAAACACTACGACGATTCATCAATGATTGGAAAGAAAAAATAATTATTGAAAAAATTATAGTTCAAAGTGGATGGATTCAGATTAGAATCAGGTATCTAGAATTTAGAGTGATAATGTGACAATTAAAAATTATGATGTATGATATATATTTATATAGATATATATGTTAATGTCATAGATGAATATGGTGCAAGGCGCCGAAAGCTTTATGTAGCGAATGAATAATAAAAAAAATGAGACTGTACTATAAGGACATTATTCTATATTTCATGGAAAAAAATATATATAGCTAAAATCATAGTTGTATGATTATACCAGATCCAAAACTTTTCTTTATATCTTAATAGACAAACTTATTTTATAATTTCAGAGACTTTGCGTATGTATCCACCAGTTGTTATGTTAAATCGGGAGTGTACCAAGGACTTTACATTTCTAGATGGTAGCTCCATAAAGAAAGGAGAACAAATAGTGATTCCAATCTATTCAATTCAACGAGATCCAAAATACTTTCCAGAACCTATGAAGTACAATCCAGATCGATTTGCTTCAGATCCTCAACGTGGGACTTACTTACCTTTTGGTGATGGACCTAGAATTTGCATCGGTAAGAAGAGAACTATATATCAGCAATATCTATATTTAATGATTAATTTAATCTATATTAATTTATTACTGATTTAATACTTTAATCAATCCTGATATAAAGTTAATGCATGTTTTTTTTTGCAGGAAAAAGATTCGCTCTGGTCGAAATTAAAATTGTAATGGCAAGATTGTTGGAAAGGTACAGTTTTGAACCAAGCTCATTAAATAAGGAACCGATTGAGCTAAATCCATGGACAAATATTCTTTGCCCTAAAAATGGATTGTATGTAAAAATTCAGAAGCTAAATGGTTGTAAATAAATATTTTAATTTCCGATTACAATTTGCCCTATTTTTTTCAAGTATTTATATTCTATTAACTTATTATATCAAGATATGATCTTTGAAGAATTGCTATTTTTAAAAACCGACTTGAAGAACAAATATGATTGGATAAATAGTAATAGTATGACAAAGACTGCTGCGGGAATCAAAGGAATAATACCTAATTTTCAGTATTCTTTTTCTGTACTCTCCTAACAAGGCCACAAAACGTGTACTGTGCATTTGAAACAGTCCACGACAGCTTGTTGGAATAGACCATATGTTTAACAGTCTAATTTTCCAGTGATTTATAACTATTTAAGGGGACCCTCCACGGTCAATCGGAATTGCAGTAATGACGTTCCGAATAGTCGTGTAAGGTAGTGAATGAAGTACTGATGGTGGTGCGCTGCGGATTTCCGAACATCCGGAAATCAAAGGTTCATTCACGAGAAGTGGAGGGGGGACTGAGGTAAAAGTAGTGGGGAGACTAACCATACTGCTGGATAGGTTAGGTTACCTAGGCCTCACAACCATTATAAATTTCTGATTTTCATTATATGTAAATAGTTAAATAATTTTTCATATCCCTTGTTTATAATTTTAAACCATCTTCAACTATTTCTTTGAAATAGTCAAGTGGGCAACAAATTAAAAAAAAAAATGAGGAAACTTCACAATTTACTTTAGGAAAAAAAAAACTTTATCGTTTTGTATATTTATTAGTTCTTTTCCCATTTTCCTCAACAAATTTATTATTTTCGCAATACCTTTCCTTAATTTTTGTAAGTAGTAGACTTATATTTTACGAACCTTTGTCAAAACGATTTTCTATGAGACTACTACTAGATAGGTTAGTTTACCTAGGTCTCGTTATTAAGTAAATAATTTCATAAAAGTAAATAGCTGTTTATATCCCAAGTCTATATTGTTATTAACCATTTTCAACTATTTTTCTTTAAATAGTCAAGTAGGCAATAAATTGAAGAGAAAAAAAAGTGTAAACTTCACAATTTACTTATAGAAAAAAAATCTGTAACTGTTGTGTTTATTTGCCATTAATTTTTCCATTTTTCTTAACAAATCGATTATTTTTGCAATACTTTTTCTAGATTTTTGTATCTAGTTGGCTTATATTTTTCTAACTTTGGTCTAAACGATTTTCAGGCACTAGGAAGTAATTATTATATCTCCGTTTTTCTCTTGATGCCCAATAATATAAATGACAATGTCCAAATAAGCATATCTATGCTGTTTCTTTGTTTACAACTGTGCTAAATTGGTCAGCAACGATCTAACCTAAATCAACAACAATAAGTAATGATCAGCAATGATTGAACGTGTAAGGGTCTTCATGATCAAAGTGATAGCGGGCAATCTTGGAACTTCTGGCATTCATGAATTACCGTGTAGGGTCTGCTTTATGGTCAAAACCCTGACAAATCATTGTATAAAATGTTCATAATCTGTCCGTTACGACTTATTGAGCGTATAACATGACCTATTTTAAAGTTAAATGTTTCAAATGACTCAGAGAGTTGTTGAATATTATGAAATAATTTGAGCTAAAAGTGCAGACAAAGATATTTTATTATATATTAATGTCAGGTTATAATTGGGTAAAATTCCAAACCACACAACCTCATGTATCCAAAATGCAGGAAAAGAAAACAAACCTGTCAACGTTTCGTCAATTCAGGCGTCATCAGGACACAAAAAAAAACAGCTGATCGAACATGACTATATGAACATCGAATTGGCTATATCAACGTAAACTCCCGGTATGCATTTGGATATCATGGAGTGATGTTCGATTAGCTGTTTTTATCTGTCCTGATGATGCCTGAATTGGCGATAAGTTAGCAGGTTTGTTTTTTTGCCTGCATTTTGGATTACATAAGGCTGTGTTGGTTTGGATTTTTTTTCCAAAATATAACCTAAACTTTATGTTCTCTCTCTTGATTAGTTTGTTACTAATTTATATTATTATATTTTAAGTATTCCCCAATTTGCTTAGACTTTATATATTAGTTAAATATAAAATATCAATTTTTCTGACGATATGGTGGTGTTCGGAAATGACTGCCGTAATTTGCAGTTTAACCTCAAGATCCTTCAAGCTGAGAAGAGGAATATAAACATGGAAATTAACATCTCCAAAACAAAATTTATGAGGATTGGGAGAAGAAGGGACCGAGGATCGTTCGGCTGGGTGGTATCCGCCTGGAAGAAGTTAAGGATTTTAAATACCTGGGTGCTCACCTTAACAAGTTCGGATAGGTTGATGGAAACATAAAAGAGAGAATTAAGACGGCAGGAAAATGCTTCTACTCCCTCAAGTCAGGCTTTTTGGAGAAAAAGGAAGTCTCAAAGGCCACTAAGAAGATTGTCTTCAAAAATACTTTCCTCCCGAGTCTTGGACCCTCACTGCCAATCACAAAAGCCAAATCCAAGCTATGGAAATGCGATATTTAAGGAAAATAGAGGAGAAAACAAGAAGAGATCGTGTAGGAATGTGACCATAAGAGCTAATCTGGACCTGAGGCCTGCAGAGGAAATAATCCAAGAAAACCAACTTAGGTGGTTTGGACATGTCTCGCGAATGGCTGAAAACAGAATTACCAGGGCTACCTACGAGGTCAAAGTGGAGGGAAGGAGGCCACAGGGAAGACCAAGAAAAAGATGGGAAGAAGAAGTTAAAGAAGCCTTTGACAGGAGAGGAATGGACTGGAGTAGGAGAAGACAGCTGACCCAGGATAGAGATTCTCAGGAAGGAACCTCATACTGCTCAGCGGTAACAGAGGACTGGATTAAGCTAAGTGAAATTAAATATAAATTGTCAATATTTAAAAACTAAAAAAGTTAAAGTAAAACATATATTTGCATTAAAAAGGAAACCCAACTACAGAAATCTGAAAATCCCGTCCATCCTAAAGGAATGTTCTTCCGTATCTACCAATACACCTTGGTAGGGTGTTAGAGAAACTGAAACTTACGATTATTCCAATTTGGTGTAGTAGTCGGCTGCCTTCTACTACATATGATATCCATTACAGGAAGATATAACCGAAATTTGTACCTGGAAAAACCACTAAACGCCAAGAAGACGAAAGCCATCCTGATCGGATCTCCTTCTTCACTCCTTAAAACCTTACCGACACCCCTCCCCTCCCCCCCATCTTTTCCTGAACAACTCACCCATCTCATTCCATACTTCCGTAAAAAAACCTTGGTGTTATCTTTAATCAAACCCTCTCTTGGAAACCACACACCTCCCAAATTTCCCGTCGTTTTATCTCTACTCTGAAACAGTTTAACCGTCTCCGATATCCCCTTCAATATAAATCCCGTCAACTCCTGGTTTCTTGTCTTATGTTCCCCGACTTCGACCATGGCTGTCTGGTGTACGGCGGACTCTCGGGGGAATTCGAGGCCAAATATAAATACCTAATGAATTTCGCAATACGTTTTGTTTTCGGAATTTCAAGAGATACGCATATAACCCAGTATTACACCAAGTTGAAGTGGCTCTATCCATCTAACCGCCGTCTGTACTTCCTTGCTACCTTTCTACATCGAGCCATCAGAACTCAGCGACCTTTCTATATTTTTCACAGCCTACAATTTAAAAATTCAATTTAATCCCGTCCTACTAGATCCCGTACTTCCGACCTCTATCAACCTCCTCATCGAACTGCTGCGTTTGACAACTCCTTTATAATTCAAGCCGTCTCCTTCTGGAATACCATCCCTCCCGATATCCGACATGCACAATCAATTTCCTTATTTAAATTTCTCCATTTTAAGCACCTACTTCTTTCCCAACCCAACTGATCATAAAAAGTAGATAATATAACTTTTTAAGTTCCCCTAGAAATGATTTTGTTTACTTATGTTATTTTATTTTCCCATGTTTGTATTATATATATAGCTTACAGAGCAAATACCTTTGCACCCAAGAGAGGTGTTGCCACATGACGTCTAATCAAACGATTTGGTTGCCCAGTATAATAGTGTCCTTATAGCCATGGTGTGTCCAATATTACTATATCGCCTTATCAGCTTACGTGATGTGGAAGCATGTCTATGATGTGGAAGCAGTATGATGTGGAAGTTACTAATATTGACTATAGATACTTTAGTAGTGAAATGTGTATAATATAATAACTTTTGTCTATATACATCATGATGAACTTCAGAATATCTAGTAAATACATCATAATTTGTTTCTAAGCATTTTAATCTTATATTTCCAACACTAAATAATAAGATAAAAGGAGCAGAGAGGTAAAGCGTTGAAGGGTGTTAGCTTCGAAACAAAGTTTTAGGGTGAATTGTTGGTGAAGGAAGGGGAGATGATGTTTCTGTTTGATACTACTATAGAAATTGGTTTGATCTGTCTGATCTTCGTCGAACAGAGGTGGCATTATTTTCGCAGAAATACAGTCACAGTCAGTTAACATTTTATTTTCTCTTTAAGCTATAAATAAAATAAATATTTATATATGTAGATCATTAGATCTATAAACTACGGCCCTTGGCATTAGACAGTTTTTTATTTATCTGATCCTCATCTCAATGGGATTCCATCCCTTACTACGTCCGTTACACCCATTACCCTACTACTACTACATAAACCTCACTGATAAATAATACCAATGAATCGGCTGAGTGAGATGAGCTGGATTCTCCTGAATTTCCTTCCACGAATGGGTGAAAAGGCTTGGCTCGGAGATCTTGCTTTCGGCATCTCTTCGAAGGTAATCCGGGTTATCAGAATAAAGGCTACTCAGTGCTCAGTGAGAATGTCTGGAGACATCTGGATTCTTCTATAACTACAAGGGACTCAGGCTAGGTGATTGTTCAGCATACCTGTATTTAATATTGCGTTGAAATGTGCCATCAGAGTGTCGAATATCCAAATAGGAGGGACAATTTTCAACAAATCATGCCAAATTCTAGCCTATGTCGATGATCTTGATGTCGTTGAATGCAGTTTTCTGAGAACCTTTTTAAATATACAAAAAGTTGGAATTCGTTGAGAATTTATTTACGTTGAATCTCTTAGTCAACAATATGCAACTTAGCGCCGGATCACGCATACCAATTGATGCTCTAATGGGCTTCAAAAGCATCTAAAAAGCAAATCCAACCCATCTAAAAACCCTCTAGAACCATCAAGACATGTACCGTACCACCATAACCAGGCTCATGCACGGGGGATGGACATACATTATGTATGAATAATACTGAAGTTCTCAAAATGCTATTAGAAGATTTTATATTAGGAGGTTGAACCTCACCTGCGTTGGGTAGATGGCGTAGCAGTAGATGCTTAGAAACTGTTGGCTACATCTAAGAGAGGATCTTGCCTATTCATGGGTTGTAGAGCCATCGAAAAAGAAGAACAATACATTATTACCATAAATAATAAACGATAAACATGAGTATAGCGTGTGAATTAAACAGTATTTTTCAGTGTATGAATTATTTTCTAGTTGTTTAACAAATTATTGGGTTGGAACATAAGACCTTTTCGATTTTCTGTTTATTTTTATGTCACTATGATGCACTTGTTATCTGATGAATTAATCCCTAAGGTGGATTGTTTATCCTGTTTGTAATATATCAACAACTATATCTCTTAACTCTTATTGAAACTAGCTTAGTATAGTGTTTGCTATTGTACAGTGAATATGGAAGAAAATATCATTCAGTCCATGCATTGTTTATGGTAATGATGCCTTAACCGAAAAATTGTACCTGTCAAAATTGGTTTGCCATATTTCATTCAGTAAGTTTTGACATCAATGATACTCAACGGTCTGGTAGTCCACATACAATTGAGACAAGCAATGTTAAGGCCATTGTTGATCATAATTTCACCCAATCAGTGCGAGAGATTTCTATGGCCCTAATTGTATCACACACAAGCATAGGAAACCATTTGCACAAACTCGGCTGTTTCCAGGCTTAATTTCTGGGTCCCTCACATGATTTTTTTTTTCTAAAATCACAGAAACGCAATAAATTCTCAACGGATTCAAAGTTGGTTATCCGATTTTCATACTCCCCTCTAGATATTCTTCTCTTTTAAGATAGCAGAACATATATTTTGTTATGGGCTCAATCATTTGCAATCCAACTTTTTGTATATTTAAAAAGGTATTCATTATTTAATATTTATGGAATTTCTTGCATGAATGGTAAGAAATTCCAAAAGGAAGAGGACATCAAAAACCATTTGGATCAGTTGTTTAACAATAAACTACAGATATTCTATGAACATGGCATACAGCTAGTGGGAAGATGGAAAAAAATCATACTAAATAATGGTCAGTATGTTGTAAATTAAAATGAATTTTACGTCTATAATACATTGAGTTTTATTTCACCCTAAAAACCAAAAGGACTTATTTGCAACCCAATATTTCATTTTTATTTTGTATTTATTTATAACATTTTCCATTATACCATTATCGCAAATGTTTTTATACACTAAACTTAAATTATATTTTAAGAAAGAAAGACATGCAAAAAGTGTTGCACAAAAATTAATTAATTCATCCTGGGGCTGCTGGAATATTGGTTAATACTGGTTGTTGGGCTGGACATCCACCCGGCAATTAGTAGAGTGACCAAGACCATTGCTATGTACTACCTGTTCCCAGTCATATTTCGTCCCAAATTTCATAATTCAAATCAGTTTTCATATCCATTATTTCCTTTCAAATCCTAATCTAATGAATTAGTCTAATACGGGTACTTAAAATGGAATAGGGTAAAATATGGATTTAAATTAACACATTTATTTACAACCATTTAGCTTCTGAATTTTTACATATAATCCATTTTTAGGACAAATAATATTTGTCCATGGATTTAGTTCAATTGGTTCCTTACTTAATGAGCTTGGTTCAAAATTGTACCTTTCTAACAATCTTGCCATTACAATTTTAATTTCAACTAAAGCAAATCTTTTTCCTGCAAAAAAAAAAAGAGATAAATTAATTCTGTGTCAGAAAAGATTTTATCAGTAATAAATAATTTTAGAAAATTAAAATTAGAAATTTAATTTTTCATTTATATTGCGAAAGGACGTGTTTCTACATCGTCTCTCAGAATTTACTTATTTTGCAGTGAAATCTTTGAGATTATTTATTCAAAACAAGTCAAGAATACATAATAACAATTGATATTTATTTTTCGTTATAAATTATAGGGTTATTTTTATTTTTTTTTATATTTTTTTTTTTTTTCATTTTTTTTCCCTTATATGCGATTTCACAATCAGGCCATGTCTAGTAGAGCTTCTATCAAGAGAATTCGGCCGTTAGGCTCAACACCTTGTTCTTCGCCTGTCAAACAAAAGCCTCGTCAATGTCGTCAAACACCTGCAGTAACGCCTATTAGCTCCAGAGAAAATGAAACCCAGCCAGGAACATCATCAAAACCAACAATTGAAGAACTTCAGCATCAACCAGGTACATCTTCACAAGAGATAACCGAACAATCTCCGTTTTTCACCCCTAACCCCTATCAGGTGCTTCAGAATGATAAAGAAGTGATGGAATCCGCTTCAATACCAAGAGATCCCCGACCTCCACCCATATTCGTTAAAAACATAAGCAATTTTCAGTTACTATGCTCACAACTGAACAAAATAACAGGCTCTGGAAGCTATTCATGTCTAAGCAGAACAAAGGACACGAAGATATCACCAGATACAGCTGAAACCTACAGAAAAATTGTGAAGTATCTAACGGAAACCAACGCGGATTTTCATACGTACCAATTACGGCAAGATCGAGCTTTGAGGGTAGTCATAAGAAATCTACACCCCTCAACACCAACCGAAGCAATAGAAGAAGAATTGAAAACTTCAGGTTTCATAGTGCGCCAGATTACAAATGTACAGAAGGAGAGTAAAGAACAGCCAGGAGTAAAAGTTCCTCTACCCTTATTTTTCGTAGATTTGGAGCCAAATCAAGGGATCGAAAAAATATACGAAATAAGAAGAATATACTACACAAGTGTTATAGTAGAGAAGCCATATCCTAAGAGGGAAATCGTACAGTGTCACAATTGCCAGGCATATGGCCATACCAGGACTTACTGCCATCATCTGCCGCGCTGTGTGAAATGTGGAGAGCAGCACAAATCCGGGGAGTGCACAAAACCGAAACGGGATCCTGCAGTTTGTGCATTGTGCCTTGAAGGACATCCAGCGAACTACAAAGGCTGTCAGATCTACAAGAATATTAAATCAAGATATCAAAAATCCCGGACCCAAGAAGAAGCAGAGGCATCAAGAAGAGAACCTAACGCATCAAGAAGAGGACCTTCAAAAAAAATTGACCCAACGGTGTCTTTTGCACACTTATTAGGAGGTAAGAATGATGTTACTTATTGTGAGACCCTGCCGCAACAACAACACATACCTCAAAATTCTCAACCCCACCCTCAACATCCTAATCAAACTTCACCTAATCAACAGTTTTATCAACACCAAATTCCCCGCATTCCTCCTCCCTCAAATACCACAGATCTCACCAGTTTACTTACATCTTTCCTCTCCGAATTCAGATCCCTTGTTACTCCTTTGATATCTCTTCTCACCAATCTTGTATCACATTTTATCCCTCCCGCGAAAAATCCTTAAATGACTTCCAATAAACCTTTATCCATTCTCCTTTGGAATGCGAATGGTGTTAGAAATCACACAAACGAACTAACTACATTATTACTTGACAAAAATATTGACGTGGCACTAATTACTGAAACTCGACTAACCACTAAACAGCACTTCAAAATACCACAATACCTGACATATCGTACTGACCACCCTGACGGAAAAGCACATGCCGGTACTGCTGTCATTGTACACCAATCCCTCTCCCATCACCTACTCCCGTTACCTACACATGATTTCCTACAGTCCACCGCTATCGTGATAAAAACCTTTTCCTTTCCGGTTACCCTTGCATCAGCGTATTGCCCTCCTAACCGATCCATATCCAATGCCCAATTCCGTTCTCTCCTCGACTCCTTAGGACATCACTTCATCTTGGGTGCAGACCTAAATGCCAAACATCAACAATGGGGTTCCAGAACCACGAATACTCGTGGCCGAACCCTGCTGTCTGCACTCAATTCCCAACATTTTCATCTCCTTTCCCCCAACTCTCCTACCTACTGGCCTACAGATCCCAACCGTAATCCTGATCTTCTTGATTTCTTTATCCACAGCGGCTTAAGTCCCCTCAATTGTTCCATTACACGTCTAAATGAACTTTCCTCTGACCATAGTCCTCTAATCCTTAATGTTTCACTTGAACCCGTTCCCAAACCTTCTCCACCGTCATTTATTAGGGCCCAGTTAACTGGGACCTTTTCCGCCAAATCATCTCCGATAAAATTGATCTTAACATATCCCTCAAAACTCCCGATGACCTTGATAGTGCCGTAAATTCCTTTACTACCACAATCCAACAAGCCGCCTGGACTGCTTCCTTCCCAAAAGACTCCTCCAGAATTCCTAAAAAGACCATTCTACCCCAACACCTCCTTGACCTAATCCAAACCAAACGCCGTGCCAGATTATTGTGGCAACGTACCCGACATCCTACCGACCGCTGCTCCTATAATTATTACTGCAAAAAATTAAAACTGGAATTAGCCACCTTCAGATCACATTCCTTCAACTCCTACCTATCCTCCCTTTCTTCTCGCGACAATTCCCTTTGGAAAACCACTACCAAAATCTTAAATCCTCACCGCATTTCCCATCCCCTCCGACGAGATGATGGCTCCTGGGCAGCATCTGACGAAGATAAGGCTGAGGAGTTCGCCATTCACCTATCCAATACATTTATTTCACATCCGGAATCCCATCCTGCCCACACCGTAACAGTAGAAGAATTCCTTACATCACCAATCCCACTTTCCTTGCCCCCAAAAGCTATTCATCCTTCCGAAGTGAAATTTCAATTAAAAAAATTAATCCCCCGTAAAGCTCCTGGACATGATCTCCTTACCCCTCAAATCCTTCGACAACTTCCATCCAAAGCAGTCATATTCCTTACATATATCTACAACTGTATCCTACGCACCACCCACTTTCCTCTGCTATGGAAACACTCCACTATTATCCTTTTCCAAAAACCAGGCAAACCTCCCAATATCTCAACATCCTATAGACCAATTAGCCTACTCCCAATCCTTTCAAAAATTTTTGAAAAGATCCTTTTGAAACGAATCCTACCCATTATAGAATCCCAAAATATTCCTTCCCATCAGTTTGGTTTTCGCTCCCAACATTCCACTGTTCAACAAGGACTCCGAGTTGTTGATCATATTTCCTCAGCCCTAGAAAACAAGGAATACTGTTCGGGTGCATTTCTGGACATTGCACAGGCATTTGACCGGGTATGGCACTCCGGACTGCTCTTCAAGCTTAAAATCCATTTACCTCAGTCCTTGTACCTAGTCCTCCGATCCTACCTCTCTGACCGCTCCTTCCGAGTTCGCTGTGGAACAGAATTTTCCAATATCTACTCCGTTAAAGCCGGTGTTCCCCAAGGCAGCGTCTTGGGTCCCGTGCTTTACATCCTCTTTACTGCTGACATCCCTGTTCATCCCGATACTTTTCTTGCAACATTCGCTGACGACACCGCAATCTTATCATCCAACTCTGATCCCAACATAGCATCCTTAAATCTCCAAAACCACCTCACCTTGATTGAGCACTGGTGTAATAACTGGCGCATTAAAGTTAATGAATCTAAATGCCAACATATTACCTTTACACTCCGACGCAGTTCCTGTCCACCAGTACACTTTAATTCCATCCAGCTTCCTTACTCAGACACAGTCCGGTATCTTGGCTTTCATTTAGACCGAAGACTAACGTGGAACCCACATACTAGACTCAAAAGACAAGAACTCAACCGACGATACGGCCAGCTATACAGACTACTAAACAGAAAATCCAAACTTTCTATTGAAAACAAATTACTTATCTACAAGACAATACTGAAACCTATATGGACATACGGACTTGAACTGTGGGGGACAGCAAAAGCTTCTAACATCAAACGTATTCAATCCTTTCAATCTAAAGTCCTTCGAACAATAGTTGATGCTCCGTTCTATGTAAATAACAAAATCCTACACCATGACCTTAATATCCCATTTGTCCTAGACCTTATTCCAGAAAAATTCTCCAAATTTCACCAAAACCTTACCTATCATCCAAATCCCCTTGCACAATCTCTATCCAGCACCACCCATCCTTACAATCCTCCTCGAAGGTTGAAGCGGCAGTGGCCCAGAGACCTTTTGTAAATAAGCATCTATTGGAGTTTTGGCAATGGCCAGATCCTCCACTCAAGCCCGAGTGTGTATGATTAGGTTAGTTCTTTTGTTTATGTACATTTATTTTATTTTATTGTATTTATTTTTATTTTATTTTATTGTATTTATTATTATTATGTTTCTGTATTATTTATTTTTTTTTTATTGTAAATAGAGTGTGAGTGTGCTTTCTCTGATCACTATTATAAATGTCCTTGATGTGACAGAATGTAATATTTCTAAATAAACAAATGAATGAATAATTTATATTTCTTATGTATTATTCATTTATTACCTATACAAATTCTAGGTCCATCGCCAAAAGGTAAGTAAGTCCCACGTTGAGGATCTGATAAAAATCGGTCAGGATTGAACTTCGTAGGTTCAGGAAAGTATTTTGGATCTCGATGAATAGAATAGATTGGTATCACTATTTGTTCTCCTTTTTCAATGGAAGTACCGTCTGGGAATGTGAAGTCATTGGTGCACTCACGATTCAACATCGAAACTGGTGGATTCAAACGCAAAGTTTCTGAAAATTAAAAATAATTTTTGCTATATAAATTAACAGAAAAGGTGGGAATATTTCATATAACTATTTTTTCAGTTCTATCCTATTTTCAATAAGTGAAGATGGCGATTCTACGGGAATTATATCTCCATGGTCTATATATATTTGAAGCTCTCTAAATCCTACCACTTGGTGCAAGCCTATTTTGTTTGGTCAAACATACGTTTTGACCTTAATTCCGTTCATATGCAACAGTGTAAAAGAGAGAAAATAAACGAACAACAATTTAGTTTGACGCCACTTTTTCAAATAGGTCGACTAACCTCATTTAGGTTGTAAGTGCAAATTTTGTATTTTAAAGTGAAACTACCAGATGTAATATGTTTCGAACATTTGGAAAGAAGTCTCGTAAAAACAGCATTTAACCAACCATCCCTTCATTGCATTTAATTAGCTGCGAGGCAACAGTAGAGTGGTTTTTATAAGTGTGTAGAAGGCTTAATAGTTAATGCACAAATGCATGTCTAAACTAAAAACGCCAATAACGGAACAATTTTAAACAATCGTAGTTTGAACTTGTAAGAAGATTAATCGGCTACTGTTAGTGACAGTATAAAGCAGGAAGAACCTTATTTATCTGAAAAGTCTCCAAACGTACAGGATTTCATGTGATTTTGAATCACCAATAATGGAACTGGACAATACAATATTACATTCAAACCTAATAAACTTGGCATTGGCTTTGCGAAATTGCCATAATTTCAAAAATTATTTATTCATTGGATAGCTAAATAGATTATCTACAACTATTATTCTATAAATTTTCCGAAGGTGTTGATCATAAATCTGCTGCACAAGCCCCAAATTTACAATTCGAAAAAATCCCAAAAAGTTAAATTTAGAAAATATTTGACTAATTTTGGATACATCCTCTGATCCAATTCATGTTGTAGCAACCCTTTTACACAGAACTTAATGATCTACATAAATTACATTGTTGAATTATTTTTAATAAACTAAGTAGTCGGTGCAAACTTATTTTCTTCTTCTTAGAGACAAAATAAAAAGAATAAAACCCTGGTATAATTTCAATTGACTTTTGGATGATTTTTATTTTATTTATCAAATAGTTTATTTTGATTTTTAATAATTTATTTGGATTTTTGTTTTTGAAAACTCATTTGTACAATTTTCTTGGTTGTACAAATAAAAACTCTATTTTAGTACAAATTTATTAAAATAAGTATAAACTACAAGAAATTTTAAAAAATGTGATATTTTTAAAAAATTATAATTGTTATTCTAACGGAAAACATTTGTAAGAGAAAAAAAAAACATCTATTCTCGGATTGTTTTTTTACAAAACTAATCTGCAAACCTCATTCAGTTTAACCTCATAAAATAAGAAAGTTTTTCTAAAAGTGGGACATTTGTAGTTCAGTTAATCGATAATCAATAAAAGATCGTATACACACCATGATTTTATTAAAAACAGAACAATTTAATTTAAAACTCCTTGCATTGGTATTGGTAATGAAAATTTTATCTAGTTTACTCATAAGATTTTTGGTCATTGCTTCAAATTCAATAAAATCTTAAATTACTTTAAAATACACAAACTTTCTCGTTTTCTGTGTGAAATCGTCTAGACGATTTTTTCGTTTTGTTTTGTTGCTCTGAAAGGCTATTGTCACTTTTTTAAATAGTTCCCATTATTTAAGGGACCTCCTGTATATTTAGCAATATTTGTTGAATAGGAGATAATATTGTTTTTAATTTATTTTAATATTTAGTTATCTACTTATTTAATAAATTTTATTGTATCTTATTTTACTTTTTAAGTAAGATTAAACTAACACAACCGAAATTTCACATAGCTCCATATACTCTACAACATCTGATACATTTTATTAGCATCTTTATTACCTGAAATACAGTTATCCAAGAACTTCAAGTCTTTGAGAGCATCGTAAGAAAATTGGCTATGCTTTTCTTTAATCCTCAGCACTTCTTGCCTAGCTCTTTCTTGGATTTCTGGATGTTGTGCTAATTGATAAATGAGGTAATGTAAGGTCCTGGATGTTGTTTCGAAACCACCCACAAAGAAAACAAATGACTGAGCCATGAGCAGACGATCTGTGATTTCTAAAATAAAAAAGTATTAGATATTTTCTAAGAACTTTTAAAAACTAACTACTATAGAGATAATGGTCGCATTGGAAACCAATTTAATTATAAAACATTACACCACTTATTAGTTTGAGCTAAGTTAAGGCAATGGATAGCAAATGTGATATCTGCTAGAACAATCAGACGAATTAAACGAAATATTAAAAAAATTAAGGTAGAGAATATACTTTCATGAAGCCAACTCAACCTAAACAGGAAAACAGGTAAATTATAATGAATGAGAAGAAATGGAAACTTGAAAGGATGCTACAAGTTAGCCGAAGATTACATATGGGGAAAGAAAAGGTGACAGATGATCGGAGTAATATGTCCTGTTCTTTAAAAACCAGTATGGACCAGTGCGCAAACTATAAAGAAATAGCTCTATTGGGAGTTGTCTTGATAAGTCTGCAAAAATATGTCGAAAAATTTTTGGAAGATTAACAATGTGGTTTCAGAGCTGGGAGAGTTGCCACAGATCAAATTTTTTTTTGCAAGACAAATTATTGAAAAATGCAATGAGTATAATATTTATCTCCACTTATTATTAGTCTACTGCAGCCAGAAACGGGTTGCTTTGATGAAAAAAAAATATTTGAAATCAACTAAGAGGAAAATAGAGCAAAATAATTAAAACAATGTGGCAACTGAAATCACTAACAGAAACGAGGAGATCGCAACGGAAAAGTTAAATGACGTTCTTATTTTCCTCAAGCTCAAATCGCTATCTTATAGGATTGGATATTATACTTAGAAAATATACTCTAATTATAATAAATTTCGGATACTGAATTGATTTTATTTTCTCCGATATAATAAGCTTTTCTTAAAATTAGAAGGTGCCATTATTTTTTAATAACAAAAAAATAAAGTAAATGAGGCCATGCCCATATTTTTATTCAGTAATTTGGTAACTAACAATCAAATTTTGAAGGCTCAATGTTATTGAAAATTGACTCCCCTGAACGAATACAAAAATGGACATGGTGTTCTTTACCTACGGGGTACATATATAACGTATAAAATTGGTACTTAAGGGATTAACTTATGACTAAGTGCTAGGTGACTTACCGATTTTTTCAATCTCATTATTTTCCTGAATTTCATTTTCTTCCTCATCCAAGTCGTTAACATCGATTTCCACAACTTCCTTTTCCTTTAACTGTAGTAGAAGTTGGACGAAATCTCTTCGTTTTATTCCAGTTTTCCTCCTATGCTCTAAAACATTACTTACGGTTGAACAGAAGTACTTCTCGATACCGGAAGGTAAAGATCGTACTTTTAGCCATAGCAGTAGGCGAGGAACTGAAAATTTCAGAAGGAATGATATCTGGGACCAATTAATGGACGTTGTGTCAAACAGGTCTTTACCCATTTGTCTAAGTTTTGAGTCGGGGTTTGTTAAGCTGTCACCTTCGAGTCCAAAGGCACAAGATCCTGAAATTAAATGACACTTATGAAGAATTAAAGACGATGTTTTAAGAATTATTGAATATTCACCCAAATTAATTAAATCGAATCCTTTAATTAATGATAGTATTTAAAAATTAACTGGTCTATTCGATCCGATGAATGATCTATTAGCACTCAGAAGATTTTATATCTAAATTATGGATTACAAGAAATTAGTCATTCTAATTTACATTTAATCCATTAATGAATAACATAAGAACTGAGTACGTAAAGTATTTTAACATCGAAACTCATATTTCGGTCTAAACATTTGAACCATCTTCAATTTTTGGAACCGAAATTGAAGGATTTTTCTAAGATTTTGTTCAACTCGTTTCACAATGATGACTTTTTTTTTCATAATTATAATTAATATTATCACACCTCAAGTAATAAAATGAAAAAATTTTTAACTTATTGATTTTATTTATTTCAATAATATGTTATATTACATATTATTAAAGAAAGAAAGTGATATTTCCTCATACCCAGTTAACAGGTTAAGAAAAAGTATTACCATTGTGCGAAATTTCGAATCTGAATTATCAATAGAAACAGAAGAGTTTTAAAGTCCCGTGAGTCTCAATAACCATGTATAGATGAATTTTTTATATAATCTTTTTCCTTAAAATTGACTTACCAATAGTGCTAATTTATATAATCAATATTAAACTGTTTTACTATTTCTTAAAATACTCTATCGATGAAGTCATTATAAGAAATAAATTATGTTGGGCATCAGATAAGTCTTTCTTCTGTTTTTCATCTTTAACTCGAAACGTTTCCCTGTTCGTTTAAAAATTATACTTCTTAAATGAAAACGTAAAAAAACTTTTTTAATTCTTTCATAGATATTTAGTTAATTTTAAAATTAATACCGAAAAATTGGGCATCGATGACCATGTAAGAAGGTAGTTTTAATCAAACCATCTCTTGACTTCGAACCGACGTTTTTTTAAGACGCTTCATTCATCACCTTCAAGCAACATTGAACTCCATGATTGTTGTATGATAAAAGAGGCACGAAAACTGAAATCAATCATTTCGTACATGATGCATTCTATTGTGTGAATATCTATATATTTTTTTAAAATTTATTTATTACTTGTACATAATAATATATATTATGTTATATATATAATATATTCATAAATCATATTTGTGTAATATCCTTTATAAATATGTATAAATAAAGAAAGTAAAGTCAACCGTTCGCTCAAAAATCTCAACACACCTTATAGCGAATTGATTAAATAAATCTGCTTCCGTCAGTGTTTTCAGCTGGAATTGTTTCAAAACACTCAGAGTATTTCACCGAATAATTTAAGTTATCTAACTCGAAAACTGACTTAGCCGTTCGCTCAAAAAACTGATGTATACATTTTATTAAATTGATCAAACAATTTTTATTTAATCACGGGCAAGTGTTTTCAGCTCAAATTGTTTCAAAACACTCAGATGAACTATCAGACTTAAAAATCAATCCAGCCATTCGCTTAAAAAATCGTTATATAGCTTTTAGCAGACAACCCAAACACATAATCCTCGTGTCGCTTCGCTAGGTCCGGTGAAAAACTTTTATTTTATTTTATATTTTCGTTTAATTATTATTTCTCATAGAAACATCGTATCCCACTAATTTTAAGTGGTTTCTCAATTCACATATATGCAATTTAATAATGTAGTTTACTTAACTAATTTAATACAATTAAATACTAATACTAATTAAAAATACAATTAAATTGTAGTTTGACTTACCTATGACATCTGTAGCATATCGTGCAAGCTCCTCTAGAACGTCTCGGTCCTTTCCATCTGCCAGTTTATCGAAGCATTCAGCAAAGACATCTCCACATTTCTCCATTTCTTCAAACATCCACCGGAGTTTACCACCGCTAAAGATGGGGCTCAATTTATTCCTGAGGTACCGCCATCTGTTTCCTCTCAAGAAGAATAGATGAGCGTCAAGTGGATTGACTTCCTCATCAATCTCGAAGTTCCTGTCGAAGAAGTGGTCAAACGAGGAAATGAGTACTTGGTGTACGTACTCCGGATCACGTACCATGAGAAAAGGAAGAACAGTCTGGAAAAAACCGCCTAGAGGTTTGCCTTCCAGTTGTTTATATATTTTATCCCAACTATGAGCTGCAAAAATAAATTGCATAATTTCAGTTCTATCCTATTTTCAATAAGTGAAGATGGCGATTCTACGGGAATTATATCTCCATGGTCTATATATATTTGAAGCTCTCTAAATCCTACCACTTGGTGCAAGCCTATTTTGTTTGGTCAAACATACGTTTTGACCTTAATTCCGTTCATATGCAACAGTGTAAAAGAGAGAAAATAAACGAACAACAATTTAGTTTGACGCCACTTTTTCAAATAGGTCGACTAACCTCATTTAGGTTGTAAGTGCAAATTTTGTATTTTAAAGTGAAACTACCAGATGTAATATGTTTCGAACATTTGGAAAGAAGTCTCGTAAAAACAGCATTTAACCAACCATCCCTTCATTGCATTTAATTAGCTGCGAGGCAACAGTAGAGTGGTTTTTATAAGTGTGTAGAAGGCTTAATAGTTAATGCACAAATGCATGTCTAAACTAAAAACGCCAATAACGGAACAATTTTAAACAATCGTAGTTTGAACTTGTAAGAAGATTAATCGGCTACTGTTAGTGACAGTATAAAGCAGGAAGAACCTTATTTATCTGAAAAGTCTCCAAACGTACAGGATTTCATGTGATTTTGAATCACCAATAATGGAACTGGACAATACAATATTACATTCAAACCTAATAAACTTGGCATTGGCTTTGCGAAATTGCCATAATTTCAAAAATTATTTATTCATTGGATAGCTAAATAGATTATCTACAACTATTATTCTATAAATTTTCCGAAGGTGTTGATCATAAATCTGCTGCACAAGCCCCAAATTTACAATTCGAAAAAATCCCAAAAAGTTAAATTTAGAAAATATTTGACTAATTTTGGATACATCCTCTGATCCAATTCATGTTGTAGCAACCCTTTTACACAGAACTTAATGATCTACATAAATTACATTGTTGAATTATTTTTAATAAACTAAGTAGTCGGTGCAAACTTATTTTCTTCTTCTTAGAGACAAAATAAAAAGAATAAAACCCTGGTATAATTTCAATTGACTTTTGGATGATTTTTATTTTATTTATCAAATAGTTTATTTTGATTTTTAATAATTTATTTGGATTTTTGTTTTTGAAAACTCATTTGTACAATTTTCTTGGTTGTACAAATAAAAACTCTATTTTAGTACAAATTTATTAAAATAAGTATAAACTACAAGAAATTTTAAAAAATGTGATATTTTTAAAAAATTATAATTGTTATTCTAACGGAAAACATTTGTAAGAGAAAAAAAAAACATCTATTCTCGGATTGTTTTTTTACAAAACTAATCTGCAAACCTCATTCAGTTTAACCTCATAAAATAAGAAAGTTTTTCTAAAAGTGGGACATTTGTAGTTCAGTTAATCGATAATCAATAAAAGATCGTATATAAACCATGATTTTATTAAAAACAGAACAATTTAATTTAAAACTCCTTGCATTGGTATTGGTAATGAAAATTTTATCTAGTTTACTCATCAATTTTTTGGTCATTGCTTCAAATTCAATAAAATCTTAATTTACTTAAAAATACACAAACTTTTATCTTATTTTATATTTTCGTTTAATTATTATTTCTCATAGAAACATCGTATCCCACTAATTTTAAGTGGTTTCTCAATTCACATATATGCAATTTAATAATGTAGTTTACTTAACTAATTTAATGCTAAGCATTACAAATACAATTAAATTGTAGTTTGACTTACCTATGACATCTGTAGCATATCGTGCAAGCTCCTCTAGAACGTCTCGGTCCTTTCCATCTGCCAGTTTATCGAAGCATTCAGCAAAGACATCTCCACATTTCTCCATTTCTTCAAACATCCACCGGAGTTTACCACCGCTAAAGATGGGGCTCAATTTATTTCTGAGGTACCGCCATCTGTTTCCTCTCAAGAAGAATAGATGAGCGTCAAGTGGATTGACTTCCTCATCAATCTCGAAGTTCCTGTCGAAGAAGTGGTCAAACGAGGAAATGAGTACTTGGTGTACGTACTCCGGATCACGTACCATGAGAAAAGGAAGAACAGTCTGGAAAAAACCGCCTAGAGGTTTGCCTTCCAGTTGTTTATATATTTTATCCCAACTATGAGCTGCAAAAATAAATTGCATAATTTTAAACACTTTATCACTCTTCGCTATTCGAAATTTAACATTAAAACATGAAATTTAAGGCCAAAATCATATGATGTCCTATTATATCCTAAATGCTTATATTTATAACCATGACATATCTCCTTTTTTAATGGATTAATTGGAAATTTATTTGACAATCAAGATGCATACAAGATAAATAGACAATACTCACCGATGTGTATTCTAAACAAAATGCCTTGTGGCTCACTTCCTAGAGGGAACGTTGGTTCAACATAAGGAATGTTCCTGTCTTTGTAGTACCTAAACATCTTCTTGATCTTGTAGTAAGCCAGCGCCAACAAAGAGAAGGCTGCTATTGCGATATACATTACCCAAGACATTATTAAGTCTGCAAAAAAAAAAAAAAATCAGAAAATAATATTAATTAGTTTAAACCAATAATTAATTTAATAAATGAGGTGAACAGAATTGTGTGGACTAAGTATTATTTTTCTAGAAGACTACGAAGGGGTTTCCATAATCAAATTAACTTTGAGCTCAAATTAACGGTGATCTTACAACCTAGTATTTTTACAATAGTTCTATGTTTTTCAGTAGAAGAATTTAATTATGTATTGTGATTTGTAGTAGAAGAAACCTCTTACTTGAATGAAAAAAAATTGACATTTACAGAACTATGAGTCCCGTCACTGGACTTAAACACACCATAACTACAAATAATGATACTGTGTGTCCTTCGATGAAGAAAAAGGATACATATACGTGAGATATAATTCCTCCAAGAGTTCTTCTGCCGTTCTATAGATCCAGGTATTGTACCCACACTCCACTATAATTTCTTTGGAATTCGATTTTAACCAGTCTTAAAAGAATTTTTAATTACGGCACTTCTTAGGCCAGGAAAGTACTGAAAAACATATTTTGAGTAGCCTCTAATGAATTTAGAATTATTTATAAGCCCATTCAGTTAAAACAGGAAAACATAAAAAAAATGTATATGATCTCGAGAGGATAACGATACTGAAGATTTCAAAGGAAAGTTGATAAATGGTTCTTGACAAAAGGAATATCAGCAGTGGAAATGTAATAGCCAAAATAATCTTAAAAATTACTTCCTTGAACGAGTCCAAATACCTTGAAAATACTCCTTAAGGAAACTAAATTTTCGCATCAGCCAATATTTGTGATACTTTCCCTCAACTCTATTAATTTATCAGCTTGGACTTATCACCTTTGCCAGTTAGTTTTTTAAATCCCACACCACTTGTTCTAGATATTCCTGATGCAAGAAACGGTTTTACTTAGAATTGGTTGATAGAAGTTCATCCAATGGTTAGATTTCTACTGCTAGAGACAGCCAGCTTAGATGGAGGATAGTGGTCGATGTACTTTAAAGACTACATTGACGCTCCACGGTGCACTAAGTGTCAGGGCTAGGGTCATACTAAGGCAACTTGCCCAGTAGACGGCGTAGTCTTTATCTGGTCCCCAAAAAAATGATTTGACTGGTCCGACCTGTATAAACTGCGAGCGGGCCGATGTCCCATCTAGCCAACGTAGGCACAAATCGTGAATTCCCTGTGCACTTAAATTGGGCCAAAGAGGTGGCAAAAGAACAATTTTTATTCACCATCCTCCAACTGAATATGGGCCGCCGACGCATCGTGGCAGACGAACTTCGAGCTCTCTCCCAGCTATTCGACGTCATGGCGGTCCAGGAACCATGCTGCCGTGAGAACATGATAACGGGGTTCGGCCTCACATCTAGTGTTATCGCCCTGAGCAGTGGACTGAGGAGGCCCATAGCTGCTAAAACACTGGCCATCCTCTTGAGAGGTTGGACTGATAGGGCCCACCCTATTACAATGGTTGTCCAGGGATCAAGAATACGTCCGAGTGAGGTTGTCACCTACCTCGGAGTTAGAATTGGAAGAAATTTCAACGTAAAACCTCACTTGGACTATTTCAGAAGTAGGATGACCCTAGCGCTTAATGGACTCATTCGTATCGGAGATGCCTTTTGAGGCCTCAGATACGCAGCGACTAAGACCATTTATAAAGGTGTAGATCTGGGTATTCTGATGTAAGCATCCCCTGGTTGGTTTCTGAATCTCTCGCATCACCAGAAGTGCAAGTTAGCTTCAATTCAGCGGACGGCTCTGCTGCAAGTCACCAGAGTTTACAGGACAGTGTCTCATGAGGAAGAACAGGTCCTGGTAGGAGGTGTTCTTTTCTACCTCCTGTTGCAGGAAGACATGCTAAAGTATCAGGTTTCAAGAGAAGGCTCGGCAGGCCTACCAGAGAATCTCCGTGAGAAGATTAACCAAGAACCAGGCAGATGGAAAAAGATAATACAAGAGTTCACTCTTGACGAATGGAAGCAGCAATGGGTAACTCTGAGGAAATATCTTTACCACCATTGGTCTCGGTTAGCAGCAAAATGGGTGGAACCTGATTATTGGGTATCCCAGTTAATAACTGGACACGGGGGCTTCCGAGCAAAGCTTTTTCAATTTGGTAAGAATATGTCCCAAATGCGGAGTCCCAGAGATATATGGAGTTTATGAAATTAAAATATTGTTTTCCTAGCAGCAATGTGTTGTTACGCAGAAACAGTACATCTTACTGCTGCTAAAACCCGTATTGCCTATCAGGCACGGCAGGAATGTCAATATATAAATAAATAAAGTTAGTTTTTAAATCTTGAGTATCCTGCTTTTCTGATTCTTTATTATTTAAAAATTAATTCCTACACTCATAATACATTGTAATTACATATTTCCTTATTTTATTACCGTCTGTCAACTGACTTCGCATATATTAGACGAATTATTCGCTCCGGCCAATTCAATTACTTAAATTAAATATTTCATTAGTTATCGGTTCCTCGAGTTTATAAAATATGCTGTAATGTGGAAAGGTTTAGTTCATAGGTCATGTTTGAAATGTTTGTATAACGTGGCTAATTCTTAATAACAAAGTGAACGATGATGAACTTTAAAGAAATTAGTCCCAACTTCTTGACTAGTTGGATTTTTCAATTTTTGTGTATGAGAACTTTTAGTCCAAATGCTTATAGCCCTCCAGCAGTGGCTGATTGTATTATTATTCAATAAATAGATTTTTTTTTAAAAATTTGTGTAGAGCTGTATTGGTTATTCTCCAACACTATGGCTATATTTTTATTATTAGGAGAGAGAGAAAAATGTAGCCTCAAAAATAAAATTATAACAGTTATTTAAAACCAAACATTGCAAAACCTAGTTTATTTTTGTGTGTCATTCCTCTCCTATCTTCTTTACTTTAACACTTATCTTAAATTGTTTGTCTAGAACAATTATGCCTGAAAGAACATTTTCATCACGACGTTATAGTAAAGTTCATAATTGTATTTTTTGAAAACACTGTTGGCGTATTTTTATGGTCAATATTTTAGTTTTCGTTCCGAAAATCGTCTAGTAACATTCGTTATTTCGTATACATTTATTTTAGTTTATCAAACCGTTGTGAAAATGACTAGAAAATGAAGGCTGTAGTTATTTCAGAGATACAAAACTAATTCAAATTAACATTTATTTGCAATTCCACATGATTCGAAATAGCACTGCTTTCGATTCAAAAGTTTTGTTATGACAGTTATTCTAAGTATAATCAATCTAAACAATTAAATTTTGTAATAAATTAAAGGAAACAATAAACCAGTATGTCCTAAACGATTGCACTATTTTTTAAATAAATAATCATACTGATTTATTCTATAGAAACTTATCACAATAGAAACAAATCACATGTTTCCAAGGAAATTTAATTCAATTTCCTAAATGTAATCTTTTAAAATTATTAAAATTATATTGTAAAATTATTAAAATTACTTTGGGGTTCCGCAAAACCCACACACATAAACCTGATTCAAACCACACAATCCAAAATACTCCGTAAAATCGTCAATGCTCCTTGGTTTATTTCAAATCATACCATACACACAGACATGACATACCAAAAGTAAAATCCTACATACACAACAAGTACACAACATTTCACTCTTCTACTCTCAATCATCCAAATCCACTCGTTCTATCTCTATCTTCCCTCCTGTTACCTGGTGAGCCTCAAAGATTCGTAAAAAGGCAATGGCCTCGAGATCTGCTGAAAAGTTAAGAAAATATCAGGAATTTAAGAAGATATAATTAACGCCAACACATTTGCTTGATGCGTTCCAACGCAGTGGCATATTTAAAATAACAAAAATAAATAAATAAAATAAAATTATTTTTAAAAGTTTGAAAAAGAAGTTTGAATAGATTTTAGTCAATTTTACAAATAAAAGATAAGAGCTTCATAACAGATATAATGTTATTCAGATTTAGTGCCTATAAGTTTTACTACGCAGTACAATCCATACGTAACGTAAATAATCAGGTGTACTTTTTAAATCTGCCTTGGTATATATACATAACAGACTGGAGTTATGTGGTTAAAAAAATAGCTGGGGTTAGGTTTCCATTGCCTACCGTCGATATAATAAAAAGAATTTGTGTTATTTTAATAGTCTTAATGAGTATTTACAGGTTAATTTAAAGTTTAGCATCGTTAAAAATCGACTTCACAAACTTTGCGATAGCGCAACTTTTTGCCAGAGAATAATTTCTATTCAAAGTTAAGCGGTAAGAGAAAGTTGTGAGATATTTTTCATCATATATTTTTTTTTATTTGAAATCTCAAAAGCGGTAAATAAAGTTGGTCATATAAACCTAATATTATACAGTTTTTAAGAGAAGAAATACCATCTTTCCTAATTCGAAAATAATATGAGAAATACTTATTTCTCTATTCACAATTATGAAAACAAACATACCTCATTTATTCACAGCTCTTGCCAAAGACATGAGCTCGTCGAGCTGCTAAGAAACTAACCTGCCTCTCCCGATAAAGATGAGATATCAAATGTGACATTGAGGATATCGTATTTATCTATAATGTAATATAATTGGCTTTTGTTATACAATCAACGAAAAATATATCAAAATCACCTCGTTCATTGGCCCTGGTATAAATTTAGGAAATATAGCTTACGAAATTTAAAAAATCAGTATTTTTTGGAATGTAAAAAACTTATCCGTAGTAGATTTTTTCTGATAATGTTAGATTTTGAAGGTGACCCTTACTCAAAGGGAAATACAAAGGTTTTCTTGGGTCCTTAAAAGTGGTGATCACCGTATTCTGAAGTAAGAAAGAAACCAAGAGGCCAAGGGATGATTTTTTCCGACCACTTGTGAAATATTAAATTTACCATTGAAACCCCACCTCGTCACTTATAATGAATGCAATGAAAATATTATGTCAATATTTTAATATTATTTAATAACAATATTTTCAATGTTATTTATATTTTATTTTAAAGTAAATTTAAAACTTAAAAAATTATAACACACCCTTGGTCCATAGCCACACTGCCCTATCTCGAAAAAAGAAAAGTTCAAAATAATGTGTTCTTTTTGTTTTTGTTTATTTAATCAAATTTACAACTCGTGATAATCGTACTCTTAAGTAGGAAATACACCATGCGCCCAATTGATGATTTTAATCTATACAATGATTTTTCTGACCTCCTGTCAAATATTAAATTAAATATTGAAACCCTACCTCGTCATTTACGATGAATCTAATTAAAATGTAATGTAATGTTATCCCCACGTGTATTATTACAGTTAGGCCCAAAATCGGTTTTGTACCAAATAAAAGCTCCTGTCATGCTCAAATACCATGAATAGAGTACCGTTGGATTCAGAATTTCACGGGGATTAGCGAATTCTCCGCTTTTGTTTTTAAAATAAATAAAGTCAGTAGAAACATTTTGCTAGGCTTCAATACTGGAAGGGTGGTAAATCTGTAGATCGATACGGAACAAATTTGGCATTGAAGATTTTGATGCATACATCGATCTTAAGCCCAAAAATCTGGTGCGGTGTGCGCATCACACAACTTTCACTTATTATCTTCTTAATAGAAATAAGTATTTTCAGACAAAGTTAATTAAAAGTAAAAAATATAGACGCTATATTTATTTATATTTCATTTTGGGTATCTTTATTTGTACAAATACTCTTATATGTACAAATTTTAATATTTATATCACTGTAATCTATACAATTAAATATCAAATAACACTAACAATAGGATTTATGAAAATCGCATATGTACATAATATTGTCGGAGTCCGTATTTTTTTTTTTTTTTCATATTCTCTTTTTATTTATTTTTCACTTGGAACCTTTTCATTGTTTTTATAGTAGTCCTTTTAGTGCTTAAAAGCATTGTAAGGTGTATTTTTTGATTTTTTGTCGTTTATGAGTACTTTGTTCTTCATCTGTAATATAACAGGTGATGGGGCTCACCTCAGGCTTGAGTTGACCTTATACTCTAGAGCTTACACCTAAATTAATAAAACATATATCTCATGAGATTTGTTGCCAACGTTTTGGAATTTGGGCTGGTAATAATTTGTTGAAAAGAGGGTTTGCCAATTGTTGGGATTTTTCGAAGAATGATTTTTTTCGTTTTGCCAGAAATTCGTTTATAGTTGATAAATTTAGTGTTGCTTGAATATCCAATGTCTTCTTTCTCTGCAGCGTGGTTCCTCTTACAATTTTTCTAATTATTCCATTTTGGAAATATTGTAATCTTTTCAGAGTTGTTTTGCTGATGTGTTCGAACAGAGGTGCACCATACAACAAAGCCGGCCGTATAATACTTGTATAGACTAGAAGCTTTAGGCGTAAAGATAAGTTTGTTGTCCGAATTAAATTTTGGAGTCTGTATGTCTTAGATCTTACTGTTTTAATTTTTTTGTCAAAATGTCTAGTAAATTTTAAATGTCTGTCGAAGTGAATACCGAGATATGTTAAGTCAGTCGATAATTTAATACTGTTATTGTTAATTTTGAATTCGTTTGGCATTTTCTTTTTTCCTTTTTGGTATGAAAATATAATTCCTTTCGTCTTTTCAGTGTTAACATCTATGTTGAGGATTTTTAGCTGTTCTGCAATTTTTTCACAAGTTATTTCCGCCTGCTACATAGCTTTTTTGGCATTCATACTACTACCTGAGACAGCAATGTCATCAGCAAATGCTGTCATGGTAGCATGTTGGTGTTTAGTTCCCACTATTTCCGCAGTATATAATAGGAAAAGAACGGGAGATAAAACAACTCCTTGGGATTACATCGGAAGCTCATGTTAAAACATCATTTAACTTCATATTTTGAGAGAGAGAGAAAAAATGTAGCTTCAATAATAAATTTATAACAGTTATTTATAGCCAAACGTTATAAAACATAGTTTATTTTAAAGTGTTATTCGTCTCATATCTTCATTAGTTGGAGTCTTATCTTAAATGTTTTGACAAGACTATCAAGCGTGAAAGAACCTTTTAATCACAACGTAATATACTAGTAGTAAAATACGAAATAATATTTTTTTAAAATACTGTTGGCTTATTTTTTGAAAATACCGTTGGCGTATTTTTGAAAATAGTGTTAGAGTATTCTTATGTGCCATATTTTTGTTTTTGTCCTTAAAATCGTTCAATAGCATTTGTTTATTGATATACATTTATCTTAGTTTATCAAGCCATTGTGAACTCAACTAGAAAAGGAAAGTTGTGGGTTATTTCAGAGGTTGTAAATGTAATTGAAACAAATATTTATTTTCAATGCAGGTCCGCAGCAAAATGTATCCCTTTAAAATTCCACAGGATTCGAAATAGCACTGAATCGGACTCAAAAATGCCAGGATACAAATCTGTTTTAATCTGATTCTTAAACTTCTTATTAAATAATGATATCAAAAACAAACGAAAATTGTAAGAAAACAATATTATAAAAGTATTAACATTACTATAAAATTAAATTTCTTTAAATGCATATACAAAAAAGTGTAGAAACCTTAACTAAATAAGTACTACATAAATTAAAATATTCTTAGAGACTTGAAAGGGAATGTAGTGAATTATTTAGATGCATTAACACATTTATTTACAGCCATTTAGTTTTTGAATTTTTACAAACAGTCCATTTTTAGGAGTAACAAAATCTGTCCACGGATTTAACTCAACCGGTTCCTTATTTGAAGTACTTGTTTCAAAACTGTACCTTTCTAGCAATCTTGACATGGCAATTTTAATCTCAACCAGAGCGAATCTTTTTCCTGAAAAGAAAGAGTACAATATGAATAACTTGCTGTGATTTCATCCATAATAAATTATTTAGGAAAAATTGAGAGCATAATATCAGTATAATTTTTATGTTGCTTGTAAATTTGTAGATTAGTTTTCTTACCTATGCAAATTCTAGGACCATCGCCAAAAGGTAAGTAAGTCCCACGTTGAGGACTGGAATCAAATCGATCAGGATTGTACTTCATAGGTTCTGGATAGTATTTTGGATCTCGGTGAATTGAAAAGGTTGGAATCAATATTTGTTCTCCTCTTTTAATAGAGCTACCATCTTGAAACGTGAAGTCTTTGGTGCACTCTCGATTTACCATACCAACTGGTGGATAGATACGCAAGGTTTCTGAAAATTGTAAAATATGTTTTCCAATTACAACCTTAAGGACATTTTCCTACTAACATTATTTCATATAACTGTAAATCTTTAGATTTTTATTTCTTGTTCACTATTATTCAGTTTTTAAGAGGTAAGGAAAGTGATCTTTCAGAAGTTATAACTTCATGGTAAACAAAGTTTTCAAAATATTCACTCTATACACACAAGGTTAAATAGATTAAAGTTAACAAAAAAAAATTGTCTTAATTTTCATTTTAGCCAATTTCAAATATGTCACTTATGAAATGTCAAACTTTGTTGTGTATTTTAACTAAAATGGTTTAAAGGACCAAAGATATATGAAAGCTTTAATTAAAAAAAAAAAAAAACTATAAAAAGTTTCTGAAATACTTTACTAGTATATAAAGAAAAAAAGTTATTATATATTAATTATATAAAAAAGTTTGGAGACCTCTGCTTAAATGATAATGTTAATTTTTTTTTTTTAAGTTGTTTGCAATTTTTTTGTTATATTTATATTACAAATTTCTTAATTTGTTCACCGTGAGAGGCCTATGGTTTGGGTCTCGCGGAACTATCCCAAAAAGAACAAGGAGCTTCCTCGAGGAACTAGGTGTCGACATTAAGGACGTAGCGAGGTTGGCTAAAAATATAGTCCTCGACTCCCTGAGAATCATTCACCACCACGTGCATGGCTAGCCCGAGAGTTTTAATTTATGTATTTATTTATTTATTTAATGAATAATTGAAAACAATAGAGATAAAGAGAGAGAAGTGAGAGAAAGGGAAACTAAATGTTAAAGGAAAGAAAACAAAAAAAAGCATAAACAATGAAAGGAAGAAAAAGGAAAAAAAAAAAAAAAAAAAGAAATGGAAAAAAATATAATAAAAGTGTATATATATATATATATATATATATATATATATATATAATATATATATATATATATATATATATATATATATATATATATATATATATATATTTTACTAATATTAAGTAAGACTTTTGTATATTTATATATAAGTTCATATATTGTCCTAAGGATAGAAGAGTATGCTGTGTGTATAGCAACCCAATATAATTGGGCAGCAATCCTTTATATTTTATATTTTATGAAAATAAAGTGTTTCTCTCTAATATTATGTGTTTGTACTTCATTTATAAAAAAAGTGCCATATGTCACGGTAAATGTTTAAAATAATTTATTGCAGAGCTTTGAAAAAATTAAAAATAAAAATATTTTTTAAAAGTTTCGGAACACAGGAATTTTCACGGTCGATAGTTTTTCTGTTCTCATGGAACTTTTTTTCTAGCAACTTTTATATTTAAAATAAAAATGATTACATAAATATTATTTTATTATATTAGTTATGTATAAAAATCTTTTATTTAATAGTTTTGTCAACTTCGCTAAATATGCGACCTAAAAACTAGCTTTAATTAATTGCTACTCAAACGACACTTCAGATTCACGTGTAATTCATTTAGTGCAAATTATAACCCTAATCTAAGCTCTATTTTTCATTTAACAGAACTTTTTTTAAGAACTTGAATAAATATAAGTTAAACTTATATTAATAGACCTGGAATTTTATTACAAAAAAGTTCCTAAGAACTTTTATTTTTAAAACTTTTTTCCTAAAAAGTTTCACAGAAACTGTTAAAATTCCAACAGAAACTGTTAACGTTTCAATCCCTGATTAATTCTTATTATTCTTACTGAAAATATCGGTACACAAAGGGAACAAAATTTCACCGCATATAGTCTTTATATAAAATTAATAATAAATGTGTATGTATATATAAAATAAAAGTGTCAATCTCAGCTTATTCCGTAACAACAACAACTTATTATAATAGACTTAAAGCTTATAAAACTAGAAAGATTTTCTAAAAGTCAAAAATCTATTGTTCAGCTAATTAGTTATAAAAAAAATTAAATAATCTAGGATTTAATAAAACACAAAAATTTGCGTGGTTTATGCGCTTAAAACTTTCTTTAAATGGTTTTAACAAAGACAAATTCTAACAAATTTAGCTTCTTTTTTTTTACCTGAAATGCAGTTGTCCAAGAACTTTAAGTCTTTGAGGGCGTCATAAGAAAATTGTCCATGCTTTTCTTTAACGGCCAAAACTTCTTGCCTGGCCCTTTCTTGAATTTCCGGATGTAGAGCTAATTGATAAATGAGGTAATGTAAGGTCCTGGACGTTGTTTCGAAGCCAGCCACAAAGAAAACAAATGACTGTGCCATGAGCAGACGGTCTGTGATTTCTAAAAAAAAAATATTTGGTATTTTTAAATGAAATATTAAAAACTAACTATTTAACAAGTGAATGTTCTATGGTGATGATCAAAGAGGATGTAAAATTAACAGTAAAACGCCTGAGAGGTATAAAGAGCTTCCTAGCTACATAATTTCCTAGCTATATAATTCTATAAGCTACATAATTTCCTGTAACTTTTGTATCATCATAAGGTCACTGATTTTTCGCTTATTTAAAATCAATGGAATGAGTCGTTCTGCACTAACCATGTCAAGGAAAATGCATTTTTGCATGATTAAGCAAAATTAAGCAAAACTAACGAATCGGATTAGATAAAATTTATATCGGATCTTTAATACATTCGTCACGATTTGCCTCCAACTTCGATCATTTATGAAATCGAAAGAGTATCGTCGAGATAATAACCCACAAAATTCCTGTAAATGAAACTAGCGGTAATAGAGTTTATAAAAATTTGATAGCGGATAGATTTCAAATTTGTCCCTTGCTGTCAAACCGTAATGGTAGTGATAAAACTGGGGGATCAAGACTCCAGACTGAATCTTCTTTCCTTCCCCTAAGAACCAAGGGATAAATCTATTATTCCTTCATTACAAACCTATTGGATTATAATAAAAACCAAATGGGACGACCATTAAACTGGGCAGTCTACACTGCTTGTCTTCATTGATAAAAATTGGATGGTTTTTGAGAGAAGGCGTAAGAAAGTAGAAACCCCTCCTCCTCTCCCCTCCCGTGGTGCCCATTCACCCTAAGGACGATGGATCATCTGAAAACAATGTATGTATTGTTTTCAATAAAACTATCATTTAATTAATAAAAATCGAGCTTTGGGGCTTTATTAAACCATCAAATTCCTCTCGTATCCAATCTAAAATCATTCGTAAAATCCTCAATGCTTCCTATTTTCTCACAAATAAAATCATCCATTACAACCTTAATGTACCATATGTTTCCGATTTAGCTCAATCCAGATAACTATCCATGCGTAATAAACTTTTGAACCATCCGAATCCTCTTGTTTCCAACCTTGCTTTCTCTTCTATTCATGATAACCCTCCGAGGCGTCTGAAAAGAAGGTAGCCTCGGGACCTTCTAATATAGAAACATAATTGGAGTGCTACCAATGGCTAGTTTCTCTTCATGTTGTACATATCATGTTACTTGTTTCATATTTACTTGTTGTATTTACCATTTAATACACTTCTAAATTTCAATAACAAAAAAAAATTAATAAATGATATAAAAAATAAAACTAAAGCGCTCTAGTGGTGGTTAGGGGTGGTTGGGGCACACAGCTGCTTTGAAATGGGAGTTTTTAAAGATAATTTTATAAAGAATTCACATTCAATTCACATTCATAGTTCATATTCAAACCATCTTCTCTAAAGGAACTGCTTGTATCACTATATAAATAATCTCTATAATAATATTATAATCTCTATAATATCTCTATAATCTTATTATTCGAATTTCAAAGCGACCGCTTAGTCCATTTGACACTTAATCCGCCTCTGTTTCAAGGGCTAAATTATTGGTGTATGACTTACCAAATTTTTCAATCTCGTCATTTTGCTGACTGTTGTCTTCTTTTTCATCAACATCGTTAGCATCAATCTTCACAACTTCCTTTTCCTTTAACTGAAGTAGGAGCTCCACAAAATCTTTGCGTTTTATTCCGGTTTTCCTCCTGTGTTCCAATACACCACCTATGGTTGAACAGAAGTACTTCTCCATATCGCGAGGTAAAGATCGTACTTTTAGCCAATGGAATAGGCTAGGAAATGAAAATTGCAGAAGGATAACTATCTGGGTCCAATTAATCGTTGTTGTGTCAAAAAGGCCTTTACCAATTTGTCTAAGTTTTGAGTCAGGGTTTGTTAAGCTGTCACCCTCGAGTCCAAAGGCACAAGATCCTGGAACAAAATAATGAGTATTACCTATTTATTATAAGAATTATTTAATGTAAGCTTAAAGTAATTAAATCAACCATCTTAGTGAGTGATGGTATATTTAAAAATTAACTTATCTGTTTTATTCCAAAAGTTTTAGATTTAATTATAGATCATCGGATAATCAGTTGAGTTTGTTTCAAAAATTATATTATATTATATTAAGAAACGATGTTAAATATTCAATCCGACTTTTCGGCATAAAAACGTGGACATTCTGAAATCACTTTTTAGTAGAAAGATGTATAAGAAATGTTATAAACAACTTTGTTTTGTCTCGCGAAACATTTACAAACTAGACTATTATCTACACTCTACCACTTCCACCTTTAAAATCAAAGGATCTTGAAGTGATGTTTAGTTTCACCAAATCATAATTTAAACAGTAAAATTAACATGGGATCCGGAAAACAAAATGAAGGAATCGTTGGCAGTGAGCTCACGGATGCGGCAGCCAAGCAAGCGCTCACCCTTCCGCCGCCATCTTAACTTTGCAAGATACAAGTCTTCCTCTCAAAAAATAAATACTTCATAGCTGGCAGTCCATGTGGAATGAGAGCCCACCAAGCAAATTAAGAGATATTAAACAAACAGTAAAGCCGTGGCCGACATCAAATCGCCCTATCAGCAAAAATGAAGTTGTCTTAACCAGACTAAGAACAGACAACACTAATCTAACCCATTCACATCTTATTAGCAAACAACTCCACCAAGAATGTTCTTTTTACATCTCAAATTTAATCAATTCAAGACTTACACCACCGATACCAAATATTCTAAAAAAAAAATGACGAAGACACGATAAAGTTAATGCTACACTTTATGAAACCAAACAACTTATTGAATAAAATTAAAAAACTCTTAAAGATTTAAGTCGGAGATAAACAAAAGTAATCTACAAGCGTTGATTACCTTGAAGTTTTACGCCTCAAAGCCCCAACCAACAACAATAAGAAATTAGAATAACACTGTAACAAAATCTTTGATATTACTTTTACATGCTTTTTATTATTTTAATATCTTTAAACTCCGAGGCGTCTGAAAAGAAGATGGCCTCGAGATCTCCTTTTGTAAATACATTTTTAGAGTGCTACCAGTAGGTAGTTTCTCAACAAATGATTTCAGGTTATTATATTCTTTTGTTCACATTTACTGAATTTATTTTTATTTGTAACACAGTTGTAAATATCATCAATAAAAAAAAAAAATTAAAAATAGATTAGGAAACAACAGCTGAAGGAGTTTTATAAAAAGTTAAAGAAATTTGGAAAAACTCGGAATTGGAAAAGCATGGAATGTTGTCTGAGAAGATCTAATAAATGCCTAATTAAATGTTGAACTAATAAATGTTTGGAAAAATTATTAATAAGAGTATGAATTATTAATATTGTGTGAACAGATTTTATTGACCAACATCAGTTGGCCTAAAGAAATATGTCTTATTATTTATTTTCGTTTTGATTTTTACTTACACTTAACATTGTATCCCACTGATTATAAACAAATATAGTTAATAATTGTATATTAATGCGAAAAATGTAATCTTTTCGACTTATTTACTTTCAGTGTTTTAAATACAAATACTCTGCTATTAAAATAAAACATAACATTACTTACCAATAACATCTGTAGCATATCGTGTTAATTCCTCAAGAACGTCTCTGTCCTTTCCATCAGCCAATTTATCAAAACAATCGACGAAGGCAACTCCACACTTCTCAATCTCCTCGAACATCCACCGGAGTTTAACACCACTAAAGATGGGGCTCAATTTATTCCTGAGGTACCGCCACTTGTTACCTCTCAAGAAGAATAGGTGAGCGTCAAGTGGATTGACTTCCTCGTCAATCAGGAAGTTCCTGTCGAAGAAGTGGTCAAATGAGGATATGAGTACTTGTTGTACGTATTCCGGATCACGGATCATGAGTATCGGGGTGATACTCATGAAGAACCCTCCTATCGGATTCCCTTCCAATTTTTTATATATATCATTCCAACTATCGACTGCAAAAAAAAAAAAGTAAATTATTTTAGATAATGTATTACACACTATTTGAAATATCGCATTGAATCTAAACCCAATATCTTAACAATTTAAAAATATTATATACTAAATTTTTAAAATTATACCAATGAAATATTTTTTTTTATCCTATAATTGAATATTTATCTTAATAATAATCAATCTGCGTGTAAGTTAAATAGATAATGTGACTTACCAACGTGTTTTCTAAAAAAAGCGAATCCAGGATCACTTCCCAACGGAACTGACGGTTCGACGTAAGGAATATTCCTGTCTTTGTAGTACCTAAAGATCTTCTTGATCTTGTAGTAAGCCAGCGCCAACAAAGAGAAGGCTGCTATTGCGATATACATTAGCCAAGACATGTTTTAATGCTGCAAAGAAAAACACAAAACCATACGTTTAAGTAGCTTAAATTTTGGAGTTTAAATTCAAAGCCTGTCAAAATGTCCTCTCCTCCTTAATAATTAAAACAGTCAGGAAATGTTGGGCTATTAAACCCTCTTCTGGGTACCTCTGGTATTAGTGAATGCGAAATTAACTGAAATTTCATTGAAAAGTGCCTAATCCCGATTTCGGACCTTAAATTCCTATCAAAAATTACATTTTAATGATTTCCATACGAGCATAAGTTCCTTGGGAAACTTATTACTTTTTTTTTTGGATTTTCAAGAATTAAAAAAAAAAATATTTTTAAACACATTTAAGTTTAGATATATAATATATATTTTTGGAGATAAAGATGGGATATATTATTTATCCAAGGTATTTAATTCCTGTTTATTTATATATTCAAACTTATATTGTTTCAATATTTTCTTCAATTCTTCATCAAATCCAATGATTGAGTCTCATTTGTAAAAATAAGAACTTCTTCCAGAAAAATTTAAAAAATACAAAAAAGAGGAAACTTTATTTGTGCTAACCCCAAAAAGTATAGATTATTAGATAATTAGGAAGGTTTCCTAATTCCGTATAAATAATCTTAAAAAATCAATAAAATTGGACTATTTTTGTTAAGTAGCGAGTATACATGTTTTGTCTATTATTTTAGTGAAAATTAATTCCTTCGTCTCATAATACACTGTATTTACTTTTTCCCTGTTTTACTTTTTACTTTACTTTTTACTGTTTTACTGTTGTTCCCATGAAAATAAACAAAACAGTAGAAGAAATTATATTTTCATCTTATTCTTATTAGTAAAAAAAAACTGAATAATGATTGGATTATTTCATAAATGCATGTTGGAGGTAAATTCTGAGAAAAAAATTAAACTGAATTGAACCGCTGAATTTCTTTTGTTTTGTACAATACTTCGGTTTCGAATTTAGTTTTACAATATAATAAGACCTATTTGGATTTACGGAATTCAGCTTTGGGGCTCCCCTAAACCATCGAATTCCTCTCGTATCCAATACTTACAATCCAAAATCCTTTGTAAAATCCTCAACGCTCCTTACTTTGTCACAAATAAAATCATCCATAAAGAACTTAATGTTCCATATGTTTCAGAAGCCCAATCCAGATACCTGTCCTTCCATAACAAACTGCAGAACCATCCGAACCCACTCGTTTCAAACCCTGCCTCCACCTCGATCCCTGATAACCCTCCGAGGAGTCTGAAAAGATGATTGCCTCGGGACCTTCTAATATAGAACTTTAATTCGAGTTCTACCAATGGGTAGTTTCTTTTCATGTTGTACATGTAATGTTACCAATGTCACATTTACTTGTTGTATTTTTCATGTAATACAGATGTAAATTTCATTAAAATTAAAAAATAAAAAAAAGGTTATCAATATAGTAGTGGCGGGTGAAAAAGTTGAAATCCCAAATACAGCACTATGACCCCAACTCAATTCACACACATCCTTATAACTTAAACAGGAGAGTCTAAAGAACTTGGAAAGTCTAATCCTTAAGACGCCCAAAAGTAGGAATAAGATATTCAATTTTATAACTCAATTGTAAGGGGATGTAGAGGTAAAGAAAGTGACCAAAAAAAAATATGCTTGGAATTACCTATATTTCGACGAGACTCACTAAACATATTGGGTTGGTAAATAAGTCTTTTCAGTTTTTTATAGTGAAATAAAACCCAATGTATTATAGATATAAAATTCATTTTAATCTACAATATATCGATCATTATTTAATAAGACTTTTTTCCATCTTTCCACTAACTGCATAATGTTCATGTCCAATAACTGCATGTTCATAGAATGTCTGGAGATTTTGTTGAAAAACTGAACCAAGTGGTTTTTGATATCCTCTTCCTTTTTGAATTTTTTTCCGTTCATGGTATACTGCAGAGATTGGTGAATAGGGAGCGTTTGGCAAAAGGTCCCATCTAAGGCTCAATAATTTATTGCGAGTGAACAATCAGGAACGTTATTATGTACCAAACGTACTTCCGATATGAAAGTTGTGGGCGTTTATTTTTAATTGATTGATCCAATTTTGTTAATTGTGAACAGCATAGAGTTCAATCAATTGTTTTCCCTGATAGCAATACCTCATAGAAAATAATACCTTTGAAATCCCATTATGTGGAAATTGATTGAATGATATTTGGTTGACCAATTATGACAGATGCCTTCGGTTATGGCATCATCCCCATCAACACTGCACATATTTGTATGAGCTTCTGTACCACCCTTACCAATTTTAAAATAATACAACAAAATATGCCGATTATGAATGATATTCTCTTCCATATTCACAGTGCAGTAGCAAACACAATTCTAAGCTAGTTTCAACAAGAGTTAACAGATGTAGTTGTTGACATATTACAAACAGGATAAACAATCCACCGTAGGGATTAATTCATCAGGTAAGAAGTGTATCATAGTGACATGAAAATAAACAGAAACACCTAAAGAACTTATTTTCCAACCCAATATTAGTGTGTTCTTCTGCCTATGTAATAATCCTACATTCCAAAATCCAGTCCATTTGACCTAAAGGTGCTTTTATTGCATAATATATTTTTAAGCAATGAAGTCTAACGCTGTTGATTCTAAATAAATATAATTATTTTATTTTGGGGATGTCAGTAAGATACTCTAAATTTGTTCATTTTAAACTAATAGTCTGCAGTGCTTATAAGAAGTAAAAATATATTGAGAAATAATGTATTCATTAAACTATTTTTCAATAATCTATCTAGAACTTTATCTATGTCTGTGTTCATGTAGTTAAATGATATTCATAAAAACAGTCCAAGATTTAAAATACCTCGTTGATGATCTAAATTCACTACAATAAGCATAATTCAAATATTTAGAAACACTGCTTAGCAGACTTACCTCGTTCACTCACAGTCCTATTCCAACTGACGAACTGAGTCTCTCGAACTGCTAGAGAACTGACTGATTCCTCCCAAAAAAGATAAGATATCAAATGTGGCAGTGATTATATCCTATTTATCTGTGTTAGAATCTAATCGACTTTCTGATTACAATTAATTACAAATATATAAAGATTGCATCATTCATCTGGTCCATGCAATAATTACAAAAAAAAAAATCATTATTTTCAAGATAAAAATATTCGTTTACATTTTACTCATTACATTTTTTCAGCTTATGTTGCATTTCGGAAGTGAACACTACAAAAATGGGAAAGTAAGTTTTTTTGTTTCTCTCAAAAGTAGTGATTTTCGTATTCTTAAATACATAACACCGACTATGGACATCCAATAAAAATATTCAAAATTCACTTTAGGCTCCCCAAAGCGAACAAGCCTTTCTGCTAAGAGTTTCTCCTATTCCAAAAACGAACTAAGCGAATTAAGAAGCAACGAGGGTGTGCCATTAAATCCAAGCACGAAACAGACAGAGGTGTCCAGGAGGGAAATTTATGTAGTTGGTCCATCAAAATTAATTAGGGGACACTTTTTGACGGGGTTTTCAATTTTTGGGGGGCACGATCCGAAGAGGGTTATGAATTTTTAAAATGAAAAGTTTTAAATCAATAGGCGAGCGGAATCATGGAACACACCACAGGATTTGTAATGATATATAATATACAAATGTTCAAATTCTACTTTCGTTTGCACTGTGTTTGCAGAGAGGAATAAAGTATCTTAGGAGGGGTGGGAGAAGGATTATTATGTACAATATTTATGTATTAACACGTGTACATGATTCCAGATATTCATAATAATTTAGTTTTTAGTCTTAAATTCAATTTGTCTTATTGATACAATTTTACTGTTATTTGCAAAAAATGTTTTTATTCAAACAGTCACAAATTTTGTGGCTTGTCACGATTTTACTAAAAATGAAATTTTGACTTATTTAAGGTGAATGCAAGGTGATTTTAAAAATAATAGTCTCCTTTTTTAGAAATTAAACAATCTAATCGGTTTATTTTCGACAATAACCGTTATAAAAATTAACAATATTTCTCTTATAACAGCTGTATGTTACACGAGATCTTTTTCTTTATTTGTTTTTGTCTGTTTTATAATTTTTTGCAGAAAGTGAAGCTCATTAGTTATCTTTCGATATACTTTGTTATTTACATTTCTCCTTGGCATTTATTTGGAATAAATTGGAATTTATACTAGTCTGATTCTCGGGCAAACTATTATGATTGAGAAAAAATCAGATTTCTGTTCATTTCTCATCTGTTGGCTTCCAGAGCATGTGTGACATGCAAGCACTAACTTCTAATTATAGGTTTTGCCAAGTTAACAACGGATTCCTTTGAAAGTTTTTTTAAAAATAATTTTGTTCTATTATGGTCCACATTCTACAATCTTTCACGAACACTAAATGTAAAGTGTTAACCTCTGATGAATTATAACATTTTTATGGTTACATCAGTAAAATAATTATTTAATTAGTCGGAAACGAATCACTTAGTACTTGCCCCACAACCACTACTGCTTGAATAATTAGCCTCCCAGAAACTTTGTGCACGCTTACTACTTAAGGCAGGGGGAAGAGTGTGCTAGGTATTTCTAAATTGAGTTCGCAATTGAATTATTATGTAACATGAACGGTCTGCTTCTTTTTTGGGGGTAAAAAATATTCTAAAAACTATCATTTTAGAAACTAAAAATAAATGGTCTTGGTGAACGCATTATACATGCTTTCATTAACCATCGTACTTAGAGTAGAAACAGGGGTGCCAAGAAGGGGGCTTCACGGCGTTCAAGCGGGCCTTCCAAAATTTTTGACGATGGCACATTTTGACTTGATTTTGAATTTTTGAGCTTAGTACAGTTTGAAAGAATTTGAGTTTTTATAAGGCATATTTTGATAGACTTTTGAATTTTTGAGGGAGGCACATTTCGATGAGACAATGAATCTTCGAAATGAACAGTTTCAAAGCGATTGCTAAAATTTTGGATGTTTATGTTTCTGAAATTGGTGAATTTAAATTCAAACCAGACAAGAATCATGCATTGAAATATTATTTTGCTTCCTCACTACTGAAAGTAGGAAAGCATTGTATTCGTGCGAGAGGTTAAAAAAAAAAAATCGGTATTCAGAATCGAAAATTTCCACTAGCGTTTTACGTTTCAGAAATCAAGGATCAAATTTGGTTCGGTGTCTGTGTTTCTGTCTATAGTCAAATCGATGTGACGGGCATATCACCTAGTACCGTTCATCTAATTTTCATGATATTTTCAGGTATTAAGCCTATAGGTGACTAGATGGTCCCATATAAATTTTATTAAATTCCATCCGGCACTTCCGCTTACGCACACGCAAACGTATTTTTTTAGATACGGCAATATTTCAGAAAGGGCTCGTTCGATTAAGCTCAAAGTTAGACAAAAGGTAGGTAATGGTGATAAAATAACGTAATATCAATTTTATTGAATTCTGCCCACTAATTTCTCGTCTATATGCACAAACGTCGATATCTATAAAACCGCATGTTCGATTTGGCTCAAATTTGGATGGAAGTTAGGGATTATTAAACAGATAATCAAGTAGGTATGAATTTTATCAAATTCTATCCACTTCTCATAGAAAAAATACTTTCGCTTTCGGATCAGCAAACGTATTATTTGGCAAGTCTATAGTTTGAAAACTGCGAGCACAATTTGACCCAAACATGAAGGAAATTTGGAGAATAGAATAGAAATTTCCTGATATGAATTTCATTGAATTGCAGTTTATAATTAAAACAAATATAATTAATTGTTAACAATATGATGACAGTGAAATGTGAAAGGCACTGATTATATGGAGTGGCAGTTAGGTTATGACAATATTTTTATGGAGTTATAAAATTTTAGGTTTTATTTAAAGAGTTAATTTATACTGTATTGTTTCGTCGATTCCAAACGTGTCGTCCCGAGTCATCAAATATGCTATATGCATATGCGGAACTTTTTCACATTTTAGTATTCGTTGATGTACAAACAATATCAAACCTGTATATGTTGAGGGATTACTGAATTTCCGAAAAAGGCTTCTTGCAGAGATTTTATTCTTATATGCATATTCTTATATTTTATTCATTAACTCATTTACGCATATAATATTTTCCTGTATATATTTAAAGTAGTACATGCTCAGGCTTTTACGATTGTAATATTACGTTTGCATGTATGTATTCATGAAATACTACATTCATAATTTGAGTGTCTACATTAGACACTTGGCGCCCCCAATTTTTAGTTTTTGTTCTCGGAATAAGTAAACAGTTAACATGCTGTAACTCATCACCTATTGGTCGTACATTAAAAAGCTATCTTAAAAAAATATAGAAGATTTCTTGTTCTTTAACTTTGTTCAGAGTAATAATCTCGATAAAATATTTAGTTTCGTTGACATGACCAAAAAACTATAAAAAGTGTGGACATTCCGTAGTTGTTTTACATATATCTTTAAACGCAATGGAAAATTTCATTTTAACACTTCAAATTAATATTTAACACCCAAAAAACATATTAAACCGAAGAGAAAATGGAAGAGAGGCTATTTTCTGTTTTTCTACATTCTAGTATGATTCTACTGGACTAATTTGATATCTTTCTTACCGTCAGTTTTCAAAACGCAACCGAGTACATCGTCGCGGTGAATTTTCTTTCAGGGACACATTCTTCACATCATATCAAAATTTCAGCCGTCAGTTCTACCGTTAAATAAAGTTTCAAACGTCGCCACTTTAATTTACATTTTCCTGTAGAGACCAACGGCTTTCAACCGACTAATCGAAGTTGTGTGTTCAGACGAGGTTTATCTACAACTTAAAATGGTTACTAACTGCAAGTTCTTCAATTAAATGAAATGATAGGTAACTCCTTGTCCAGTACATATCCAGTCCGTTATCCAGTACATTATCCCTGATCACTACCCATAACTTGTCAATATCCTCGCAGTCCTCAACAGAAGGTTCTAAACCTTCAAACCTATTCTTAACATCTAGCTTGAATTGGGTTGTAATTGTTGGATTTTTTTATTTTTGCAAATTAAAATCCTCGAAATCGAAGGTTTTCTTTTCTCTTTTTTATATTAAGTTTTTGTTGAAGTTTCGCGATTACTAATTCATGATCCGACCCACATTCTGCTCCGCGATAAGACCGTACGTTGATTACACTGCTTTGCCAGCTATATTGTATCAGTACATGATCGATTTGATTTCGTGTTTGCGAATTCGGCGATGTCTAGGTATATTTATGAATATCCTTATGTTGAAACGTAGTACTTTTAATTATCGTAGTACTTTTTCGAGATGGCAAAGTTTATCAGACGGATTCCGTTATCATTACTATATTCGTGCAAACGTTCTTTACCAATCATCGGAACATAAACTTCTTCCCTCCCCACCTTTGCTTTTGTGTCACCTACAATTACTTTCATGGAGTTTCGTGGTAGTTAAAAAGTTTATATGAAGTGAAATTTTGTTCCCTTAAAGTAACAAAGTTTTCAATAGGAATAAGAATAATAAATTATTATTAACGTTGTATTTATTTTTCTGTGAGGAAGAGTATATTTTGTAATAAATTAAGTAGAAGACAAAATTTTTATTTATGGAAAAAAAAAATATTTTATTTAGAATAAATTTTAAAAGTAATCATCTAAGCAAGGATCAACAAACTTTTTATGACCACGTGAGATTAAAATTGTAATAAAAATATTTTTTAAAGTTATAGTTATGAAACTAGACCATTAAATAAGGATCCAATTGAGCTTAATCCCTGGACAGATGTATTATTCAAAAGCTAATGTGCATGTTAACAATTCACCAAATTTCTATTCAAGTATTTATATTCCATTAAATCATTATAATAGGATTTGGAATCAAATGATGTGAAAAAGTTAAAGTAAGCATTCGGTGTTTAAAATTATAAAGTTTGCGACGAATTATGATTGAAATATGATACACACTATATTGGGCTAAGGGTCATTATAAGATTGAAATTTTACTATACTCATGTTTTTATCTTGACTTTTTAATTTTTCGTAATTTTGAACAATCAAGCTTCACCTTTCATTCCAGAATTTTGTTTTTATAAAAGAAATCGAGATTATTAATTAAAAAATACTGCAATCGTTTCTTGTTTCCTATAATTTATCATTTATTGTTTAGATTGGTTATACTTAGAATAACTGTCATAAGAAAACTTTTGAATCAAAAGCAGTGCTATTCTGAATTCTGTAGAATTTTAAAGCAATTGATATTCATTTTACCGTTTTGCACATAAATGTGGATTTGAATTAGTTATGTATCTCTGAAATAACTACAGCCTTCCTTTTCTAGTCGTTTTCACAATGGTTTGATAAACTAAAATAAAAACTTCGTGATTAAAATGTTCTTTCACGCATAATTGTTCCTAGACAAACAATTTAAGATAAGTGTTAAAGTAAAGAAGATAGGAGACGAATGACGCATAAAAATAAACTAGGTTTTGCAATGTTTGGTTTTAAATAATTGTTATAATTTTATTTTTGAGGCTACATTTTTCTCTTTCTCTTAATAAAAATATAGAACTAGTGTTGGGTAATCACCAGTACAGCTCTACACAAACATTGAAAAATCAACACTGCACTAAAACTTGAAAAATCCAACTTAATCAACAAGTTGAAACTGATTTTTTTTCAATTTCGTCACTATTCACATTTATCATTAACAATTAGCCACGTTATACAAACATTTCAAACATGATTTACGAAAAAAATCTTTCCACATTACAGCATAGTTTATAAACGAACTAAATCATATTTTTTACCTATTATGGTATCAAATTGCAGTAAATTTAATCTACTTTAAATAACTACGGTATATTTTTTGTCTACAACGTGCCCTTTCTTGGTAGAAATTGTGAATAATCGAAAAAATGTGCGAAAATATAGCAGTTTTGGGGATTGTAGAGCTCTGGTTAGTGTCCAGGTCTCACAGCTATATATATATATATTAATTACGGATATATTAAAAAATATCTTAGAAAAGCAATTGAATATATTACCTTTTTTTATTTTTATTAAAATGTTTGAATACTACAAAAATACTTCAAATTTTCCGTGATTATCTGATAAAATCTTCACGTAAAAATGAAATGGCGTGCATGAATGAATCATAAAATGCTACGATATGTTGATAAATTATATTAGAACAAAAACTAATATTTTAATAATAGGAACATAGGGCGTGGTAAAATACTAACGAATTTTCCTATTTCCTTAATTATTTTTAGTTTAAACATTTCATTTATTTATGTAGATTTATTGTTATTGATTTTATTTTTGTTATTTAAAAACATCTTTTCGCTACCTCTATATTTTTTCTGAAGAGCGATTGCTTTCTCCTTCACCCACAAAATCTGCGATTATGGTCGTAGGTGATGCCTTCCATCACATTACATCGATTTGATTACAGACAGACAGACGGAATCATATTTGTTTCTTGATGTTTGAAAAGTGAAAGACGAGTGCAAATTTTCGATTCCGAGCAATTTTTTTTTTCAACCTTCCGAACGAATAATGAAAGCTTCCTTATCTTAAGTAGCGATAAAGCAAAATGTGAAAAAAAAATTTTGTTCACTCAAAATGTGAAAAAAAAATGTGTTCACTCAAAATGTGAGAAAAAAATTTGTTCCTTTATTCAATTACAAATCACTAATTATTTCTTCAGTAATTTACTAATGTTAAAAAAATTAGTAGTATTAATTCATATAATTTAATTATAATAGTTTTAGAATTAAAACGCAGAAGGGTGATTAATCATAAATTTCCACAATTCGTTAAGCCTAAATAAGGATTAAAGGCGCTGGTGATAGATAAGTTGTTTAAAAACTTTATAACAATTTGTCTTAAACATACGTTTATATAATTCATTTGCCTAGAAGAAATTATAAAACGTTGTTTGGCAGTTTCGTCACGATCGTCACCTTGTTAGTATTCACACTTAAATTTCATCATTATTTATTTTTAATTTCATCAAGTATTGAAATGAGTGTTTGTTTAATATTTTATTATTAGTCAAAGAATTTTAGCATTGATTTCAGTGTCAATAAAATTAACTGATATGCCAAGAGTTTTATTCTAATCAGCTACTTTAGATATCACCTTATATATTATTTATTGTTTAAGCATTAAATTAATACTTATGTTGCACGACGTTACATCCTCTGGCGGATTTCACTTAAAAAATTAATGAACTATATAATTATGGATAAAAAAAAAAAAAATCAATAGAGAAATATGAAGCTGTATCATTGTCGTCTTCGAGCGCCTAGAAATTTCAGTGAGGAATGAATGCTTCAGATTTATTATATTGACAGCCATATTGCAAAAACCTGTAAGAACAAAAACTAAAAATTTTCAGAAGACGAAAAACTGAGTAATTTTTTTTTATGAACATTATATTTTCGGTTCGATGGTTGTTTGCAGGCGTAAGAAATTAAATGCTTTATGTAACTTTGTTGATCCTATTTTTGCTAAATAATATTTTAGAGACATTTTCATAGCTTACTTAATTTACTTCTAACTTACAGCTTTTTGCTAACTTTGAAAAACAGTTATCAGTAAGGTAAAAGCATTCAAATTTATTATATTAACACCCATAACTTTCTTGATAATATATAATAATATCATGATATATCAAGTAAGTTTTCAAAATGTAGAGAAACGATACTTCAAATGAAAATCTGTAAAAACATTTGACCGGAAAGCTAGTATTTGATCATATGGGTTATTCACTTTTTATCCCCAACTGCGGAGGAGGCTCAGATGATGTTTATGGGTTGTACTGGTACAGGTTTTTTTTTTTTTTTTTTATGAATAACTATTGTATGTTTTTTGTCTAAAACGTGCCCCTTCTTGGTAAAAATTGTAAAACACCGAAAAAAAAGTGCGAAAATATATCAGTTTTGGGGATTCTAGCGCGCTGGTTAGTATCCCGGTATCACATCAATATATATATATATATATATATATATATATATATATATATATATATATATATATATATATATATATATATATATATTCGAGTTGTCCATGAAAGCTTCGTTATCAACGTATTTCACTTCATATGGAAATGGTTTGATTTACGAATTCTTGATAAGTTCTAGTTAATATGTTGGTATGAAGATCACTTCGTTTCTGAGCCATTTCGAATACTCATTGGTTCGAAAAATCCATCTAAAATGAAACTAGAGATATTTTTTCGCCTCGTGTTAAATATTCTAATTAATAAAATATATTCTCTGTCTTTTACTATCTGAAATTCGGCGGCATTATAGATTTTTCTAGTCAAGCTCATTTTGCAGTTGCCTGGAGATTTCGGTTGTTTTGGAGGCCGTTTAATATTACATTCCCATTCACCAGTCTCTTTTTTTACTTCGTCTAGTTCCATGGCAAGCCCGGCATTTGGACAGAGATGCCGGGCTATACGACACTTATTAAACATAAAAAAAAAAAAATACAAAGCGTATGAGAATAATTAATTTTAATCTATTAATAAAACTAATAATTATTGCTGTTACAGGAAAATAAGAAAATGTTTTCTTCAGTTCCATTAATGTTATTAACCTCTGAAAAGAAATAAAAGATGAGTCAACTTATTTAGGGGTCTTTTACAAATTAATTCTAAATTTAACTTGCTTCCAAGATACTTGATACAGACATCAAATCACTTCTCAAATCCATAATTTGATAAAAAATCATTAATAAACTGGAGTCCGAAAGATATTAAAGGATCCATGGTCAAATGGAAGGCAATTTAATAATCATTTTTGACACACGTTAATAATAATTTATTATTCTTATTCCTATTGAAAACTTTGTTACTTTAAGGGAACAAAATTTCACTTCATATAAACTTTTTATATGAACTTTTTAACTACCGCGAAACTCCATGAAAATAATTGTAGATGACACAAAAGCAAAGGTGGGGAGGGAAGAAGTTTATGTTCCGACGATTGGTAAAGAAAGTTTGCACGAATATAGTAATGATAACGGGATCCGTCTGATAAACTTTGCCATCTCGAAAAACCTGATAATTAAAAGTACTACGTTTAAACATAAGGATATTCATAAATATACTTGGACATCGCCGAATTCGCAAACACGAAATCAAATCGATCATGCCTTGATACAACATAGCTGGCAAAGCAGTATAATTAATGTACGGTCTTATCGCGGAGCAGAATGTTGATCAGATCATGAATTAGTAATCGCGAAGCTTCTATAAAAACTTAATATAAAAAAGAGAAAAGAAAACCGTTTCGATTTCGAGAATTTTAATTTGGAAAAATTAAAAAATCCATCAATTAGAACCCAATGGGAGCTAGATGTCAAGAATAGGTTTGAAGGTTTAGAATGTTCTGTCGAGGACTGCGAGGATATTGACAAGTTATGGGTAGAGATCAGGGATAATATTAAAGCGGTCGGTAACTCGTGTCTAGGAAAAAAGGAAAATAAGAATAACAAACCGTGGTTTGGTGAAAATTGCTTAAACATGTGCGAAAAAAGAAAAACCGCTAAATTAAAAGCTCTAAATAATCCTAGCGAAGACAATCTGAAATATTTCCGAACCTCAAAAATTAAACGACAAATTGCTAAAAATAAAAAAAGGGAGTATCTTAAAATAAAATAATTGAAACAGAAACTAATAGAATTGAAAATAACGTAAGAGAACATGTACAAAGGTAAAAATAGATCACGTAAATGTGTAGGGCCCGTAACGTCTGGAATTAGGGATGAAAACAATATTCTAACTATTGGCATATTCAATTAGTTTAAGAGCCACTTTGACAGTATTTTGAATACGGGAAATTATGATCTGTGTCCTCCTTTTGAGTACCAGAGTGCTGATCCGCTAATAGAAGAACAGAGTAAAGCGGAAGTTGAAGTAGCTATCGGAAAATTAAAATCTTATAAAGCAACGGGAACTGATATAATATTCCTTGTGAACTAATTAAGGCATGCGGGGAAGCTGGAGTTTCTAAAATACATCGGTTGGTTAAAAAGATCTGGAGTGAAGGAGAAATTACCTGAAGAATGGAAAGAATCTATTCTTATTCCGGTATTTTACAAAATATTCACTTTAATCTTAACAAGTAGAATCACAGAATACGCCGAGGAAATTATCGGTGACTACCAAAGCGAATTTAGGCGGAATCGTTCGACTATTGATCAAATATTTTCTTTACGGCAAATATTAGAGAAAAAATTAGAGTACAACGGTGTTTTTCACCAGCTGTATATCGATTTTAAAAAGTCTCACGATTCTATTGTCAGAAACTGTATAATATTTTAATCGAGCAGGGGATTCCAAACAAATTAGTAAATCTAGTCAGGATGTGCTTGACGGAAACACTCAATAAAGTTAGAAGCCGGAATAATTTATCTGAAAAGTTTGAGGTTCGTGCGGGTTTAAAACAGGGTGATTCTTTCGCCTGTCCTGTTCAATTTGGCATTAGAACATGCCATTAGGGAGGTAATGCGTACCGAAAAAGGATTGGATCTGGGCGGGACAACAACCGTGCTTGGGATGATATGGTCCTGTTAAGCGAAGACATGGAAACTATAAAACTAAATACGACAACGTTAATGATAGCCAGTAAAGAACTAGGGCTTGAAATAGACACGGATAAAACAAAATATATGGTTAGCTGCAAAAATGGCGATATTATTGGTGATATTGATATAGAAGGTGTTTAGGGAACACATCAAACTTGATATTTGAATTAAATCAAGTAAGCACAACACAGCTGTTATCTGGAGCATACTGCATATATACCTCAGTTGTTAGTGTGACGCCGCCATTGTTGAAGCATAGACGCTCACGTAGCGTGAGAGATTGACTAGACTGGCCAGTGATTTATTAAACATGGAGTAAAACACTACAGCGGCCGGCAAGGGGCCAAGAAAGGAAGAGAGGGAAGATGAACAAGAAGACTGGCACAACAAGAAAAGAGAAAATGCAAGTATCCCAACCCACCTATATTTAACCTCCGTATAAAACCACATGTAATAAAATAAAGCAATCAATTTTACATATTCACTTCTTTAATCCATTAACTTCTCTAATTTTACAGTCCACAGCAATAAATTATCACCAGCTCTTAAAGCAGAATTATTATGACAATATCCCTGACAGTCTTGGAAGGGATTGGCATAGTAAAGTAAACAGAAGGTAACATGTTTGAAAAGGTAGAAAAGTTTAAGTATCTAGGGTCTGTGATAACTAGAAACAACAAAATTGAAGAGGAGAATTAGGTTAGGCTGAAGTCGGGAAATGCTTGTTATTTTTCTGTGACAAAACTACTTAGCTCGTGCATCTTGTTCCGAAATTTAAAGACTGGAATCTATAAAACCATCATCCTACCTACAGTTCTTTATGGATGCGAAACTTGGCCGCGTACATTAAGAGATGAGCAACGTCTTAAAGTTTTTGAAAAGAAAGTATTGCGTAGAATGGTCGAACCGAAAAAAGATGAGTTAACCGAAGAGTTTAGACGGTTGCACAACGCCGAGTTGCTGTATCCAGTTAATATAATTGAGCCCATTTCAAGGAGATTCAAATGGGCTTGTAAAATAGGTGGGCTTAGCAACGGAAGAATTCCTATAAGGTTGATATTTGCTGTACCGAATGGTGAACGTCCGAGAGGTAGACCGAAGCGAATGTGGGAAGATTGGGTTAAAGCCGGTCTGAAGGGACTGGATTTGGACGGCGAACGGTGGAAGGAGGTGTGTAATAAGCGATTGGTGGTGTCGGCATCGAATCTCCGGGTTCGCTAAGCCTTTTATTATTATTATTATAAACATTTTATAAAACTAAACTGCGAACGTCAGACTATTCTGTAATTAACCTCAACTTACTATTATGGGCTTAAGTTCTTCTTATAAAAAAAGAACTTTTTCTGAAACTGAGAAATCAATACTTTTATTAGGTGATAAAAACATCGCAAATAGTTCGCGAGTTTATAAAAAAACTTAACTGGGCAAAGCTTAAACTATCTTTTAAATGGTTTTAACAACAAAAAATGTTTTACACTTTTACACTTTATGATTTTGATAATTAATATAGCAAAATAGAATCACCTATGTAAAGTATTTAAATAATTGAATATAATTCACCAACAATCGATTTCTTAAAAAAGCATTCAAAAATTATGAATTTTGTATCTTTAAAAAATTATCAATTAATTAAAAGTTTTGAATAACCACTAACTTCGCCGTCCTTCATACATCTCCGAGCTCCTTCAATTTAAATCCTCTGTCCACTCCCGCAATACCCGTTCCCGGTCCTCAGATCTATATAGCATTTCCAAGTCAATTCAACCTTTTCCAAATCAAATTCAACCTTTTCCAAGTCAAATTCAACCTTTTCCATTTCAAATTCAACCTTTCCTAAGTCAAATTCAACCTTTTCCATTTCAAATTCAACTTTCGAATTTTTGTCAATTTTCGATTTTTTTCGAAATGAAGGCCACTTACTATATTATCGAAGGCATAGCTTTTGAAAAATACAAAAAAAACATTTGATAACGCGGTTGCATATCCATTTATTTTAACATTTTAGATTTTTTCAGTGTGATATTTCTATGTCATTTCCAAGTCAAATTCAACCTTTTCCAAGTCAAATTCAACCTTTTCCAGATCAAATTAAACTTTTTCCAAGTCAAATTCAACCATTTCCATTTCAAATTAAACCTTTTCCAATTCAAATTCAACCGTTTTCATTTCAAATTAATGTTTTAATTTTTTGTAAATCTTATTTTTTTTTTAAATAATGGCCATCCCCTCCCTCCCTCCAATATGAAAGTCTATTATTATGCTATCGTAAGTAGAATTTTCACTTACGGATATCGATTTATTGTACCTATTCGGATCTATTAGGGAATAGTATTATGCTGTCCTGTACCTAGTTTTGAAAATAACCCCCATTTTAAGATTAACTGACTCCGTTTCGAATCATTTAAGTTTTTTTGACTTATTCGATATAAGGGTGTATTTTTATGTTTCCCGATCAGTAAATTTTGAAAATGACATCCATTTTATGTTTACGTCACTGTGTTTTGACTTATTTAAGTTTTTAGAATTTATCCAATATAAAGGTCTACTTTTATGTTTCTGGAGCCGTAGATTTTGAAAACGACCTCCATTTTAAGATTAGGCCACCGCGTTTCGACTTATTTGAGTTTTTCGGATTTTTTCATATGAGGGTGTATTCTTATGTTTCCGGAGCAGTAGATTTTGAAAACGACCTCCATTTTAAGATTAGGCCACCGCTTTTCTATTTATTTGAGTTTTTCGGATTTTTTTCATATGAGGATGTATTCTTATGTTTACGGAGCCGTAGATTTTGAAAACGACCTCCATTTTAAGATTAGGCCACCGCATTTCGATTTCTTTAAGTGTTTCGAATTTTTATCATAAAAGAGTGTATTCTTATGTTTCCGGAGTCGTAGATTTTGAAAATGACCTCCATTTTAAGATTACGCCACTCCGTTTCGATTTCTTTGAGTTTTTCGAATTTATCCAATTTAATGGTCTACTTATATGATGCCGGAGCCTTAGTTTTTAAAACGACTTACATTTTAAGATTAGGCCACTGTGTTTCGGTTTTTTTAAGTGTTTTTGATTTTTCCTTCGAATAAAAAACAAAATACGAAGGATTAATTTATTTTTCAATAAATAAATAAAAATATCTAATCAAAATAAATAAAATATGTATTGTCTCATTTTTAATTTAATTTTAGTTATCTTTTTTAATGTTGTGATCTCCTATCATAAAATTATAAGATTTCGAACAATTAGCTAAAAAATCTGAATACGGAAGGTTAAATTTATTACCAGCTGCTTTTCGGCTTTTTAGTTTGTATTCTGTGGTTAATTTAACTTTAGCTTCATAATATTTATTTATTTATTCATACTCGAAAACATATTGATGAAACTTTGTATTGAAAAAATCCAAAATGAAGCCTAATTATTCGAGATGCAGCGGCTTAATCATAAAATGGAGCTTAAATGTTAGCTAAATTTAAATATTAAAGATTAGAAAAATTTCAATACGTCTCGGATAACATATAAGTAGATCCTTATACCGAAAAAGTAAAAAAAAAAAACTTTTATAATCCAAAACACAGTGGCATAAACTTGAAATTCGGTCATTTACAAAATGGGGGAAATCTACTGCTCCAGAAATATAAAATTAAACCTTTATACTTCCTAAATTCTAAAAACTTAATTAAGTTGAAACGCAGTGGCGTAATAATAAAATAGAGGTCATTTTCAGAATCTACGGTTCCGAAAACATAAAAGTAGACCTTTAAATTAGATAAATTCGAAAAACATAAATAAGTCAAAATGCAATGCCGTAATCATGAAATGGAGGTTATTTTCAAAATCTACGGCTCATGAAACATAAAAGTAGACGTTAATATTGGATAAATTCGAAAAACATAAATAAGTCAAAACGCAGCGGCGTAATCATAAAATGGAGGTCATTTTCAAAATCTACAGCTCCGGAAAAATAAAAATACACCCTTACATCGAATAAATCAAAAAAACTTAAATAAGTCGAAACGCAGTGGCGTAATCTTAAAATGGAGGTCATTTTCAATATCTACAGCTCCGGAAACATAAAAATACACCCTTACATCGAATAAATAAAAAAAACTTAAATAAGTCGAAACGCGGTGGTCTAATCTTAAAATGGAGGTCATTTTCAAAATCTACAGCTCCGGAAACATAAAAATACACCCTCATATGAAAAATATCCGAAAAACTGAAATAAGTCGAAACGCGGTGGCCTTATCTTGAAATGGAGGTCGTTTTCAAAATCTACGGCTTCAGAAACATAAAAGTAGACCTTTATATTGGATAAATTCTAAAAACTTAAATAAATCAAAACTCAGTGGCGTAAACATAAAATGGGTGTCATTTTCAAAATTTACTGATCGGGAAACATAAAATTACACCCTTATATCGAATAATTCAAAAAAACTTAAATAATTCGAAACTCAGTCACGTAATCTTAAAAAGGAGGTTATTTTCAAAAACTACTCATACGATAACAGACCCACACATCGAAAAATTAAAGACAATTAAATAAATAAAAAAAGGTTGAATTTGAAATGGAAAAGGTTGAATTTGAAATGGAAAAGGTTGAATTCGACTTGGAAAAAGTTTAATTTGATTTGGAAAAGGTTGAATTTGACTTGGAAAAGGTTGAAATTGACTTGGAAATGCTATATATTGGCCCACCGAACCGCTGCATTCGATAAATCTTTTATTATTCGATCCTCTTCCCTATGGAACTCCATCCCTCCCCACATCCGTCAATCCAAAACCCTTCCCACCTTTAAATCTCAACTGTTTAATCATTTTTTATCCGTCCAGTCCTCATAAAATTGTAAATAGTTACTACTGTAAATATGTATATAAATTATTGGATCGTTCTTTATTATTTTTACTTTATGTTTATTTTCAATTTTTTATTTTTTATTATTAACAGATGTAAATTAGAGAGTAACTTATAATTTCTCTTATTATTTTTTTCATTTATCTATTTTTTTTTTACTATTTAATCAAACTATATTTTTGTTTAGGCATCTCTGATGCTCCTTAGCCCGCATTTTTGTCTCTCTGTATTATTCTAAAGGGACTCGTCCCAGATTAAATAAAGCATTATTATTATTATTCCTATTATTATTAACTAAACAAAAGTTATTAACTACCCTAAGTTTATTGCAAAACGTCACTAAGTACATTTTTGATGGAGCTACATTACATTCATTTACCTAGATATGTAATATATGTTGTTTTTTTAATATCTTCACCAAGATGTTCATCTCACTTTCTTCCATGCTTTTCTATTGGTCGATTTTTTTTTTTAGGATACTTCTTCAAAAATTTCCGAAGTGTTTCCTTTTGAATTTTAAGTGGTTCTAATATAAATATAGCCCCTTCATCTTTTTGACTCACAATGAAGTTGTGTCACAAAACACATATCGTATAGTAATATTAGACAAACTATGGCTTCAATTATTTTCGTTAGGGTGGGTCTTGTAAAGGGATTCACCTACAATATTCTTCTGCATGTTGGTAATAATGATATATTTTAGTTTACTTCTGCAGTCACATATCGGTATAAAACTCACCTCATTATTTACCCAAATTATTTAAATTATGTAAACTTTTGAGATCTATGCAGTCCGAAAGAAATTTGAACTTGAAAGTGGCTTTTTATGTTTAAGAGCACTCCTTTATGAAATCAATATTTATTGAACTGGAGCTTTTAAAATTTTTCCTTTTATTCTATATTTGATCCAGAATCTGATAATCGCATATCATTACTATTGCCATTTTTCATCATGAATAAAATAATTCTTCAGCATAGAAATTAATATTTTTTCAAAGTTGTGAAATATGAATAGAAAAATGTAGCTATAATACAACCATGTATCAAACCAATTATCCTAGTAAAACCATATATTACTGACAAGAGAATGATAGTATCTATAAAATGGTAACAGAAAAATTGGTGGGATTTTAAGTTTATAGAATTTTATTACAGTTTAAATTTATATTTACAGTAAAATTAAATTGATTACACTAAAATACAATTTACGAGTTATATAAACAAATAAAAATGATACTAAAAATGGCGACACAGGCATTTCCTCTGTATCTATAATTTGTCCTAAAGGGACAAAAGTCCCAGGATAATTAAAATCTATTTTCATTATTTTCATTTCATTTATTGGGTCTTCATTTGTACACCATAAGATACGTGATTATATGATATGAAGAACGGGGTACTACTAAAAATAACCGTCTCTAAGGTCGTCCAGAAAAACTAAATGAAGACATATAGTGAATAATCAAAATTTAAAGGCTTATAAATTCAGCTTTAAGTGCAGATATCCCAGCTAATATGGTCGAATCAACTGGTGGCCTTGTTAGTAAAATACTGAAAATTAGGTATTATTTCTTCGACTGCCACAGCAGTCCTAGTCACACTATTACCATTTATCCAATCAAAGTTGATTTTTAAAAACACCAATTTTTTAAAGATCATATCTTGATATAATAAGTGAATAGGATGTAAATACTTTTAAAAAATGGGGCAAATGATGAACAGAACTTAACATATTTATTTACTATTATTTAGCTTCTGAATTTTTACAAACAATCCATTCTTAGCGCAAAGAACATTTATCCATGGATTTAGCTCAATCGGTTCCTTATTTAATGAGCTTGGTTCAAAACTGTACCTTTCCAACAATCTTGCCATAACAATTTTAATTTCGACCAGAGCGAATCTTTTTCCTGCAAAAAAAAAATCCATTAACTTTATATCAGGATTGATTAAAGTATTAAATCAATACAGAATAAATTAATCATTAAATATAGATATTGCTTATATCTAGTTCTCTTCTTACCGATGCAAATTCTAGGTCCATCACCAAAAGGTAAGTAAGTCCCACGTTGAGGATCTGAAGCAAATCGATCTGGATTGTACTTCGTAGGTTCTGGAAAGTATTTTGGATCTCGCTGAAGTGAATAGATTGGGATCACTATTTGTTCTCCCTTCTTAACGGAGGTACCATCTTGGAATTTGAAGTCCTTGGTGCACTCTCTGTTTAGGACACCAAGTGGCGGATACATCCTCAAGGTTTCTGAAAATTATAAAATATATTTTGGTACCATAATATAAAGAAAATTTTGGGACTTATATTATTCCATACAACTGTGAATATTTAGATTTTTCCATATTGTCAGTATTACTCTACTATCTTGAAGAAAGGAACTCATCAGAAGTTAATAAGTGATATTTTTATGAAATCGAAAAAATAGTTTTCTGTTTGAACTGATAATTGTAATGCAGTTATACAAATTCATTTTTGATGATTCAAAGTCACGTAATGCTTGGAAAATTTTCGGACAGACTAAGTTCTTCCTACTCTGTCTCAAGAGTAGCCGAGTAATCGGATCTTAAGAATTGCCTGATTTGGAATTTGAAGCAATTAGCAGTCCCAGAAGTTTTCTTCCATCATATTAAAATGTGTCGAACTATTACTATGTTAAAAAAAAGTACCTCATTGGATAAAATGGTGCAGCTTATGGGTTGAACTACCTGTAGAAAATACTGATAAGTTAATTATACCATTACAGTTGAATTAGCTGAAGATCACATGATAGGCAATGATATTGATCACTAATACAGTTAAATGCTTTTACACCATCATTTTCAACTAGGTATTTATTAAACCTTCGAAAATTTATAAGAAAAACATTCTATACCATTCTATACCACCCCTAACCACCCCTACGCATACAATCTCCTACAATTCAAATCATCTATCCACACCCTCTCCACAAGATCTCGTCCTTCTGACCTTTACACTCCTTTCCACAGATCTGCATCATTTAAACATTCCTTCGTTGTCCGTTCCACTGCATTCTGGAATTCCATCCCACTAAAAATCCGCCATGCACCATCCTTATCCACCTTTAAAACCCTCTTATTCCAATTCCTCTTCACAATCCAATCAGACGCTGGTTAAATACATACTATGTTATAAGGATTTAATTTTCTTTAGACATTATTTTTTTTCTCTTATTTTTTATTGTTTTATTCTGTGTTGAACGTGAATTTTCATCACCACTCACTAAGCATTGTGAGTAGATAAAATTTGTTTTTCTTAAGTTCTAATTTGTTATTCATGGAATTTATTTCAGTGAAATGTATTTTATTCCTAATTATCTTCAACATACTTCTCGCTATGTGTATATATATACTTTATTTTATTTTCTCTTCTCCTAATCTTTACGCATAATCACTTAAATATCTTAGGGAACATATGTATATCATTATTTGTTTTTTTATATATTTTTTTGTTTTAGTTTTTACAAATTCTTTTCCTACATATTAACAGTTATTATTATTTTTTTTAATTTTTATATTCCATCACTACAATGCTTCACCTATAAAATAGATTTTACTTTCCTTTCTAATTTCATGCAGTGATTATTATGCAATTATTTTAGTTCCAATATTGTAGTACTGAACCCCTATTACCCAACTGTCCTCGTTAATTTATCCTAAGAGCTAAATTAATACTTAATGTATTACATGTATTTTGGCATTATTCATTGTAATAAGTCTTTTGACCAGATTTGTAGTTAATATATATGAACAATACTGTTATTCTAATGGGACCTAGTCCCAGAATAAAGATGATTTTTCTATTCTATTCTATTCTATACATTTCAAAGTATGGTTAATGTTTTCAATTTGCGAAGGACAGTATAAGTTACAAGTGGATGTGTCACCACTTCGGCCATTTTCATACAAGGAAAACTTAACTGTGTCAAAATCAAAGAGGGACAAAATAGCTTACAAGAAGCAGCGTTTTGAGCACAGAAGTTAACAGATTGCAGGGACAAACCTAGTATCATTCTCAAACCTAGTTATTCATATGATTAGAAAAATATTTTGTAAGCATATTCAATACCTGAAATGCAGTTATCCAAGAACTTCAAATCTTTGAGGGCATCATAAGAAAACTGGCCATGTTTTTCTTTAACCGCTAAAACTTCTTGTCTAGCCCTTTCTTGGATTTCCGGATGTTGAGCTAGTTGATAAATGAGGTAATGTAAGGTCCTGGATGTTGTTTCAAAGCCAGCCACAAAGAAAACAAATGACTGAGCCATAAGCAGTCGGTCTGTTATTTCTAAAATAAAATAAAATATATTAGATATTTTCTATAAAATGTCAAAAACCAACTATGTAATATAATCGAATAAAATAAATAAACAAATGGACATAAGATAAATTAATCGTACTGAAGAATATTGAAGGATACCCTGAACAGAATCTGTTCAACAGATTAAGGAAGAAATAGTAAGAATTGAGATAAAAGAAGATGAATACCTAAATAGAGATAAATTCGGAGGTAAATTGAATAAAATAAAGATTTTTCGTGTAGAAAAAATAAATAAATAAATACACCATGAAAATGACTATGAAATTTAAAGTAAAATTAATTACAAATTGTCTGACAAGTAGGATCAGTGTATCTGCAAGCTTCCTCATCATTTATATCGGGTACATAATTAGCTACACTTCAAAATTAATGATTTTTGTTTGATAATGAAATATGTAGGAAGATCTATTTTTAAAAAATACAGTTGTCAAGGAAAATTAATTTGTACAGGATTAACCAAAAGAAGGAATTTAAATTCGAATACTGTACTGTATTTTTTTATTATTATTATTTTATTATTACTGGACTGTAATTTATTATTATTATACAGAGAGAACCTTCATCTTTGAGCCAAATCGGGCTACCCATTTTTGTAATATAAATGTGTTGAGGAAAATACGCAAGGGCATCCCTGAACGAAAGTTGTGGATATAAATTGAGAAATTAGAATGAGACCATCGATGTACCTATTCATTGATCCAGAGTTAACGTATAAAATCTATAAGTTTCCATTATGCGGTATGGAATAATAAATGGAAGTTTGTATAGAAAACCTGATTACTACTTGAAACAATGAGCCAACTGAAATTTTAAAAAAGAAATCAGGAAATCACTACGGAAATATTTAATGAGTCAGTTAATTTTTTCTTCATTGCAAACGCAAATTGCTTCCCTAGAGGATTAGATATTTAATCCTAGACTCGAAGAATGAGTTCTTTAGTTTTCAAAAATGTTTTTCTTAACCCCATACTTTTTCTCTTGTCAATTGTATATTCTATTATACATAAGAAAAATACTTCACTCTTAATAAATTTTGTTTAGTAAACTAAGCAATTCTTTTGACGTGGGTGATAAATATTCAGGACGCAGTCTTTTTTTTATTTATTTTTTTATTTTTGCCAACGTTTCAACCCTAACATGTGGGTCATCTTCAGGGCTGAAAATTTTTTTTAAAATTACAATCAGAGATATACGACCGGTAATTATAAATAATAAACTATAGTGATTGATGACACATGAATCTTAACTAATATTGTAATACACATATTAAAATAGTTATACAAACTAAAAATAAAAAATAATGTATATAACCATTTATATAAATTTGTAATATTTTCTCTTACTAACCATGGTTTGAGCACTGAGGTTGTTCATGTACTGACACATGTTTGGTAGGTAAGTAAAAAGGTCAGGGGGGGGGGGAGGATTTCCCACTTGTCCTTTTTCAGATATCAAAAGGTAAGTAAACAAGGTTAGAGGGGAAGGGAGGGTAACATTTGTTGTTTGTAGAATATACATAATTTGCTGACAAATATTTCAGACGTGTACAATATTTGAGTTATTTCATATGGTTACAGAAATGTGACTATTGACTAGTATTAAAATGAAAATAAGCAAAAGGTGCCAATTAATATAAATATAGCTTAGTTTGATAGCAAGTATACAAGGGTTAGATGAATAATTTTTATAATAAAGACAATTTCAATGTATGCAGATGATACTTAGGAAAACATATTATACAATATTTATCATAATATAAGTTTGTGTTATATTAAGGATTACATAGGCTATTGTTTCAGGAGGCGGAAAATATTTGAATATGTATTGCAGGTCTTTTCTTTGTCTACTTTATGGTTTACCGGAATTTTTTTTTCCAAATTAATGAATATAGATTCCGATAGTAGTCGTTTTTGGTGATTGGGAACTGTGGAGAAGTATGGTTGGGTTTTCGAAATCAAATGTGTGGTTTAGGGTTATGGCGTGTTCCGCTAGTTTTGAGGCAAACGGGTTTCGTGTGGAGATGCTATATTTGTGTTGATAGATTCGTTTTTTCAAATAGTTTTTGGTTTCTCCTATATAAGAAGAATTACAGTTTGGGCTAGTTTGCCAAAACGTTGGCAAAAATAAAATAAAAAAATTTAAAAAAGACTGCATCCTGAATATTTATCACCCATGATATGTAGAACAGTTGACTAACTTCCTTCAACAATTCTTTTTACCTTTAAATGCCTCCTCTTAAAATATGAAATCCCCATTTTTTGTCAAGAAAAAACACGAACATTTTTTCCCACATTTTATTTTTAAAAACGGTTATTGGTACTTATTATGATTATTGGTACAAAAAAAGTTACTCATTTGTACATATCGCAGTAAGGTTATACATTGGTGATGAAGGCCACAATACATTTTTTTTTATATTTTACGCTTGCTATTCATATTTACGAGTAAATACAAATTACGCACATTTATTTGAATAATTTCAAATTTTCAAGAATTATGGAACTAAATATTAATTAGTTGTAGTGATTGATTAATAAATATCATCTCCAAAAGCTCACGGAGACCACATTCGGCCACGAGTCCGCAGATTCCCCACTTTCATAGGTGTATGTATGTATGTATATATGTGTATATCAATTGGTTATAACACTTACCAAATTTTTCAATATCGTTATTTTGCTGACTTTTGTCTTCTTTTTCATCAACATCGTTAGCATCAATGTTCACAACATCCTTTTCCTTTAACTGAAGTAGGAGCTGCACGAAATCTCTTCGTTTTAACCCTGTTTTCCTCCTCCGTTCTAATACACTACTAATGGTTGAACAGAAGTACTCCTCGATAGCGGAAGGTAAAGATCGTACTTTGAACCACAGGAGTAGACGAGGCACAGAAAATCTCAGAAGGAAAGTTATTTGGGTCCGATTAATCGATGAAGTGTCGAAGAGGTCTTTACCCATTTGTCTCATCGGTGAGTTTGGGTTTTTTAAACTGTCGCCTTCAAGTCCAAAAGCACAAGATCCTGGAACAACATAATATGCATTAAAAAGTTAAAAAGTTCTCTTAATAATTATTAAATATTCGCATAATGGAATAAAATCCAGCGCCTCAAAGATTGATAGTACTTAAAAATTAACTTCTTTGTTTGATCCAATGAGCAATCAATTAGCTTTCTAAAGTTTTCATAACAATATTTTAGATCGTTAGGAAATGATTGATTAAATTAAGTTCCAATTGATTAAAAAAATACAACAAATACGCTAAGTATTATATCACACGGAAAAAATCACACGCTTCAGACGAAAAAAAATGTAGTCCTCTTAAAGGCAATTTTTACAGACAAATATACGAAAAATGGATGAAAATTAACAAAAAATACAACAAAACTGGCAATCTACTTCGTCCCCTATTTTCATCTTTAAATTCAGAGGGATCTTTAATGAATTTAAATTCCACCAATTGAGTATTTCAACTGAAAATGGAACTTAGAATACGATAAACAAACTAAACTTGAAACGTAAGGTGGAGGATGGGCCGCAATAAAACTTTTTTTGAAAAAGAAAAATATTTTTACTTTTCATAACGATGTACTGAAGGAAGCTTCCCTCTAGAATAAATTCTTCTTCTTCTTATTTCCGGTGATCTAACGTGGGATACCTCTTCAGGTCAGAGAAGAGCTCCACACATCTCTATCCTCCCAGTCACCCTCCTGTAGAACTCGGCCGGCCATCTCTTCTCGGACTCCTTCCATCCATGTGGTTCTCGGTCTTCCTCGCCTTCACTCTCTGGGTGGCTGCCAGTCCAGGACTCTGTTCGGCCAATGCTCTTCCGACATTCTCCTGCAGTGCCCATACCACCTCAATCACTGTTTCCCGATCCTCTAAGAGACGGTCTCCTCTACACCTATTCTATGTCTCACCACTTCATTTCGGACTCTGTTCAGCTGTAGATACCTTCTCCAAAAATCCATTTCTACAGTTCGAATTTTGGCATACAAGCCAGCATCGACCATGCCTCACATCCGTAGGTTAATATGGACTCGACAATAGCCGTGAAGATACGCCGCTTGTTCGCGTTTGAAATAGTGTCGTTCCAGAGAACAGGATGCAGCATTCTAGTTGCTTTTCTTGCCATCTCTACCTTGTTTCGGACATTCACTTCGGACGTCCTCACATCGTCCAGATAGGACCCGAGGTATTTAAATGCCTTTACTCTTCTACATACCTGTTCACCTATGCGTAGGTCGTCTTCCTCATCTACCAGTGCCATATACTCAGTCTTTTGGAGTAAATTAATGAAATTTATTCTATTCTTTTCAGTCGGCGCGATTCTTGGTCTCCTGTATCAGCCTCCAACAATAAGTGGAGGAACAATTATTGTTCCTATCTTGTCCAGCCGCCATCCAGCTCTTCACTCCATAAGACCGAGGTCTTCTATCAATGAGGATATGATCGATTTGGTTCAGTGTTGACCCGTCAGGTGTTTTCCATGTTTCCTTGTGGATTTTCTTTTGAGGGAAAAAGGTGTGTGAAATATTGTTTCCTTGCTTACTATTGCATTTAAGTCATCTGCGATGGTTTTCATTGTGGGTAGTCATCCACAGTTGTCTCCAAGAGTTCATGAAAAGCTTCTTTTTCATCTTTGCACAATTGAAATGAAATAATTATAAAATATTCCCTGCATCCTTATCACACAAATTCTTGGGCTTACAGCCCTGAATCCTATAACTTCTTGTCGATATCTTTTATCCTTTTATAAAAAATTAAAGTATGTAAGCGAGTGGCTACAATTGTTAGTTTTATGGTGTATCATTGATTATCTTAAATTAATCCACAAAGAAATGTAACATATTTTTACTTTCATACCTATACCAGGTAAGGAAAGTATTGCAATCGGGTCAAATTTCTGACAAGCGGTTTTTGACGGATCTGTACGTTTCAGAGCCCCCTGAGTCGGAAAAACACATTTTTAGCTATTGGTCTGTCTGTCTGTGCTAAGATTTTCTATTAAACTACTCAACCGATTTTGTTGTATCTTTTTTTATTTTGTAGGGTTTTGACTACTGATGCCTGTGACAGAAATTCGCCGTTTTCAGAAAAAATTCAGAAAAATAACTGAGTGAAAGTAAGAAAATCTGTTGCCCCCATCACACAATCTTCACTATTTCCTCTAATTTTAACAGAAATTATTGTTTGACTATACTAAGCTATGGCAACAACGTTTTGATCAGCAATATTAGAAAGTATTGAAATTTTTACACTGATCCACTAGCGGATCCAGGATTTAATTTTGAGGGAGGCTTCAGCCCGAAAGATTGTTTTTCATATACATATAACAATAATTAATTAGAAAAAAAAGAAAGAAATTAACTACCTATATGAAATGGTGTTTAAATGGTTCTTGAAGTCCTATTAAATGTAATTACACGAACAAGAATACTTTAAGAGATAGTTTTTTTTCTGTAAAACATGGTTATATTTTACCATTTGGGAGGACTTCAGGCCGAAAGCCCCTTCCCCCTCCCCGTAGATCCGCCTGTGCACTGATCTACCTTGAGCCGGTTTACATTGCTTTAGTTTATCAAATAAATCGTACTCAAATCTTATGTTTGATCAATTTTCAGGAAAATGTATCTTGTTCAATTCTTTTTGTTTCTTCATGAACATATGTAAAGATATAAAAACTTTTCTGAAATAGGTAGGAAAGCCGTGTTAGTGGACACACCAGATATTTTTTTATTTGCCATAGTAACGTTTTATTCCACTAACTGAAAACGTGGTTTTCGACTCATTTTAATAAAATTAAAAAAAAAAATTTGGGGTAATTTAAAACTCAGTATTATAAATATAAATCAATTGTAGTTTGACTCACCTATAACATCTGTAGCATATCTTGCCAGCTCATCTAGAACGTCTCGGTCCTTTCCATCTGCCAGTTTATCGAAGCATTCGACGAATGATTCTCCACATTTCTCCATCTCCTCGAACATCCACCGGAGTTTAACACCGCTAAAGATGGGGCTTAATTTATTCCTGAGGTACCGCCACTTGTTACCTCTCAAGAAGAATAGGTGAGCGTCAAGTGGATTAACTTTCTCGTCAACAAGGAAGTTCCTGTCGAAGAAGTGGTCAAATGAGGATATGAGTACTTGGTGTACGTATTCCGGATCACAAATCATCAGAAATGGTAGGACAGTCTGGAAAAAACCTCCTACAGGTTTGCCTTCTAATTGATTATATATTTCACCAAAGCTATCGACTGTAAAAAAAAGGACATAATTTATAAAAGAATGTTATCAAACTACGTTAATGTTATCACATTAATTTCAAGTCCTAAATGTTTATAGGTATACCTATGAAAAATAAACTGTCATTAATTCATTCAATGACGATTTATTATCATAAAAACAATCAACCTGAATGCAAAAAAAATAGATAATGACTTACCAATGTGTTTTCTAAACAAAACGCCCTGAGGCTCACTTCCAAGGGGGAACGTTGGTTCGACATAAGGAATGTTCCTATCTTTGAAGTGCCTAAAGGTCTTCTTGATCTTGTAGTAAGCTAGTGCCAACAAAGAGAAGGCTGCTATTGCGATATACATTAGCCAAGACATGTTTTAATGCTGCAATTAAAAACACCAATACATACTATAAATTACCTTAAACTAATAATTAATTTAATTAATAAAGAAAATAATAGATTCAATTTTCACTATGTATAAAAACGTCTGCAGAATAAGGTCAGTATTGCTTCCTCACAGTTTTCATTGGCTAAACAGTATCTGTATTTCAAAGAGTATAATTTAACGTATAAAACGTAATCTCTGAGAGAATCGTTTTCGGAAACACAGAAATTCCTTAACATTTGCAGGTTTGATAACAACGGACATCAGCGAATAATAAATGCGGAAGAGTTCCACATTTTCAGATCGCGTATTTCATGAATTGTGATTAAAAAAATATATATTCAGTACATACTAAAGATGTATGTCGCTACTGTTAGTTCCAAAGGTCATATGAAAAAATTGAGCGTTTTACAGGAGAATATAAAAATTAATTATTTCTTTATGATTTATTAGTATGATTTCATATTTTTTTCTTCTGTTTTTTTTCCATCAGTTGCATACTATGAAATGTCACCTCCAGCACCAATAGAAAATAAATGGAAAATTTGTACATACGACCATTTGCACAAACAGTAGCAATATATACTTAATAAGTATGTTTTCACTGGTCAAATGGATGGAACAAAAAATGCACTGGAAAAATTAAACTTTTTGTTTTCGCATTTAACGAGATTTATATTTTTATTCTGGTTGAACTTCAATATAAACAAACAAAATCACAAATAAGACTATTTTTACTTTCACTTAGGTATATATGCAATATATAGTAAGGGTAAGTATCGCGATCGAGAAAATTTTTGAATCTGAGTTTTAAAAATGGTCTGTGTGTTTGTATGTTAGCAGTCTAGCTCAAAAACGAAAAGTCCTACGAAACTGATATGAATTTTTTGAGATAGGTATATGCCTTAGATGTTACAGCAACTTTTTCCTTAAAATCGGCTAACCGGAAGTGCCACTTTATATCAACGCTGAAAAACATTTTCACAGTTTTCTCAAAAACGGCTCTAACGATTTTGATTAAGCTCGGTGTATCATTGTATAATTAAGTGGTCTTTAATATCAATTAGGTCTTATCCCCATTGATGTCACTTTATCAAATGGCACTACATCCCAATTATTTGAGACTTGGCCTGCTCCAGCCAGCATGGATCTCCAGTTCTCTTGGTTAGTTGCTGCAGCCTTCCAATTTCACCAAGTAGTCTACATGCATCAGCAGCCACATTAACAGTCCTTTGTTAATGTAGAAGCTTCCAGACATTCTATCTCCTATTTTTATAGACCCCGTTATATTTTTATAGAGCTCTTGAATTAATCTGACGAGGTTTCTCTTAAGAGGTGTGCTTTCCAAAGCTTTCCACAACTTCCCTAGAGGTACTGAATCGTAGGCCTTGTTTAAATCAACAAATACCATGTGGAGTTCACTGTCGAGGGCCACCTTCTTTTCTATAAGTTGTGTGAGATTAAAATGTGATCTTCCAGCTCGAAAACCCGCTTGTTCCCCGCTTTTTTAATTATTCGGCCGTATAATCTACTCAGCGGGCTGGTAACCGTAATACCTCTGTAATTGGAAACATTGAAATATCTGAGAAACTAAAATTCTGACTTTCATACTGTAAGCAAGAGAAATGTTCAGCATTTCATCCTCTTTGTAATGGCGTATGATTTAAAATTGTATCTTAACCCGACCCGAGAGAAAATGTTCTTAAAATATTTCTAAATTTTGAATTTTTTGATGGATTAAAAAAAAAACCCTAAACATTAAATCGAACTGTTTGAGCCGACAGACGAGCCTTTTCGTAATATCTAACAGGAGTACTATCAGTCTGTAAGGTACAACGGTTTTTTCGGTCCTTGCTTAGGGATAGCCATCGATGGTCGATGTTATCGAAATATCGATATTTTTCTCTACCACGCACTGCATTATACATGAAACAGGCAAGATAAGTAAATATGTTTTCTAACAGCCAGATTCATATATAATTTTTAGCGCTTTTCGTAAACGATGGTTTTAAATTAAAATATTGAAGGGACGATAACGACAGTCGATAATATCGAATCAGATTCTATCGATGGTAAAATATCGAATATCGGCAGGAAAATATCGATATTTCCATAATATCGACTATGGCCATCAATCTCTTGTTGGGGCGTTCAGCTAATAAAAGAATAATTAAAAAAACGCTGCAAATGATTCCACAATGGTTTATTATTTAAAGACAATTATACATCTAAAGTAACATTAGCTTCATAGTTACAAAGAAAAATAAATAAATAGGTGATTCCAATTATTGGACTAAACTTTTTTTTTAAATGGTAAATTTTATATCATTGGTAATATGCTTAAAAAATAGCATTACATCAGTAATATATTAAAATTTAAAAATCAAACAATGGATATAACATTTGGAGTAGAACCATATCTTTGCCCCTAATTGTCCGATTTTTTTTTGTTTTTCAGGAAATTTCATAAACTTTTAAAAAACCACCTACAAAAAAGTGTAAACGTTTCGAGTTATTCGGAATTTAATTTTACCATCCCTCGTAACTTTTTTTCCACCTTCTTTTGGTTGAAGTATATTATATAGATAAATTTATAGGGCGTCAAGAAAATAACTTTAGCGAAGTTTCATTGCAATCGGTACATTCGTTTAAGAGCTTTTACAGGTTTTTCGGCCGCCATTTTAAAAGTAAAAGGCGGATAGTAATGTCGATTAAGGAGGATCATCCTCGGGTGACCTCTGATTTTATATCAAAATTTGAAAAACATCGGTCCAGTAGTTTCGGAGAAAATGCGCGGACGGCGGACGTCGGACGGACAAAAAAATTGTTATTCCTTTTTCGAATTCTACGCCTCCTGAAACGTGAAACCTCAAATTTTGAGAGGGGGTTAAGTTTTTTAATTTTTCGGTCGATCACAATGGTTGATTATTGAAAATAATAAACCAATCCGTACATATATTACTACAGTAAGGCTCGAAATCGGTTTTGTACCAAATATAAACTCCTGTCATGCTCAAATACCAAGAATGGTGCCGTTGGATTCAGAATTTCACGGGGGGTTAGCGAATCGTATTCTCCACTTTTGTTTTTCTTTCTAAAATAAATAAAGTCGGTACAAACATTTTGCTAGACTTCGATACTGGAACGGTGGTAGGTTTGTAGATCGATACGGGACATATTAGATCTTAAAGATTTTGATGCGTACAGCAAGACCTGGTTCCTTCGGAAATATCGGATCCTACGTTTTTAAGCCGAAAAACGTACTATTTTCGAGATAACGCAAGGCATAGGGTTCGCATCCATACAACGTTACATTAATTGTAGTACTGTCATTGAATACATGTCTCATTTCGTCGACTTGAGGTCTCTATGATCGAGAGAGGAGGAGTTTATATTATTCATCGATGGTGTTTTTGATCGGCAAGCAATATCTCGTTAATTCTTCACCAAATCTCAAGATTGAGCCACTAATTTCGAAGGCTTCCTTCTCCTTCAGGCTGGCAAAATAGTCCAATCACCCACAAAATTCAGGCAAACAAGTTATGAAAAAAAAAAAACTTGCGAATTTGCGAATAACTGAAAAATTACACACTTTTCCCTTGGTTATTCCCATGATTATATAAAACATTACTAAATTGTTTACAAAAGGATAAAAGAACATCATCGAAAACGATTAGAAATTTTTCCAATATTTTTTATTTTTCATTTTATTATTTATTTTTTCGTTCATTATGAAAGTCCTATTATAGCCAATTTTATTTAAAAATAACTATGTATTTGGCATTTAGTTATATTATCAGTACGACGATGAAACAATTTGTACTGACCGAAGGACGAAAGTGGATTCAAATATTTTTTTAAGGGAAAATTTATTTGCGAATAACTGAAAAATTACACACTTTTCCCTTGGTTATGCCCATAATTATATAAAACGTTACTAAATTCCCTACAAAAGGAAAAAAAAATCATCGCAATCGGACAATTTTTAGCAAACAGCTTACTGAAATTTGTATACATGTTGGTTCCAAACAAAAATGAAGATTTAAATTAATTTTTGTTTGCTTTGTGGATTATATTTATCGATAAAGTAACATTTGATGTCTTAATCTTTTGATAAGTTGCATTTTCTTATTAATTTGGCATTTGATAACAATATGCTGTGCGAATTTTTCGCAAGGGCCTACTAGTAAATATAATTTATTTACTTTTATTCTGTTCTCTCATTAAATGAACACTCCCACGAACTGCTCTCCATTAAAATAATCTAGCCCAACGATAAGGGGCTGACGAGCAGCACACAACCTTGAAAAACGCTAAAATTGATGATAAAAAAGATAGAGTAGGGGAAAGAGTGAAAACTAACGAAACGCACGTCTACTCGATACTGCCTTGATTCGTAGAAACGTTTTCAATCAATAATTTGAAGGGGCTGTTGAGGAGCAAAAAATATTTACAGAAGAATACCAAACACCAATAAAAACGGTAGGAGTGTAAAAAAAAAAACTTGAGCTCTAAAATGCACTATTGTGAGAAAAATATCATGTAATTTTTATTAATGTTAATTTTAATTATATATAAATATGATTATTACTTTCACCTACATATGTAATATATAATAAGGGAAAATATTGCGATCGTGAGTTTTCAGCGGAAATACGCGTTTTGAGTCCAAATAACCAAGTGTCGTAAAATGGTCAGTGTGTGTGTGTGTGTGTGTGTTTGTGTCTGTGTGCATGTGTGTGAAAATTACGTATGTGAATACGAACGAATACGAAACTAAGAATACGTATTTAAGTTAGGTATATGTATGTTATGTTACAGCAACATTTATGTCAAAACCGGCAACCTGGAAGTAGCATTTAATATCATCGATTCATATCATATTTACGATTTTCTAAAAAATAGCTCAAACGATTTTGATTAAACTCGGTAAATCAACGTATATTAAATTGGTCTTTAGTATCAGGGAGGCATTATTTGCATTGATGTCGCTTAACAGAGATTAAATGCTTAATATTCCAAATATGGTCCTCATAAGTACCTTTAATTTGGTTTCTTTTGAATCGTTAACGGTCTATTTTTGTTATTAAGAATGGAAAAAAGCCAAATATAAACAATGAAGGAATTAGATGATTGAATAAAGGAGAAAACAGGAAAAATGTTTGTTTTAGGTTGAAAAAGAATTCCCGGAAATAATGGTCAGAAAGTATACACATAATATATCTTTGGAAAACGGAGAACAAAAAAAATCTAATATAGAAAGTTTCAGAAGTTAATGGAGAGTGACAACAAAATTATATATAACAATTTCTGATAAATAATATTATTTAACGGAAATCACATAATTACGAGTAAATTTAATTCAATTTACTAACTGAATGTATAGTTTTAAAATTATTTTTAAGTTTGAAAAAAGAAGTATAAATACATTTTAGTCAGCTTTACAAATGAAAGATAAGAGCTTCATAACAGATATAATGTTATTCAGTTTTAGTGGCTATACGTTTAACTAGGCAGTACAATCCATACATAATGTAAATAATCAGGTGTACTTTTTAAATCTTTCTTGGTATATATACCTTAGATACTGGAGTTATGTGGTTCAAAAAATAGGTACAGTTAAGAAGTTTTTATTGCCTACCGTTTTTATGGTCTGATGTAATAAAAGGAGTTTGTGTTATTTTAATGTTATTAATGAGTATTTATAGGTTACTTTAATGTTTAGCTCCGTTAAAAATCTACTTCAAAATTTTGTGATAAAAATAATTTCTATTCAAAGTTAAGCGATAAATGAAACTTGTGTGATACGCGCATCACATTTATTTTTTATTTGATATCTAAATAACGATAAATAAAGTTGGTCGTTTTAACCTAATATTATACAGGTCTTAAAACAAGTAACACCATCTTCTCTAATTTGAAAATAATATGAGAAATACTTATTCCTCTATTGTTCAATAATCTATACATAGACTTCGGTACCCACTATTGCACTTCATCTATCTTAAATTAAATTTATTGATAAGTTAATGTAACAAAATAATAAAAAGATATTAATAAAAATAGTCCATATCTAAAATGTCTGTTTTATGGTCTGAATTCACAATTAAATAATGAGTACAATTACAAGAACAAACATACCTCATTTATTCACAGCTCTTGGCAAAGAAATGAGCCTTTCAAGCTGCTAGAAGACTAACTTGCCCCTCCAGATAAAGATGAGATATCAAATGTGACATTGAGAGCATCGTATTTATACTATCTATTATGTATCGCAATAGAATCTAATTGCCTTTTGTTATGAAAGGCAATTAATGAAAAATATATTTTGAAAAATATATTATACAATCAATGAAAAATATATCAAAATCAACTCATTCACCGACCGGTTATAAATTTACGAAATATAGCTTATGAAATTTAAAAAATCATGATTTTGAGGAATGTAAAAATTTTATCCATCGTAGATTTTTTCTGATAACGTCTGATTTTGGAGGTGACCCTTACACAAAGGTAAATACAACGGTTTTCTTGCCTTAAAAATGGCGATCATCGTATTCTTAAGTAAGAAAGAAACCAAGAGGCCAAGAGATGATTTTTCCGACCACTTGTAAAATATTAAATTTACCATTGAAATCCCACATCGTCATTTATAATGAATGCAATGAAAGTATTATGTCAAGATTATAATATTATTTAATAACAATATTTTCAATTATATTTATATTTTATTTTAAAGTAAATTCACAACTTAAAAAAATATAAAACACTCTTGGTCCCCAGCCCTGACTGTCCCATCTCGAAAAAAGAAAAGTTCAAAATGATGTGATTTTTTTTTGTTTTTGTTTATTTAATGAAATTTACAACTGTATACAAATACAACTAGTAAACATGTAAAAAATATAAATAATGACATGATCAGGCTTGAAGAGATCCTTTTCAGAGGCCTAGGAGAATTATCAGGAATCGAGGAAGAAGCAAGAGTGAAAACAAGGATATTTGAATGGGACTGGAATTAATCATAAAAGGATATATATCTGGCTCGGGCTAAACCAACGACATATGGTACATTAAGGTCTTTATGAATGGTTATATTTATGAGAAAGTATGGAGCATTAAGGATTTTACGAAGTACTTTAGATTGTAAGCATTGGATACAATTGGAATTCGGTGGTTTGGTGGAGTCCTAAACCTATGTCCATATAGGTCTTATTATAATTATTTTGTAATTAATTGTTGTCTAGTAAGTGTTCCAAAACACTGCTCCAGCAGTTGGAAACATAGAGCAGTTTCTTGTCACTTCAGTCTAGTATGAGAATTCCAAGAAAGACGTTTACCGAAGTATATTAAGACGTATTTACGAGAGGAATTCGATAGTTTAATGGAGCCTCAAAGCTCAATTCCGTAAGTCCAAATAGGTCTTATTATTGTCATATATATGAGTCGTTTGTAATTGATTGAAAGCTTAGAGCGTTTGTCTAGTAAGTTCTGCTGTAGTCGAAAAAGTCGGGCGGTTTCTAGTCGTTTGAATCTGGTATGGGGATTCCAAGGGAGTAGATTGTCAAGGTGGAGTCCTAAGTAGCGGATTTACTCAACAGAAATAAGTGGAGTATTATTGAAGGATACTGTACAAGAAGTCATAGGTTTACGACGGGATTTATTGGAATTTATTTTTATTCTCCAATTTTTACACCATTCTTCAAATATTCAGAACCAGGGGTTTACATTTTAGTAAGACATTTTTAAATTTCTCTTTGGTAAATATCGCATTATAGCTTTCCGTATCCTCGCATTTGATTATGACCCTTTGGCATTGAGTCGACGTCTTGTGGATAACAAAACTTTATTCGTAATGTTCCGTGACTCCTTTTGAAAGAAGGATCCTAGTTCATTTGCTACCTCAGTGCTTTCTGTTATTACGCCATTTTGTGTTTTTAACCTAATATTGTGAAATTTTTTTTGTATCCCTTCATTGTTCTAATTTTGGACCATACTTGTTAAGATGTAGTCGAACAGTTTTTTAAAGACACGTTCTCTAACATTCTCTCTAACATTCTTTTTTGCTTTGTTTTATTGTGACGTTTTAAATCAAATTTTTTAAATTTATTATTAATGAACTGATTTTTTTTTTTTGTATTTTATACTCTAGACAATATATTAAATTTACTAATGTGATATGGATAGGTGTATATATATTGTTGTTTTTTTTAGATTTTAACTTCTTAAATTTTTATTTTTTGTTTTTAACTGATTTTTAGGCAATTATTATTTGTATTTAACTTTTTAACAGTTTATTGATTTTATATTGTAACTCATTTTACGTAATTATTTTTCAGATCTCAACTTTTTTTAGACTTTTCAACTTTTTAATTTTTTAGTTTTTAAATTTAAACTTTTTACTGATTCTATATTGTAACTTATTTATAGGCAATTTATTTGATAGATTTATACTTTTTAACCTTTTATTGATTTTATATTCTAACTCAATTTATTGAACAATTGATTTTATAGTTTTTAACTTTTTATTTATTTATTTAATTATATATTTCACACTACATTAACAGATTGTTTCAATCGTGCGCGTGGTGGGCATAGTTTCGAACGAAAAAAATAATATTGCAATGAAAAAAATACCAATAAAAAAGATTGAAGTTGGACAAAAGGTATGAGTTCTGAGAACTGGAAGACCTATTCAAGAGGCGGTTGTTGCCTTTGTGATGTCTGTGGCTACTGCAGGAGGTGGAGAAAATAAATTTATTACAGTGGAATGGCCTGACACAGAATGTGTGGTATTGGGAAAGACGATGTCGACAGATGATGTCATTCCCAGATTGCCAAATGGTTCATGAATGTCGCAGAGGTACATAGTAAGCGGGAAATTGAAGCTCTACGCCCTGAAGATAAAGTTTGTCCAACATTTAAGGGAGAACGAGGTCTCGGAGCCCATATTGCATATCCCAGGGAGGCGAATAACAATACATTGAGGGGCATAGTAAAGAACGTGATAGGTCCTAGGAATGGAGAGGGCGAGTCATCAAAAATAAAAGAGGACATTGTTGGATGGTCTACTTCGTTCAAGAACTTATCAAAGCAAAATTTGGTAAATACTGTGGATTTTGATGAGGCCGTAGGAAGGTTTCTAAAGTTCCTCAAAGTTATCAATTCGGAACTGCCAGGTCCCCAGCACAGTAGAAAAAAAATAAAATGAAAATGGCTAACAAGGGTGCTGGAAAAGTTTCAAATCCGCAGAGGACAAACAAAGTAGACAGAGGTCGTCGGCAAGAGCAGTATCAGTATGAGGTTGCTCAATATAATTACTACAACAAAAGAAAAAAGGTTGTGGAAACTGTAATGAATGCCGACGCTCCTAAACCTAGTTCTCTAAATATGGCCGAAATCGAGGGGCATTATGAAAACCTCTTTGAGAATGAAAATCTCTGTAGGGATTCGGATTACGAACAGTGCTCCCCGATGCCAAAATTGCTGTCCATTGAAACCATTGAATTGAAACCAAACCAGAAGCTGTCAAGAAAACCATTAAATCAACATCAATGGACACATCGCCGGGGCCTCATGGAGTTCTGATCTTCACGATTAAATATTTTGATGTAGCAAATATTATCAAAACGATTGCAGAAATAACGCTGAAGGTGGCCTATGTCCCAGAACCACTTCGACAAGGGCGCACAATATTAATATATAAGAGCAAAGGTGATATAAACAATACAAGAAGGTTTTGGACGACGAATTAAGAAAGCAGGCCACCTTCCACAAGAATCAGAGAGGCTTTATAAAAGGCCACTCTACCTAAGTCTAAGAACAAGGAGCTTCCTCGAGGAACTAGGTGTCGACATTAAGGACGTAGCGAGGTTGGCTGGAAATATAGTCCTTGACTCCAAGGGAAACGTTCACCACCACGTGCATGGCCTGGCTGAGAGTTTTAATTTATGTATTTATTTATTTATTTAATGAAAATTTGAAAAAAAAGAGAGAGTGAGAGAGAGAGAGAGAGAGAGAGAGAGAGAGAGAGAGAGAGAGAGAAAGATATAAAGAGAGGGAAGTGAGAGAAAGGGAAATTGGTGTTAAAAAAAAAGGGAAAAAAAAGCATGAACAATGAAAATAAGGAAAAGAATGTATATATATATATATATATATATATATATATATATATATATATATATATATATATATATATTACTAATATAAACTAACCACTTCTGTATATTTATATATAAGTTCATTTATTGTCCTACGGATTAACGAGTATGCTGTGTATATAGCAACCCCATATAATTGGGCAGCAATCTTTTATATTTTATATTATATAAAAATAAAGTGTTTCTCTCTTTATTGGAGCAAAGTCTCCATTCTTTAAATTCTAGCATATCACAAAATAGTTTGGATTTTTTAAAATCTATTTAAAGCTCTCTTTTTTGCGTTGACTGCTTTACTGCGCTCAGTATTCCACTATGGAACTCAAACACGAGAATATTCATTTTATATCTTAGGAATACTATGAGATGCTGCTTCGAATACTATACGGTTAAAAACGTTTAGTTGTTCATTGATATCTGAATATTCAAGTGCGTCTAAAGAGCTAATGTTCTGATTTGTATTTGCAATATTTATTATTTTTTCCTTATACATTTCCCATATAGCTGAAGAATACTGCCATCGGTTGTTGTATTGTACAAAAGGTCTATTTTCTGGAATTTCTAGGAGAATCGGGAAGTGATCACTGCCAAATAATTCATCTAGCACTCTCCAGTTCGTTGTTGGTAAGAGATGTTGTTCACAGAGATTGAAATTTGGAGTTGTGAGTGTATTGGTGCTTAGATTATGATGGGTTAACAAGTGCCGTCATTCAATAATGCTGTGCTTTTATCGACATCTAAATATTTTATCAAGATATCGATCACCACCCCTGTTATCGCCATAATCAGATGCCCAGAGAGGATGGTGGCCCTTCATGTCTCTAAAATGTATTATGGTTTAGGGAGTAAGCCGACTTCGGTAGAAAATTGTTTCTACTGTAGGATATATAAACTACAAAACGTTATTGGATTTGGTAAATAAATCTTTATGGCAACTGTATCAAGGTCTGCTTGTAAGTTTACTATTTCAAAAAAGAATCCATGTTTGACTATTATAGATACTCCACCCTATGTTTTAGATGAATTTCTATTTTTTCTGATTATTTCATAATTATTCATATTGAAATCGTGTTGGTTGTGTAAATGTGTTTCTTGAATGATTTTACTATGGCTGTTTTTAAACATATTTGTTTTTCTTGGAGGCTTTGTTTTATTTTATTTTGTACATCTTGATTTAACTGTGCGTTCATAAACTGTTTCATGTATATCTGCTAACATACCCAGTACATAATGAACATTAGGAGTGAATAGTTTAATAGTGTTTATAGGATTACTTTCATTTTTAGTCATTTCTATAAAAGTACAGAAGATATCAAATTTAAGGGATATTTTTCACAATTATTTTCTATCAGTTCTTTGACCTGTGAGAATTGCTCTCGTGTAGTTGTATTTTCTTTTTCTGCTTTCTATATTTTTTTGCCTTTAGCTGTTTCTTATTCGGACTCAGTGAGTGAATCAGTATTGTTACTTGGGATGTTAGAACAAGTTTCGTTTAAAATTGTTAAGGATAAATTTGTTTTGTTATTTTCTCTGATGGTGGTTCAGTTATAGCTTCCGGGACTTCGTTCGTGTTACTTTGATGAGCATTTGACATCATTATATCTTTTACATTTATAATAGACTTTTTTTTAAATTTTGTGTATCTATATTTTTGTTTTGTTTATTAGTAGTGAGGTCAGGAAAAAGTTATTTTGGTTTCTCCAGGGCGACTAGGGCGTCTGGATTAATAGTGTCTTGTTGTTTTAAAGATTTTTCTTGCAGATTTAGACTCAACTTCCAATTTGTGCTGATGTGGACATTTACGGAGTATATATTCAGGATTACAGGATTAAGTGGCCAAACTGAAAATATTAATCGTGGGAAAACATAACAATAACAAAAATTCCTATGAAGTTATCTCCACAAACGCTTTGTTCAGGAAATATTCACACCTAAAAATGTTCATTGTTATGAATTATTTACGTTATAATAAGTAAATGGAACTACTTTATTAATTAAACGTAAATATTAAATTCATATTAAATGTTGTTCAAAGTGATTTCCTTGGGCATTAAGACAGGCTTGGGATCTTTCTTCAACAGCAGCAGTGGCAGAACGGCACTGGATATGTGTTATTGTTCCACAAGATTCAATTATCCTTCTTCGTAAGGAATTAAGGTCATTGAACGGACAATGATCTTAATTTTGTTTAATGCCACCCCAAACAAAAAAAATCCAGTGTTGTCAGGTCTGGATTGCGTGTAGGCAAAGCCACTGGTCCTGCACGGCCAATCCATTGATTGGGATAATTAAGATTTAGCCACTGTCATGGACCTCTTCCGTAATGAGCAGGACAGCCATCTAATTGATGTCCCTTTTTAGTTGTAGTGGAATATATTCAGCTAAATCATAGTAATTCCAACACTATCATCACCACCTATGCCGATGACACGTGTATCCTATCAGTTAATAACGATCCATCTATTGCATCCCAAACTCTTCAATCACACATCACAAGTCTTGAAAATTGTGTCAAAACTGAAGGATTAAAATAAATTCCAATAAATCCCATCAAATTACCTTCACTCTTCGTCGTAAACCTATGTCTTCCTGTCCTACAGTATCCTTCAACAATAGCCCTCTTATCCCTGTCGAACAAATCCGATACTTAAGACTCCTCCTTGACAAACGACTCCCTGGAACCCCCATACCAGACTGAAACGACTAGAAACCGCCCGACTTTTTCGACTACAGCAGCACTTACTAGACAAACGCTCTAAGCTTTCAATCAATTACAAACGACTCATATATATGACAATAATAAGACCTATTTGGACTTACGGAATTGAGCTTTGGGGCTCCACTAAACTATCGAATTCCTCTCGTATCCAATCCTTACAATCCTAAATCCTTCGTAAAATCCTCAACGCTCCTTACTTTGTCACAAATAAAATCATCCATAAAGACCTTAATGTTCCATATGTTTCCGATTTGGCCCAATCCAGATACCTATCCTTCCATAACAAACTGCAGAACCATCCGAATCCTCTCGTTTCAAACCTTGCTTCCTCCTCGATCCCTGATAACCCTCCGAGGCGTCTGAAAAGAAGATGGCCTCGGGACCTTCTAATATAGAATTTTAATTTGAGTTCTACCAATGGGTAGTTTCTCTTCATGTTGTACATGTCATGTTACCAATGTCACATTTACTTATTGTATTTTCCATGTAATACAGTTGTAAATTTCATTAAAATAAAATTAAAAAATCGTAGTAATCATTATTAAGAAATTCCAGAGATGTATCAGCATTGAGTAGAGGGGGCAAGAAATGCGGACCTATTAAAATATTGTCTAATATCTCCAACCACACATTGCACTGAAACTGGTGCTGAAAACGATGCTCACGGATTGCGTGGGGATTTTCCTGCGGTCAGAGATGATTATTTTTCTGATTGAAAATACCTCTTCTTGTAAATTTTCAACTTACGATCCGCTTCATCTGTCCAGAGAATTATTTCTGAAAATTTTGGATTATGCTCAACTTAATTTAACACCAATCTGAAAAATTTCTTCTTTGACGCAAATCTTGATGTGATAAATTTTGTACCCGTTGATAATGACATGGGTGAAGTCCATCTGCAATGAGAGTTCTCAATACTGTTCTGATTCACCGGGTTGAAAAAACACTTGTCTTCTGAATGAGTGCACATGTCCGTAACCAGCTAACTTTATCCCTGCTTTTAAATAGTTGATGCTGAACAATAATTGTGAACAATAATTGTATGTTTAATTATTTTAATTTGATCTCTATCATATTGTGTAGTAAGTATGGGCGAGCATTGGTAATTATTATCCTTTTGGATGGATTTATTATTTGTATTCCCTTATGACTCATAGTTAGCTTTTCAACAATTTCTTTACTGTTGCAAGGAAAATTGCAATACGATTATTATTTGAAGTCCTATTTGAAAAAATTATATTTTTAGGACCATCAATTTCTCCTCTTTCTATTATATACTTCATGATAGGGATTGAACTTACTTAATTAATTTTCCACTTACAGCACAGTAAGATACCTTGTTTCTTTTTTGGTGTGGTTAGTGTTGCTGGCTGAAATTACAATTTTTTTGGCTGAAATTACTGAAAGTTTTTATAATATTGACAAAAGTTTTTATTATATCTCAGGAGTTTACAGCGTTACTTTTTCCTGGTCCAGACATTTTTTAAAAGTTGTTGGGTTCTTCTTACAGGGTTATTCTCACACGTCTTTGGTGAATATTTTGAAATTGTTAGTATTTAAATACGCAATAAAACTTTAAGCATAGAGTCATAGAACCAACTTATATTCCGAAATTGTAGCCTGCTTCTTTATGTATTTCTGCCTATGCTTTATTTGTTTTTTCTATAACCATCTTTGTAATTGGAATATTTAGATTTCAAGAAAGATTTATTTTTTTTAATTTACTTGTCTATCGATCACATGACTTTCGTATAACAGTTATTTAAAGTCATACATTGTGAAATATAGTTTATTTTTGTATATTATTCATTTCATATCTGCATTGGTTACTCTTATCTTAAATTGTTTGTCAAGAATAATTAAGAGTGAAATAACCTTTTAAAAGCGACGTAATATACAAGTAGTAAAATACAATTTTTTTGTTTTTAATACAGTTTTTATTTTGGTATTTGTCTTTAAAATCGTCCAGAAACATTTTTTACTGCTATACATTTATTTTAGTTTATCAAGCTAATGTGAAGTCAACTAGGAAAGGAGAGTTGTGTTCACTTCAGAGGTTTCTGATTTAATTAAAACCAATATTTATTTTCAATGCAGGTCCGCAGTAAAACGAATGCCAATCCCTTTAAAGTTCCACAGGATTCGAAATAGCACTGATTCGGACTCAAAACTGTCAGGATAAAAATTTGTTTTAATCTGATTCCTAAACTTTTTATTAAATGGTGATAATACTTGAAATCTTGGTATTACTCAAATACTTGAATAGGAATATAGTGAATTGTCAAGATGCAATTACAAAATTATTTACACCCATTTAGCTTTTGAATTTTTACAAACAGTCCATTTTTTGGACAAACAATATCCGTCCACGGATTTAACTCTATTTGTTCCTTATTTGATGAACTTGTTTCAAAACTGTACTTTTCTAACAATCTTGTCATGGCAATTTTAATCTCATTCAGAGCGAATCTTTTTCCTGAAAAGAAAGAGTACAATATGAATAACTTGCTGTGATTTCATCCGTAATAAATTATTTAAGAAAAGTTGAGAGCATAATATCGGTAAAATTTTTATGTTACTTGTAAATTTGTTTTCTTACCGATGCAAATTCTAGGACCATCGCCAAAAGGTAAGTAAGTCCCACGTTGAGGACTGGAAGCAAATCGATCTGGATTGTACTTCGTAGGTTCTGGAAAGTATTTTGGATCTCGATGAATTGAAAAGGTTGGAATAACTATTTGTTCTCCTTTCTTAACGGAGGTACCATCTTGGAACTTGAAGTCTTTGGTGCACTCTCGATTTAACATACCAACTGGTGGATACATACGCAAGGTTTCTGAAAATTGTAAAATATGTTTTGCCAATTACAATCTAAAGGACATCTTCCTACTAACATTATTTCATATAACTGTAAATCTTTAGATTTTTATATCTCGTTCACTATTATTCATTTTTAAGAGGTAAAGATAGTGATTCTTCAGAAGTTATAACTTCGTGGTAAAAAAAAACTTTTCAAAATATTTACTCTGTTAACACAAGATTAAATATATTGAAGTATACATTATAATAGCCAGCGATCCAACATATTTTATAAGATGTTTGTAAACTTTAAAAAAAAAATTATTTTAATTTCTATTTTAGCAAATTTCAAATATGCCATTTATGAAGCATCAAACTTTGTTGCATATTTTAACGAAAATAGCTTGATGAACCATAAGTTTTAATTTTTAAAAAAACTATAACAAGATTCTAAAATATTTAACTTGTAAATAAAGAAAAAAGTTATTATTTATTAATTATATAAAAAAGTTTGGAAACCTCTACTTAGATGATAATGGGTGATAAATATTCAGGACGCAGTCTTTTTTAATTTTTTTTATTTTTGCCAACGTTTCAACCCAAACATGTGGGTCATTTTCAGGACTGAAAATGTTTTTTTAAAATTACAATCAGAGATATAATAGTATACGACCGCTAATTATAAATAATAAACTATAGTGATTGATGGCACATTAATCTTCACTAATATTGTAATACACATATTAAAATTAAATATTAAAATAGTTATACAAATTAAAAATAAAAAAATAATGTATATAATCCATTTATATAAATTTGTAATATTTCTTCTTACTAACCGTGGTTTGAGCACTGAGGGTGTTCAAGTACTGACACACGTTTGGTAGTTAAGTAAAATGATCAGGGGTGGAGGGTTGGCAAAAATGGGTCGAAACGTTGGCAAAAATAAAAATTTTTAAAAAATACTGCGTCCTCAATATTTATCATCCATGATATGTAGAACAGTCGACTAACTTCTTTCAAGTTTAGATGATAATATTAATTTTTATTTTTAAGTTGTTTGAAATTTTTTTAATTAATAATATGTTTTTGTACTTAATTAATAAGTCTCATATTTCATAGTAAATGTTTAAAATAATTTATTGCGGAGCTTTAAATGGAAACAAAATTATTTTTTTAAACTTTTTGTATCACCGGAATTTTCACAGTCAATAGTTTTTCAGTTCTGAAGGAACTAGAACTTTTTTAATAGCAACTTTTATGTTTAAAAAATATTTTATTTAAAAGTTCTGTCAACTTGGCTAAATATTCGAACTAAAAACTGGCTTCAATTAATTGCTACTCAAAAATACGACACTTTAGAATCACGTGTAATTCATTTAGGACAAATTATAACCCTAATCCATGCTCTATTTTTCATTTAACTTTTTTTAAGAACTTGAATAAATATAAGTTAAACTATTACCATAGACCTGGAACTGTATTACAAAAAAGTTCCTAAGAACTTTTATTTTTAAAACTTTTTCATAGCAATTTTCACAGAAACTGTTCAAATTTCTACAGAAACTGAATCCCTGTTTAGTGGAATTTTATTACAAAAAAGTTTCTAAGAACATTTATTTTTAAAACTTTTTTCATAAAAATTTTCACAGAAACTGTCAAAATTTCTACAGAAACTGAATCCCTGTTTACTGGAATTTTATTACAAAAAAGTTCCTAAGAACTTTTATTTCTAAAACTTTTTTCATAAACATTTTCACAGAAACTGTTCAAATTTCTACAGAAACTGAATCCCTGTTTAGTGGAATTTTATTACAAAAAAGTTCCTAAGAACTTTTATTTCTAAAACGTTTTTCATAAACATTTTCACAGAAACTGTTAAAATAAGGAATAAAAAATAGGAATCCCTGTTTACTGACTACAGAAGTTGCGATCTCTGATTTATTGAATATTATATGAAAGATGTACAAGAGAACATATTCAGCATAGTCTTTATATAAAATTAATAATAAAAGTGCATGTATATAAAATAAAAGTGGGTAGCTCAGCTTATTCCGTAACAAACCGCAACTTATTGTAGTGGATTTAAAGCCTATAAAACTAGAAAGATGTTCTAAAAGTCGAAAATCTGTTGTTCAGCTATTTGGTTGTAAGAAAATTGTAACTAACCTACGATTTAATAAAACACAAAAAATAGCATAATTAAAATGTATAAAACACCTCTGAAATGGTTTTAACAAAGACAAATTCTAACAAATTTAGTTGTTGTTTTTTTTACCTGAAATGCAGTTGTCTAAGAACTTTAAGTCTTTGAGGGCATCATAAGAAAATTGGCCATGCTTTTCTTTAACGGCCAAAACTTCTTGCCTGGCCCTTTCTTGAATTTCTGGATGTTGAGCTAATTGATAAATGAGGTAATGTAAGGTCCTGGATGTAGTTTCGAAACCAGCCACAAAGAAAAAGAATGACTGTGCCATAAGCAGATGGTCTGTGATTTCTAAAATAAAAATAAAAATATTTGGTACTTTGAATGAAATATTAAAAACGACTTAACAAATGGATGTTCTATGGTGATGATCAAAGTGGATGTAAAATTAACAGTAAAACACCAGACAGGTATAAAGAGCTTCCTAGCCATTTCTATAAGCTACATAATTACCTGTAATTTTAGTATCATCATAAGGTCAAAGATTTTTCGTTTATGTAAAATCAATGGAATGAGTCGTTTTGCAATAACCATGTCAAGTAAAATTCAATTTTTCACGATTAAGCAAAACTAGGGAATCGGATTAGATAACATTTTCATCGGGTCTTTAAAACATTCGTCACAGTTTTCCTCCAACTTCGATTAAAATGGGTCTAGCCATTTTTTAAATATAAATATATAGAGGAATATACGCTTGCATGTGCGTAAACGATAGTTGTGGATTTTGGCAAAATTGAAGAGGATCGTCGAGATAATAATTCTCACAATTCCTGTAAATGAAACTAGCGGTAAAAGTGTTTATAAAAATTTTGACAACAGACAGATTTCAACAATGTTCCTTCATGTCAAACCGTAAAAGGAGTGATCAAGACTCTAGGGGCTGTTGAATATTTTTTCCTTCCCCTAAGAACCAAGGGATAAATCTATTATTCCTTCATTACAAACCTATTGGACTCTAATAAAAACCACATGGGACCCATTAAACTGGGCTTGTCTCAAGTCCCAGTCTACGGTGCTTGTCTTCACTGTTAAAAAATGGATGGTTTTTGAAAAAAGGAGTGAGAAACTACAAAAATATATAGTTGTATTAAATCCCTAAGGACGATGGAGCATCTGAAAACAATGTATGTAATGTTTTTTCAATAAAACTACCATTTAAATAATAAAGGACATAAAAATAAAACTAAAGCCCTCTAGTGGTGCTCAATTTGAAATTTCGCTATTATTTAAATAACAATATCGTAAATATGTAAAATTTACATTTTAAAAAAAATTTAAAAAAAAATTACAGTTTAAAAAAAAATGATTGTGATTTTTTTATGTGTATATGGCTCAATATTTTATGTTTATTAACTTATTTTACTACTTGATTGCATATTATCATAATTTTCTTGGTGTTCAGATGTGTTACACGGCGCAAACTGCGTCTTCATTATATTTGAGGTCACATTTTTAAGTGGTCATTTTTGTTGAATTTGGTCATTGTCATTGAATTTTTGTGTAGGAGAGAAGTTTCAAACCAAGGAGCAAGGGGAAAACTAAACTAAATTTTTTATAGTTTAATGTTTTTCGCAATGTTTTTAACTGAAGAGCAATCAAGTTTCTCAGGAGGGGATTAATGCACCATTTATCTTGTGGGGGGGGGAGGATACTCTTGATAACATATACTGCATACTATCATACTTTTAATGAAATGTTTCAATGTTTTATGTTGCACATAAATCCAGGCCATGATTATAACCATTAATAACTTTAGTTTAATTACTTAAGACCCGATACTAAACCTTCTAAAGAATTATGGATAATTTCAATCGGCTCTTATGATTGAAATGAAAGTTAAATATGCTTCACAGTCTATTAAATTGCTTTATAAAGATGTGAAAGAATGGTTTTCATATCTCTATAATTCTTCACTTGTCAATTGTATGTTGTCTGTAAATTATAATTAAGAAATATACGTCGTTCCTGTCTATAAATATTGTTTAACAGGCTGGAAGTTAGTCCCTGATATAAAAATTCTTCATAAAATTATAACACACACTTATTAACTATTATTTAATATATCGTATAAAATTAGTAATTAATAAAGCCAGAGGCGGATTAAGGCAAGTTAGGGTCCTAAAAGTATACCATTTTTGAGATCCACACTCAAAACAAAATTCATGAAAATTAAAAAAAAAAACTAAATGTGTAACTTAGAGGTCATACATTTAAAATTACGTATTTCATGAAGAAGTTATTTGGAGGAGTTTTGGTCAATTCCAAAATGTTTAAGAGAGGATATTTTAGTAGAACCAAAATAGAATAGTAGACTATTTTAGGCAATGTTATGATTGTAAATTAGAAAATGTTTATATTAATGTAAGTAATACAAATCTTGTTTGTTATTTCGAAGTCCCATAATTTTGAAAAATTCACCCTGATCCGCAGATTGATGAAATATTGATTGACGAAACTATTCTCAGGTCCATGAAGAAAATTTCAATTTTGGGCGCCAAAATTCACCGATTACAAAATCATCACTTGAAATGTTACTACTTGACATTATTTGATTTATAAGAAAGAAATAATATCGTCTACATATGTTAGAGAATGAAATTTTAAGTGTAAACTATTAAAATATAAATCAAATAATGTAAGTAGAAAAATTTCAACAAGTTTGGTGAATTTCTAAACCTAAAATTGAAATTTTTTATATTTATTCTGCCAGTAGATCGCTGCTGGCTAACAAAGACATATAGGTTTTTTTTTTTTTTCAATATAGCTTATTATTAGTTGAATTTTCAAGCCTCCTAATATATTGAATTTATTATGTCCAAATTAAATTTTTGAAATTTGTTTCGCTAATGGACAGGAGCCTAAAATAAGGAGGATTAGTCAATACCGATAAATTTTTATAGATGAAATTGAAATTTTTGGATGTCTTCGCATGACTACAATATTAAAATACACAGCTGCTTTAAGATGAGAGTTTTTAAAGCTAATTTTACAAAGAATAGTATTCAATCTCATAGTGCACATCCAAAACATCTTCTCTAACGAAACTGCTTGTATGACTATATAAATAATCTCGGTGCCTCTTATTATCCGAATTTCAAAGCGACCGTTTAGTCCATTTAATCCGCCTCTGTTTCAAGGGCTAAATTGTTGGTATATGACTTACCAATTTTTTCAATCTCGTTATTTCTATGACTTTCATTTTCTTCTTCATCAGCGTTACCTTCAATCTTCACAACTTCCTTATCCTTTAATTGAAGTAGGAGCTCCACAAAATCTCTCCGTTTTATTCCAGTTTTCCTCCTGTGTTCCAATACACCACCTATGGTTGAACAGAAGTACTTCTCCATATCGCGAGGTAAAGATCGTACTTTTAGCCATTGGAAAAGGCTAGGAAATGAAAATTTCAGAAGGAATGATATCTGGGTCCAATTAATCGTTGTTGTGTCAAAAAGACCTTTACCAATTTGTCTAAGTTTTGAGTCGGGGTTTGTTAAGCTGTCAGCCTCGAATCCAAATGCACAAGATCCTGGAACAAAATAATGAGTATTACCTATTTATTTTAACAATTGTTGAATGTAAGCTTCAAGTAATTAAATCAGCCATATTAGTGATTGATGGTGTATTTAAAAATTAACTTATCAGTTTTATCCAAAGAGTTTTAGATTTAATTATAGATCATCAGATAATCAGTTGAGTTTGTTTCAAAAAATATATTTACGAAACGATTTTAAATATACAATCCGGTTTTTTGGCATAAAAATGTGGTCCATTCTGAAGTCACTTTCAAGTAGACAGATGTATAAGAAATGTTATAAACAACTTTGCTTTGTCTCACGAAACATTTACAAACCAGACTATTCTGTTCGCTCTACCACTTCCACCTTTAAAATGAAAGGATCTTGAAGTGATGTTTAATTTCACAAAATCATAAACTAAACAATAAAATAAACATGGGATCCGGAAAACAAAATGAGTGAATCGTTGGCAGTGAGCTCGCGGATGTTGCAGCCAAGCAAGCGCTCACCCTTCCAGACCGGGGCGCCGCCATCTTAACTTTGCAAGATACAAGTCTTCCTCTCAAAAAAGAAACACTTCGTAGCTGGCAATCCATGTGAAATGAGAGCCCACCAAGCAAATTAAGAGATATTAAAAAACCAGTAAAGTCATGGTCAACATCAAATCGCTCAACCTGCAGAAAAGAGGTTGTCTTAACCATACTAAGAGGCAACACCAATTTAACCCATTCAAACAGCAATGATTTTATAATTTACCTCTTCTTTCACACAAGTACGATGGAATAGTTTTTTTAACAATGCCATTGCCTTGATTAGATGGATTTTATAGACATTTTACAAACATAAAAATGTGTTTTAAAGTTAACATTTAGATAGTAAATTTCATTTATATTTCCTTGTCAAACATGTGATTTACGTTAAATGTTATCAGTTTTTAAAAATTATTATTTTTAATGTTTTCGCCACTCTCCGTTACCTTCTACAACTTTTTAGATTAGATATTTTTTTTTCTAAAATCCTGCGCATGCCAACGATATATTATAAGTATGTCTTCTGACTAGTATTTCCGGAGATTCATTTTCGACCTGGATAAGAATTTTTTTTTTTTTCTCCTTTACTCAATTATCAAATTATTTCAAATGTTATATTAGCATTTTTTTTTTCATAACTTTAAATAATCTGAGATGATTAATTACTTAAATTGAACCACGTTAAACGTACTTTAGAGGCAGAACATTGGGCATTTAAGCCCTGTAAAGAGACATCAACCGGGATAAGAAATAAATGATATTAATTGTTAAAATTATAAAAATGTGTTTCAGCGTTGATATAAAGTGGCACTTTCTGTTAGCAGATTTTTAGGAAAAAGTTGCCAGGACATTCAAGGCATGTGCCCACCTTAAATACTTAATATCAGTTTCGTAAGAATTTTCATTTTCGAGACACACAGACCATTTTTCGGGACTTGATTATTTGGACTCAGAACGTTTATTTCCGATGAAAATTCAGATTCAACAATTTTCAGGATTGTAATACTTACCCTTACTATATAGTAAAAATGTGATCTTTTCGACTAATTTAAAATTCAGTATTTTAAATACAAATACTCTGTTATTAAGATCAAAATATAACTTTACTTACCAATAACATCTGTAGCATATCGTGCTAATTCCTCAAAAACGTCTCTCTCCTTTCCATCAGCCAATTTATCAAAGCATTCGACGAAGGCAACTCCACATTTCTCAATCTCCTCGAACATCCACCGGAGTTTAACACCACTAAAGATGGGGATCAATTTATTCCTTAGGTGCCGCCACTTGTTACCTTTCAAGAAGAATAGGTGAGCGTCAAGTGGATTGACTTCCTCGTCGATCAGGAAGTCCCTGTCGAAGAAGTGGTCAAATGAGGATATGAGTACTTGGTGTACGTATTCCGGATCACGGATCATGAGTAACGGGGTGATACTCATGAAGAACCCTCCTACCGGCTTCCCTTCCAATTGTTTATATATATCATTCCAACTATCGACTGCAAAAAAAAAAAGCAAATTATTTTAGATAATTTATCACACAATATTCGGAATATCGCATTAAACCTAAACCCAACATCTTAACAATTTAAAAATATTATACACTAAATTTTTATAATTATACCAATTAAATATATATATATTTTTTTTTGTAATCCCGTAATTGGCTATTTATCTTAAATACAGTTTGCCCAGTGGTCTAGCTTCGACCATAGCCATTGAAAAATTGAGGGAAAGATTTAATTAAATAAATAATAAATTTAATAAATAAAGAGTAAATCACGATTAAAAAATCCTCATTTATAATTATAAACAACATTTCAATTTCAATAGAAAATCGAGCTTAAACTACTTAAAATTATTTATAAGTAATAAAAAACAAACTCATTCAAAACATTTTAATTTATGTGTGTTATAATCGCAATAACTTAATGTTATGATTAATCAATTTAAAAATAAACTTAAATTAGCAATTTCAACTCAGTTTAAATCCATTTTTATGCAGAACTTCTCTGTAAACAATGTTCTGTTATTGTTTAGTACATAGCCTTGTCCATTGCAATTGGAAATATAAATATCAAAATTTTAAATGAACGTGCTCTACTTGCTGCCACATAAGCGAAATTACTGGACGTCGCAATAATACACAAATTTTTCCAAAACGTTGACCCTGAGATTCGATTATGGTCATAGCAAATGCAGCTATTAATAAAAACGTTGTTTTTTGAAATTCTAATGTAAGTATTGTGTCAGGAAATATTAAATTAATTCTTGGAATTAAAATTCTTTTATTAAAGTAGCTCCCGTTAGTACTTCACTCTCATAGTACGATTAACTAATACTTTTGCAGTATTTTAGTTAAGAACGAGTATAACTATAGAATTTATTTTTAAATTTAATCTATGAGGTGACATTCCATTAACATTCAATGATATCATATCTTCAAATAGTCCAAAGTACTTCATTAAATGTAAAGTTTTCGATTCATCAAAAACCAAAATAATGGAAACCTACTTTACAAAAGAAAAACTACTAAATGTTTGAAATTATATATATCTTCAACTATAGTCTGATTTCGAGAATTTTTTTTTTATTTTATAGGAAATCCAGGAAGCTTTCAAATAAATATTGGAATTATCAATAAAAAAATGTGTACTTTTTGAATTATTCGCAAATAAAATACTGAATTCATTAGGAAAATGTAATGCAGCTTGTTTTCGGTAAAGTATGTTGTATACATAAATTATAAACGTTTCAAGGGGAAGACTTTAGCCAAGTTTCATTGAAACCGTTGAAGCCTTATTGGCGCTACTGTCTAAGCGAATCACGTTTTTACGCCGACATTTCGAAAGGAAAGGCCTGATGACAATGAAACGTATATAAAAACACTTCCAAATATTATTGCGACTTCGTGTCAAAATTTCAAAGACATCGGTGAAGAACTTTCGGAGATTAGCTGTTTTGAATACACTACCATTTATATTTTTTTTTTTACATACTATTTCATATTTTCATTTATTGATAACACTAAAGCTCGTCAATAGCTATTTAAAAAAAAAAGAAGGAAGAAAATGGGTTGAATAATAGAGGAGTAAAAGGGGCTGAACCGTTTTGTGTTTGCCTATTTATATAATGATAACAATCAACCTGTAAGTTAAATAGATAATGCGACTTACCAATGTGTTTTCTAAAAAAAGCGAAGTCCGGGTCACTTCCTAACGGGATCTTCGGTTCGACATAAGGAATGTTCCTGTCTTTGTAGTACCTAAAGATCTTCTTGATCTTGTAGTAAGCCAGCGCCAACAAAGAGAAGGCTGCTATTGCGATATACATTAGCCAAGACATGTTTTAATGCTGCAAAGAAAAACACAAAACCATACGTTTAAGTATCTTAAATTAATAATTAATTAAATAAATTATATAAAACGTTTTTTAAATTCCGGCTCTCAAAAACGATGGATTTTACAATCACAGTTTCTGTCTGTTTTCCTTTGTTCTCTGAGTTGGATGTTCCTTTAAATTGAAACTCCAAAAAAATTCCTAACCCTGTCGAAATGTGACCAGCTTAATAATTAAAATCCTATGGAAATTTTGTTCTATTCAATATTCTTCTGGGTATCCCTGGTATTGATGAATGGGTTATCGACTGAAATTTCATAGAGTATATTTCAATAGATTTTAAAATCTCTCAATTTTCTATTGAGATCTATTATTTTCTTACATAACTTCATATTTCTTTTCACTGTTTTACATTTTATTCTATGGTTATCTCACTTCTTTTTAGCATACTATTACATCATATTTAGGAAATATGTCACCCCATTTATTATTTTTTCTGTCTTCGCTTACGTTATTAACTTATTCATTCCCCTCCTTTAGTTGTTAATTCATTTTTCATTTCTTATGTTACCTTATTTTGATTATGTTTATTTCATAATTCCCTACTTTGTAGCCGTTATCAGTCATTTCTTAGTTCTCTGTTAAAGTTATTATCTTACCAACTTTATTTTACTTTAATATTCACTCTATCTACTTTATTTTACTTTTAAGTTTACCCTAGATACATTTTTTAGTCTATATCATTCACCTTTTTATTTTTATTATTTGTTATTCAATGTTTATTGTATCTCATACCTATTGTTATTTGTTTTTTCTTAGCCCTGATGATGACCTGAGCTTTGGGCCGAAACGTCGGAAATTTAAAAATAAATATAATTATTTATTTTTACTATTTTCTTTTTACTGATCACCCCAACCATACTTCTCTTCAATAATTCACTACAATCAACCGCTAATCCACAATTATTTATTTATTTATTCAGAGGTATTTATATTATTTCAATAATTTATTTAATTCTTCATCAAATCCAATAATTGAGCCTCATTTGTAAAAATAAGCACTTCTTCCAGAAAAAAAAAAGAGGAAACTTTATTTGTGCAAATCCCCAAAAGTATAGATTATACCCAAGATAACTAGGAAGGTTATAAACCTTTTTTAAAAAAGACTATTTTTATTAAATAGCGAGTATATATGTGTTGTCTATTATTGTAATGAAAATTAATTCCTTCGTCTCATAATAAATTGCATTTACTTTTTTCCCTGTTTTACAGCAATTTGTTCACTGACAGAATGTGTATGCAGCCCCGTAATTATTGTAGAAAGAAAAGTTTAAAGGGTGATAACAGACCTTAAGAGCCACAAAAAAGTATATATAAGCAATGGCCTGGTAAAAAAAGTTTGATAAGATAAAGTTTATCCCATGAAAATAACCAAAAAAGTGCGAGTAGCGGAAACCTTATTTTCATATTTGTAAAAAAAAACTGAATAGTGATTTCAGCATTTCATTAATGCTTGTATGGGGAAAAATTCTAAGAAAAAAAAATTTCATTGTTGTGTTCAATACTTCGGATTCGAATTTAGTTTATCAATATGGTAGGGGTGGGTGTAAGGTTTAAACTCCAAAAAACAGCACTATGACTCATATTCCATTCAAATACAAATGTTAAACCTTCTAACTAAATCAGGAGAGTCTCAAGAACTAAGAGAGTCTAAGCCTTAAAAGCCCGAAAAGCACGAATAAAATATTCAATTTTGTAACTCAATTGTAAGGGATTGTAGAGGTTCTCAATTATTTGAAGACAGAGATAAAAAAAAAATATGCTTGGAAATACCTAAATTGGGAAAAAGCTTACTAAACATATAGGGTTGGTAAATAAGTCCTTTCGGTTTTTCAGGGTGAAATAAAACTGAATGTATTATACAAATATTTTTTTTTTTAATCAAAAATATATATTCCATTATTTAATATGACTTTTTCCCTTCTTTCCACTGATTGCATAATGCCATGTTCATAGAATGTCTGCAGTTTATTGTTAAAAAACTAATCTAAATGGTTTTTTATGTCCTCTTCCTTTTGGAATTTCTTCCCATTGATGGAGTTCTGCAGAGACCGGAATAAGTGGTAGTTACTTGGAGCTAGGTCTGTTGAATAGGGAGGGTGGGGCAAAAGGTCCCATCTAAAGATCAATAATTTATTGCGAGTGACCAATGAGGTGCCTATCCTATTGATTGTGAGCGGTATAGAATTCAATCAATGTTTTTCCTGATGGCAATAGCTCATAGAAAATAATACCTCAGAAAATTTACTGATTTCGGTTAAGGCATCGCCCCCATCAACACTGCATATTTTTGTATGAGCTATTCCAGTATCCTTACCAATTTTAAAATAATACAACAAATTATGCCCATTATGAATGATATTCTCTTCCATATTCACAGTACAATAGCGAACACATTTCTAAGCTAGTTTCAACAAGAGTTAACAGATGTAGTTGTTGATCTGTTACAAACAGGATAAACAATCCACCTTAGGGATTAATTCATCAAATAAGAATCATAGTGACAGTAAAATAAACAAAAAAACCAAAAGGACTTATTTGCCAGCCTAATATTATAGTGTTCTTCTGCCTGTATATTATAGTGTTCTTCTGCTATATAATAACCCTACATTCTGAAATCCAGTCCATTTGATGTAAACGTGCTTTTAATGCATATATATATATATATATATATATATATATATATATATATATATATATTTGTTTATTTAGAAATATTACATTCTGTCACAATTGAGGACATTTATAATAGTGTTCAGAGAGAAAGCTCACACTCTATTTATAATAAATAAAAAAAAGTAATACAGAAACTAATAATAATAAAAATAAATATATATAAACAAAAGAACTAAACTAATCAAAATAACAACTAAAACACATGCATGCTATACAATATTTACAGAATCCATTCACTCAGAGGAACTCCGAGCCAAGCCCTTCACTCATGGAAGGAAAGGCAGGACGCTAGGAGATCCCAGCGCCTCGCACTGAGCCGCATTACTGGTATTAAGAACCAGTAGAGGCTGAGGAGAGGCGCTATAATCACACATATTTGGCTTGAGAGGAGGATCAGGCCATTGCCAAAACTCCAATATATGCTTGTTCACAGAAGGAGGATTGTAGGGATGGGTGGTGCTGGATAGGGATTGTGCAAGTGGATTTGGATGATAGGTAAGATTCTGGTGAAATTTGGAGTATTTTTTTGCGATAAGGTCTAAGACAAAAGGGATATTAAGGTCATGGTGTAGGGTTTTGTTATTTACATAGAACGGAGCATCAACTGTTGTTCGAAGGACTTTAGATTGAAAGAATTGAATACGTTTGATGTTAGAAAATAAAATGCATAATGTGTTTTTAAGCAAAGAAGTATAACGCTGTTTATTCTAAATAAATTCCATTATTCTATTTCTGGGATCTCAGTATGCGACTCTAAATTTATCCACATTAATCAATAGTCTGCAGTGCTTAAAAGAAGTGAAAATATTTGTCCTTATAATAAAATATATTGAAAAATAATATACTCATTACACTATTCTACAATAATCTATCGAAAACTTTATCTATCTTATATTAAAATTGTTTTTGTCCATGTAGTTAAAAGATATTCATAAAGTATAAATTCATAAAAACAGTCCAAAATTTAAAATACCTCGTTGATGATCTAAATTCACAACAATGATGATAATTCAAATATTTACTAAAAACACTGCTTAGCAGACTTACCTCTTTGAATCACAGGGCTATACCAACTGACGAACTGAGTCTCTCGAACTGCTAGAGAACTGAATCTCTCGAACTGCTAGAGAACTGAATCTATCGAACTGCTAGAGAGCTGATTATATCGAACTGCTAGAGAACTGATTCTGTCTAACTGCTAGAGAACTGATTCAATCGAACTGCTAGAGAACTGATTCTATCGAACTGCTAGAGAACTGAGTCTCCTGAACTGATAGAGAACTGACTGATTCCTCCCAAGAAATATGAGATATCGAATGTGGCAATGAGTATATCTTATTTATCTGTATTAGAATCTAATTGACTTTTGGATTACAATCAATGAAAAATATATAAAAATTGCATCATTTATCAGACCCGTGCAATATTTACTAAAGGAAAATCATTATTTTTTCTGATAATGTTGTATTTCGAAATAGGCCATTACAAAAATGAGAGAGCAAGTTCATTGCTTCCCTCAAAAGCAGCGATTTCCATATTCATATGGACATAGGACCGACTAAGGACGGACAATAAAAATTTCAAAAATTCACTTTAATTATTCATTTTAGGTCCCCCAGAGCGATCAAACCTTTTGGTTCCTAAGAGTTTCTCCTATTCTGAAAACGAACTTAACGAATTACGAAGGAATGAGGGTACGTGTACCATTAAATCCAAACGCGAAACAGGCAGGGGGTTTTATGGCTCAAGTTGCACCATCAAAATTAATGAGGGGGGCACTTTTTGACGCGGTTTTCAATTTTTGAGAGGGGCACAATCAGGCAGGGGGCACAGTGTTATGCATTTTCAAAATGAAAATTTTCAAATCAACAGACAAGTGGAATCATGGAACAGACCACAGGATGTGTTATGGTATATAATCTACGAACATTCAAATTCTACTTTCGTTTGCACTATTTTTAAGAAGAAGATAGGAATAAAATATCATAGGAGGGGTGGGGGAAATTTTATGCGCCATCGGCCTTTGGTGGGGAGGGGATGGGTACCTCTGAAAACAGGTATAAGCTGTCCTTAAAAGCATCATTTTTTTACAGTGATGTGTCAAATTCAGCCACGAGAATTCTCAAAAGATTATTACGTACAATATTTATGAATTAACAGGTGTATATGATTTTGGATATCCATATTCATAATAATTTAGTTTTTAATTTTAAACTTATTTTATCAATACTATTGTACTGTTACACGTATTCGCAAAAATATGGTTTTATGAACAGTTTCATATTTTGTGACTTTTCAAGGTTTTGTTAAAATTGAAACTTTGACCTATTTAAAATGAATGCAAAGTGATTTTTAAAATAATACTCTCCTTTTTTTAGAAATTAGACAATCTAATCTTTTTTTCGACAATAACCGTTAGCATTAAAAAATAAAAATATTAATTTTGAAAAGATTTCTCTTATAACGGATGTATACTACACGATACCTTTTCGTTTATTTTATTTATTTATTTTTATTTTTTTTTTTTGGTCTTTTTCATAATTGTTTGCAGAATGATAAACTTTCAGAAGTTATTTTTTGATATACTTTGTTATTTACATTACTCCTTGCCATTTGTCTAGTCTGATTTTCGGCAAAGCATTATAATAAAGAAAAATTCAGATTTCTGTTCATATCTCATCTGTTGGCCTCCAGAGCATGTGTGACATGCATGCACTTACTTCTTCTTATAAGTTTTGCCAATGCAACAGTGAATTCCTTTGAAAGTTCGTTCTTTTTTTTTTTTTTTAAATAATGTTGTTCTATTAAGGTCCACGTCCAACAATCTTTCATGACTCACTGAAAATTGTAAAGTGTAAACCTCAGATGAATTATAATATTTTTATGGTTATATCAGTAAAATAATTTTTTAAATAATCAGTAACGAATCATTTAATTCTTGCCCCATAACCACCGCTGCTTGAATAATTATTCTCCCAGAAACATTGTACACACTTACTCCTTAAGGCAGGGGCAAGAGCGTGCTAGATATTTCTAAATTGAATTCGCAATTGCATTATTATGTAACATGAACGGTGTGCTTCTTTAATGAGTGTAAAAAATATTATAAAAATTATCGTCTTAGGAACAAAAAAGAAATTATTATTGAAGGCATCATACAACTTTCACTTACCGTCCTACTTAGAGTAGAAACAGGGGTGCTTCGTGACGTTCAAGCGGGCCTTCTAAACTTTTTGACGGGGGGGGGGGGGCATTTTGACTAGATTTTGAATTTTTGAGCTAGGTACATTTTGAATTTTTGAGGGAGGCACATTTCTTTACATAATATATTTTAAAATTTCCTAATATTTTCTGCATGCTTGTAGTGTTATATAAATATTATATTTATTTATAGTAATACAATTTTTTTTCATTATAATATGGTGTAAATTTGCTCTCTGAACTCTGTTATAAGTGCCCTTAAGTGAAACAGGTTGCAATATTTATCAATAACAAGGTAATCTAAAACAAAAGGGGAAAAAAAGTAAAATAAAAAAAAATATTTCGTTATATCAAAAATAAATTACGTGATACCTCCTCCTATTGCTAAATGCTCTATGCCAAGGGTCCTCAATTCCATCGTAGTTCACTTGATCAAAAAATTATAAACCAGCTGTAAATTGGTCTTTTTGAGGTAAAAAGAGTGAAATTTTCTTGATACTAATTCTGAAATTATTGACAAATAGACAATAATGTTTCCTATGTTTTTGTAATCCTAAGTATCAGGGGTGTTCGAATTTTTTTTTTTTTTATTATTTGCTGAAAAATGGTGGAGATACGTTACTTTTAAATAAAAAAGTCCTGATCTCAAAACTGAATTCCATCAGACATTTCATTTAACGGTAGAACTGACGGCTTAAATTTTGATATGATATCAAGGATGTGTCTCTAAAAGAGAATTCACCTCGACTGCCGATGTACTCGGTTACGTTTTGAAAACTGACGGTGACAAAGATATCAAATTAGTTCAGTAGAATCATACTAGAATGTAGAACTTACGAACATATTTGATAATAGGATGTTATATTTAGCGTGTTCCAAATTAGACAGATTTACTCTGCTAAATATCCTATTCCTTGCTTATCGGCGATTTCCTATCGTACTGACTCTTCTTAATTTTTTTTTTTATTAACGAAATTTACAACTGTAATTAATAATAAATACAACAAGTAAATATGAACAAGTAATATGACATGTATAACATGAGGAGAAACTACCCATTGGTAGCACTCCAATCTTGTTAATTTAAAATGGAAAGTAGGGACTCAAAGGCTGTAGTTCGATAGAAAATCTGTAATATTTTAGATTTTCACCTGGATCTTACTGGTATAAAAAAAAATAAAAAAAAATAAAAAAAAATAATAAAATAAAAAAAAACGCCAAGTTTTGAGTTTTATAAACCTTTACGAGAATCAGTTTTTGAAATATAGTCCAGTAATCTTTTCATGAAAAGAGGAGTCTAATTTGCATCAAGTTCAGGCAGAATATTTCTTGTATGGGATGTGAGCAGATCTAGCAGCCAGATTACTTTTAAATATCCCAAAAACTGCTAAGTTTTTGGCACTTTTATCGGTTTTCTCCCATTTTTATCATGACAGGCCATGTTATTATCAACGAAAAAAATGTCTATACATTTTTACACTAGATTAAATTTACTACAATTTGAGATCAGAATAGACTCGGTATGCCTTATTAGACACCTATTGGTTTCGAACTACACTTTTTCAAATCAAAATTTGTTCAAACTTGAAAATTTTAAGCTACGATGATTTTCATGTTTTGTCTTTCACTATTGTCTTCATATGTTCAATAACCTGCCTGATACGGGTCAGTGAAATAAAAATTTATTAAATTTAACTTATTGAAGGATCAGGGGAGAAGGAGGAGGATCAGGGGTACGCCATCAAAACTTTTGAGAGGGGCATATTTTGACGGTTTTTGAATTTTCGAGGGAGGCAAATTTCGACGGCGTTATGAATTTTCGGACTAAGGTAGAAGGGAAAAACATAGAACAGACCACTTTCCGGTCAAATGTTTTTACAGATTTTCATTTGAAGTATCGTTTCTCTACATTTTGAAAACTTACTTGATATATCATGATATTATTATATATTATCAAGAAAGTTATGGGTGTTACTATAATAAATTTGATTGGTTTTACCTAACTAATATCTGTTTTTCTTAAGTAAGCAAAAAGCTTTAAGTTATGAAAATAGCTCTATAATATTATTTGGCATAAATGCGATAAAAAAAGTTACATAAAGCTTTTCATCATTTTCTTATGTCTGAAAAAAATATCTAACCGAAAATATAATGTTCATAAAACAAAAATTACTCATTTTTTTCGTATTCTGAAAATGTTTAGTTTTTGTTCTTACAGGTTTTTGCAGTATGGCTGTCAATATAATAGACCTGTAGTTTTATTCATTCCTCACTTGAATTTCTAAGTGTCCAAATAGTTTTCGTAGTTGGTCCATCGAGTCCAAGACGACCCTGATACAGCTTCATATTTTTCTTTTTTTTTTTGTTAATAATTATATAATTAATTTTTAAGTGAAATCCACCAGAGTATTTCATCACTCATACAACTTAATCATTAATTTAATGCTTAAACAATATATAATAGATAAGCGGATATCTAAAGTAGCTGATTAGAATACCACTCTTGGTATATCAGTTTATTTTATTGACAATGAAATCAATGCCGAAATTCATTGACCAATAATAAAATATTTAAAAAACACTCAATTCAATCCTTGATGAAATTAAAAATAAACAATGATGACATTCAAGTGCGAACACTACTAAATTGTGGCAATCATGACGAAACTGCCACACATTTTTTTATAATTTCTTCTATGCAAATGAATAGTTTACAGGTATGTTTAAGACAAATAGTTATAAAGTTTTTAAACAACTTATCTATCAACAGCGCCTTTACTCCTTATCCAGGCTTAACGAATTGTGGAAATTTATCATTAATCACCCTTTTGCGTTTTAATTCTAAAACTATTATAATTAAATTATACAAATTGATACTAATTATGTTTTTAACATTAGTAAATTACTGAAAAGATAATTAGTGATTTGTGAATAAATAAATGAACAAATAATTTTTTCACATTTTTAAAAAACAAATATTTGCTCAGAATCGAAAATTTGCACTCGCTGTTTACGTTTCAGACACCAAGAAACAAATATGATTCCGTCTGTCTGTCTGTAGTCAAATCGATGTACTGTAGCTATCACTTACTATCATAGTAAACGATTTCGTGGGGGAGGAAGTGAGGAGACAATCGTTTCCCAGTAAAAATTGAGAAGGGGCGAAAATATTTTTTCACTTACCGTTCAACTTTGAATAGAAATTATTTTCTGGCCATGTTGGGCTATTATAAAAATTTTGAATGGCATATTTAACCAAGATAAAGTTAAAAGCTTACAGCTAATAAATCATAAATACTATAAAAATAACAAAAGTTATATCACCGCTTGATTATGGATTGTACGATTCGTTGATTATGGATTGTACGACCAGTGTTGGGCAAAATTTATCTTAAATGAATGATAATAGATAACGAATAATTTATTCGAACTTTCAACTACAAATAACGAATAATTCTGTTTATCTTTTATCTAGATAATAAATAAATTCAAGTTATCTATTATCTTTTTATTTGTTGTTCGAATTTTTTTAAATAAACTTCGAACAATTTGACGCTATTTTTATTTTTCTTCTATATAAAAGTTAATAAGGGTCCCCCGAGCATCGACTTTTTGTAACTTTTCATATATGAATAATAATCAAAAGTGATAATAATAAAAATGAATATTCGATATGAACCCCCATACCAGATTAAACAAGAAACCGCTCGGCGCGTTTTCGACTACTCCAGCACTTACTAGATAAACGCTCTAATCTTTCAATATATTACAAACGACTCATATCTATGACAATAATAAGACCTATTTGGACTTACGGAATCGAGCTTTGGGGCTCCACTAAACCATCGAATTCTTCTCGTATCCAGTCCTTACAATCTGAAATCCTTCATAAAATTCTCAACGCTCCTTACTTTGTCACAAATAAAATCATCCATAAAGACCTTAATGTTCCTTATGTTTCCGATTTGGTCCAATCAAGATACCTATCCTTCCATAACAAACTACAGAACCATCCGAATCCTCTCGTTTCAAACCTTGCTTCCTCCTCGATCCCTGATAACCCTCAGAGGTGTCTGAAAAGAAGATGGCCTCGGGACCTTCTAACATAGAACTTTAATTTGAGTTCTACCAATGGGTAGTTTCTCTTCATATCGTACATGTCCTTTTACCAATGTCACATTTACTTGTTGTACTTTTCATGTAATACAGTTGTAAATTTCATTAAAATAAAAAAAAAATCGATATGAGGGTTGATAATTAGGTTTTAGGGGGAGCTTTTTATGAAAAGTATAATTTAATTATAAATTAAATCCGAAAAGTGACAAAAAGTAGTGGCCCGGGGGCGCGATCTCAAATCTGAAAGTATTTTCATAAAAAGCACCCCCCAAAACATACTAGTCGACCCTCTTATCGATTAAATCCAAAAGGTTACAAAACGTCGGTGCCCGGGGGCGATATATATAAATGCTGAAGACCATTTTCAAAAACACTACTCCTAAAACACATAAACAGAACTAAATATCGAAGGAATTCTTATAATTACAATAAAATTATTTGAATCGTATTTTTATCTTAAATAATAGATAATGGATAATGCAGGTTATTTGTAAATAACAAATAAGTATCTGTCCAAAGATCGTCGAATAAGAAATAACGAATAAAAATGTATCTATTATTCGTTATCTAGATAAAATTTCAAAAAAAATTATTTAAATAACGCCCAATACTGTGTACGACTATTAATTATTAAACTGTTATTTTTCGTTGCAAAGTTTATTAAAACGAAATTAAGAGATTCACATTGCCTGTCATAGGCAGGTCAGAAGTTGCCACACTAATTGTATGTGGATTCTGTTGGAATATCGCAAAGGGAAAATTTATCTAATTATTCTCTAATTTGATTTTCTAAAAGGTTACATAATGATTTTTCGGAATAAACGGACGATAGATATCTAATTATTTAAATATGATGTCAGATCTAGAGTTATTAAACTACAGTAAATATATTTAACGTTATAAACGTATCCATGAAATATTTTTATATTTCACTTTTTCCTTAACACAAGTACAATGAAATAGTATCTTAAACAATGTCATTGTCTTGAATCCGTGGGTTTTAAATACTTTCTCAAACTTAAATAAAGTTTACATTTAGTAAGAACTTTGAATACTTTCTATAAACTTACTACAAACTTAAAAATATTTTTTAAAGTTTACATTTAGTTAGTAAATTTCATTTAATTTTCTTGAAAACACTTGATTTATGTTACATAATGTTAGTTTTTAGAACTTATTATTTATAATTTTTTTTCGTCACTCTTCGTTAGCTTCCACAACTTTTTATACTATATATTGTGTTTTTTTAATTCTCCGCTTTCCAACTGTGAAATTTTCTTACTAAATGAAAACATTTTTTTTAAGTTTGAAAAAGTATTTAAAACCAACAGATTCAAGGCAATGACTTTGTTGAAGTTACTTTTTCATCGTACTTGTGTGAAAGAAAAAGTGGAATATAAAAAAAATTCATGGATACGTTTATAACCTTAAATATACTTACGGTAGTTTAATAACTCTAGATGTGATATTATATTTAAATAATTAGGCATCTATCGTCCGATTATACCGAAAAAGCATTATGTAACCTTTTATAAAATTAAATAACTTTAAAAGTTTAAATTTAGTAACAAAATTTTATTTAATTTCCTTGAAAACATGTTATTATTTATATTTTGTTCGCCACTATTCGTTACCTTCTACAACTTTCCATGTTAGATATTGTTTTTTTCTAAAATTGTGCGCTTTCCAACGATATATTATACGTATCCCTTCTGATAAAAATTTCCGGAGATTCACTTTCGACCTGTATAAGTATTTTTATATATTTTTCCTTTATTTAATTTACAAATTCTTCCAAAAGTTATATTTAGCATTTTCCGCAACTCCTAACAATGATAAATAGTTATTATTCATAATAAACCAAATTAAAGTTACTTTAGAGGAAGATATGATAATGTTGGGATTTCGCAAAGGGAAAATTGGAATGAAGAGGACATTCCTATAAAGATGGTATTAAATTAGTAACAAAGTAATGAAGATACAGAACATGAATGTTAGGTTATTATTGGAAAAATTCCGAATGGCACAGCCTTATGTCTCCGAAATGCAGGCTATTATAAAATTTTTGAATTGCATTTTTAGTAGCGGATACTGTTGTAATATCACATAGGGAAGATTCATCAAATTATTAACTAATTTAATTTTCTAAAAACTAATATGACAATTTTTCGGAATAAACTTTGATACCTAATTATGTAAATATAATATCAGACCTATAATAACTAAACTACAGTAAATATATTTGAGGTTATGAACATATGCTTTACACATCCATGAAATGATTTTATATTTTACTTCTTCTTTATATCACTGGGCGTGGAGGGACCGCCCTGAATTAAAGCTACTTTAGAGGAAGACGCATATGAACATATCCAAGTCCTGTAAAGTGAAATAAACGAGAATAAGACCTAAATGATATAAACCTACGTAATTATACAATGTTACACCGAGTTTAACCAAAATTGTTAGAGTTGTTTTTGAGAAAATTGTAAAAATGTATTTCAGCTTGATATAAAGTGGCACTTCCGGTTAGCCGATTTTAAGGAAAAAGTTACCAGGACATTTAGGGTATATATCTATCTTAAAAATGTAATATCGGTTTCGTACGACTTTTCAGTTTGGAGCTATAGTGTTCACATTTACACAGACACAAACAGACAAACAGACACATTACACACTATTTTTCGAGACTTGGTTATTTGGACACAGGGGACCTCAAAACGTGTATTTCCGTTGAAAACTCTGTATTGAACTCCGTTGAAATATTACATACTTTGTATCGAACTAGAGCCTTTGAGCTCCTACTTTCCATTTTAAATTAACAAGAATCAGTACGATAGGAAATCGCCCGTAAGCAAGCGATAGGATATTTAGCAGCGTAAATATGTCTAATTTGGAACACGCTAAATATAACACCCTATTATCAAATATATTCTTAAACTGTTTGTTATTCTCTAATAAAAGACTTTTGTTATATAAGTTTAATAACAATAAGCCTTTCTATTAATTAACTAGGAATCAGTATACTTAGAAAATACACTTAATAGTGCTATAATCATTGCATTAATGTTTGTTTTTATTAACGATCAGATATTAATACAATAATTGAATTGTCTAATTTTTCATTTTTTTTTTTTTACTTTAACCATGTTGAAAGCTCGATACTTCGCTTCCTGTTGGGTTTAGAAAAAAATATTATGTACAAAAATGTTGGATAATTTTAAGCTGTTTAAGATTGAATATAACCATTTTTATATATGTTGTCAATATAAAAAGGGAATATTCAGAGTAAACCAAAAAATGTTCGAAATTTCAATGGTTTTTGAAGCACTACAGCGAATCCATAAAGCTTTCAAGGGCCAAAACTTGAATTATTTATAGTCACTGCATACCTAACAATATAAAAAAGAAATTTGAATTATCCGAACTTTTGCAAGGTATACCTTTTTGTGCTAATTTGACTGGGCTATTGTTATTTACAATTAATATCATTTTCTCTTGCTTTTTTTGACCGATTTTTAATTTGTTTTTAGCTCTGAAAATGAAACTGATTAATCTATATATATAAAAATGAATGTATGTCTGTCTGCCCGTCTGTTTGTCCTTAGTGCATTACTAAACCATTCAACCGATCGCCACGAAACTTTGGGAAGTTGTTCCGTACACTCCTGGGAAGGTTTCTGGCATAGTACTTCTGTCTTACGATAATTTTATATATGTAAAAAAAATAAAAATGGAAATGTTTTTCTGTTCAAAGCTGCAAAAAATGTGTCGCTATAAACTGTAGTGCAATAACGGCTTTACCAATTTTAACGAAACTTGGCTAAAGTCTTCCCCTTTAAACCCTTTTAATTTATGTGTATAACATACTTTCCCGAAAACAAGCAGAAAAATGTTACGATGAATTCAATATTTTATTTGACGATAACTAAAAAAGTACAGAATTTTTGACTGATAATACCCAGATTTATTTGAAAGATTCCTGATTTGTCGACAAAATAAAAAAAAATCATCGAAATCGGATGGTTCGTTGCAGAGTTATTGAGTTTTAAACATTTACTGCTTTCTCTTCAGAAATGGCCATTTCCTTTTGCTTCCTCACTACCGAACGTCGGCAAGCATTTTTTGTTATTTTTTTATTGATTAATCTTAAATTTTATAATTACTACAGTAAATGAAATTATCATTTGAAGAATTTATATGATTCCCCTTATGTAGGTCAATACTATTGTACGTTTTTTTAATTAATTTTTTTATTTAGTTTTATAAGTTCAACTCAGACTGTTTCTGATGATTATGAATGACGGCCTATTTACTCAGATGATTATGAATGTTCAATTTGAATCATGGGGAAAAAAACAATTAGAATTTGTTTCTATTGAAGCCATTTTACAGACAAATTTGTTTCTCAACTTTTAAAAATGACAGATGTCCTTTGCTACTAATCTACTCATATGTGCTTTCTATTTTCTTTCTTTTTCATTTCTACAGGCTAAGCCACAGCAGCGCGTGGCCGGGTAAAGCTAGTAAAGTAATAAAATTCTGATATAATTCGGACAATCTATAAATAATTAAGTATATGCGTGTGTGTTTGTATGTACATTAACAAATGTAAACAAAATATCATGAGTAAATAAAATTATTAGAGCTAAATGGAATGGTTATCTAACGATAACATTTTACTGAACAGTCATGTTACGGTTATAAAAATGACATTAAAGTATAAATTAATAACATCAAACTGCAAATATTGCAACGTAACATAATCAAACATTTTTATTCACTTTATATTTCAAAGGAATTTGGAAGATGAAATCATAGGAACATGGTAAAACGGTAAGTAGTTCATTTATTTTAAATCAGTTAATTTGTGAATTTTCACCCAGAGTCCTTTTTTAGATGAAACAATTAGAGACCAAGGATCAATTTCGATTTTTTCTCCATTTAATGGACTCAATTCAAACCAGTACCTCTCCAATAATCTAGCCATAATGATTTTAATTTCAACAATAGCAAACCTTTTTCCTGAAAACAAAAAAAAAACACACAAAATTGAGCTCATTAATTATTAATATTGTAAATAGTTCTGAAAATACATAATTTATACTATATTAATTCAAAAATAATTCAATATAATTATTAGTAACAATCATTCCAATAATGAAAAATAGAAAACTACTTTAAAAAATAATAAAACATACCTATGCAAATCCTAGGACCATCGCCAAAAGGTAAATAAGTTCCGTTTTGAGGATCAACTTCAAATCTGTCAGGGTTGTACTTTAAAGGGTCAGGGAAATATCTAGGATCTCGATGAATTGAATAGATTGGTATAACTATTTGTTCCCCTTTCTTAATAAGAGTACCATCTTGAAATGTAAAGTCTTTAGTGCACTCCCTATTTAACATAGCCACCGGTGGATACATTCGCAAGGTCTCTGAAAATGAAAAAAACACATTGCTCTTCACATTTAAATTAACATTAATGCAACCATTCAACTGTAATCCATAATTAAAAATGTTTATTTTTAATTCCAGACCAAATAACATAAATTGCGATATTAAAACTAAAATGTAATAGCTTCAATACCTGCAATACATTTGTTCAAAAATTTCATGTCCTTGAGAGCATCATAAGAAAATCGTCCATGTTTAGCTTTGATATCTAGAACTTCCTTCCTTGCTCTTTTTTGGAATTCCTGGTGTTCTGCAAGTTGGTGAATAAGAAAATGCAAGGTCCTGGAGGTCGTTTCAAACCCAGCTACGAAGAAAACAAATGACTGTGCCACAAGTAGAAGGTCTGTTATCTCTAAAATAATTAACAAATATCGAAATGATCCAGCTTACAAATAAAACTTCGCAATTAAAATTCAAATAGTATTGACAGATATAGAAGTACTTACTACACCTATAAGTGACAAAATAAACGATAATACAAATAATGATGTAGAGATGGTTGACCGTTGATATGATATGAGAAGGAATTAGTCGAGGGTGCGGTCAAAAAAAATAAAAAAATTAAAATATATAAATAATTTTAATTTTTGCCGACGTTTCGACCCACTTTGCAGGTCGTCTTCAGGGCTACAAAAGGTACAAACATGTTGAAAATATAAAAATAAAATAAAAAATAAATATAAGTATATATAAATTACGAAGAAGTTGTCAGATACAGAAATAAAAGATAAAGAAAATAAATACATGATAAGAAAATAGATAAAAGAAAATAAATACTTGAATGTTAAGGAATAAATGAATGTTAACGAATAAATAGATTGAAAATTGAATAACTATTGTTACAGTAAAGTTAAAATATGGATAAGATAACATAATAATAAGATATCAGTGGATAACAAGCAAGTGGAGGTTACCTTTAATTGTAAATAAACAGATAACGGGACCAAAGGTTAAGAAGTGAAGAAATTGAAAGATTAATAGGGTAACATTAGAGTAATATTGTTGGGATAGATTATTAAGTAAAACTTTTACGTTTACGTTTTACTTAATAATCTATCCCAACAATATTACTCTAATGTTACCCTATTAATCTTTCAATTTCTTCACTTCTTAACCTTTGGTCCCGTTATCTGTTTATTTACAATTAAAGGTAACCTCCACTTGCTTGTTATCCACTGATATCTTATTATTATGTTATCTTATCCATATTTTAACTTTACTGTAACAATAGTTATTCAATTTTCAATCTATTTATTCGTTAACATTCATTTATTCCTTAACATTCAAGTATTTATTTTCTTTTATCTATTTTCTTATCATGTATTTATTTTCTTTATCTTTTATTTCTGTATCTGACAACTTCTTCGTAATTTATATATACTTATATTTATTTTTTATTTTATTTTTATATTTTCAACATGTTTGTACCTTTTGTAGCCCTGAAGACGACCTGCAAAGTGGGTCGAAACGTCGGCAAAAATTAAAATTATTTATATATTTTAATTTTTTTATTTTTTTTGACCGCACCCTCGACTAATTCCTTCTCAGATAATACAAATAAATTCAACAACTCCCAACCGACATATTTGCTACAGCACATACGTATCTTATTAAGGGAAATATATTTTAATAAAATTAAAATTGCAATATCGGACGTAATTAGGTATTTAGGTTTTTACCTGGACAAAAGACTTGCTTGGAGGACTCACATCAGACAAAAATGAATAGAATTAAACAGACGATATGGTCTTTTATCCAGATTACTTGACAGACGTTCGAAATTATCTTCAACTAACAAACTAACCCTTTATAAAGTTTTACTTAAACCTATTTGGATTTACAGCATTGAACTGTGGAGTTCTGCTAAAACTTCCAGCATTAAAAAAGTTCAGTCCTTTCAGTCAAAAGTGTTGTGAAGAATAGTTTTATGTCGCAAATGATACACTACATAAATACTTAAGCGTACCTACAATTTTAGATACTGCAAAGGAGAAATACAATAACTTTCACCAAAGACTGACGTACAACATGAATCCCCTGACAGAAATTCTTCATCGTACAAGAAACCCGTACAGCCCACTACGAAGATTACGTAGGCGTTGGCCAAGAGACCTGCTGATCTGATTTATATTCCGGACGTAATGGGAAGCTGTGAAGCTGAAAAAAAATTTGCTCATTGCAAAGAAATTTGCGGATTGCAAATTTAATCAAATGTTCTACATTTTTGTTTCGTTAATAAATAAATTAAGGAAAAAATGCGGAGCAAGATCGAAGTGGCAAAGGACTAGGACTTTACACCCATAAGATAAGATATATTACAACAAATCAACAAACCAACTAAAAGCTGAAATTAGAAAATTCAAATTTCAAAATTTACTTAACATGACAGAAAAGCTTACTACTTCTGAAAAATCACTATGGTTGACCACTAAAAAGCTCCTTAAATTTAAAGCTTTTAACCACCCATTTATTACTGAAACCCAAACCTAGTCCAGATCTGACGAAGAAAAATCTCAAATATTTTCTCAGCACCTTTTCAAAACCTCTAATCCACATCCAGATATCCTTAATCCAATCCGCCTTGAGTTTATTGAAGCAGAATTGGATATCAATCTCCAATTGACTCCTCCGCCTTAAGCATTTCATCCGTCAGAAATATCCAATATCATTCATAGATTACCTTCCCGCAAAGCTCCTGGCCATGACTTAATCACATCCCAGGTCCTAAAACTGCTTCCTCAGAAAGCCATACTATTCCTCACCTATATATATTGTTGTAATCTGAACCACATATTTTCCTGACTCTTGGAAACTATTCGTAGTCCAAATCATACCTCAGCCCATAAAGCCGTTAGAATATCCATCCTCTTATTGTCCTATCCCTCTTTTACCCATTATTGACAAAGTCCTGGAAAAACTCATCTTAAAACGCCTGTATCCTAGACTCTAAACATATAATCTCAGATCAATAATTTGGATTCCGCACATCCCATTCCACTATTCAGCAATGGCAACATGTGGTGGACGTATACTTCTCTGCATTGGAACGCGAAATGTACTGCACGAGTCTTTATCGACGTTGAACAGGCGTGACTGATGAACAAACTCCGTATATTCCTACCCCCTACATACTTTCTCATTATCCGTTCCTACCTTACTGACAGATACTTCAAAGTAAATCATAACAATGCTCATTCATCTCTTTTTTCTCAGTTTGCTGGTGTTCCTCAAGGTAGTATCCTTTACGCCTTTTATACCTACCTTTTATATCCTTAGTATCCTATCCTTTAAGCAGGTTATACCGACCAAGCCAATGAAATTACCCTTACTCTTTGTCGTAAACTTATGACTTTCCTGTCCTACAGTATCTTTTAACAATACCATGCTTATCCCTGTAGAATCAATCCGATACCTAGAACTCCACCTGGACAAACGGCTCACTTGGAATCCTCATTTAAGACTGAAACGACTAGAAACTGCCCAACGTTTTCGACTACTTCAGCACTTACTAGACAAATGCTCTAAACTTCCAGTATTTATGTAGTGTATCATTTGCGACATAAAACTATTCTTCACAACACTTTTGACTGAAAGGACTGAACTTTTCATATATATTACTATAATAAGGCCTATTTGGACTTACGGGATAGGGCTTTGGGGCTCTACTAAACCATCAAATTTCCCTCGTATCCAATCCTCATAATCCAAAATCCTGCGTAAAATACTCAATGCTCCCTTCTTTGTCACAAATAAAACTATCCATATTGAGCTTAATGTACCATACGTTTCCGATTTAGCTCAATCCAGATACATATCCTTCCATAATAAACTTCTGAACCATCCGAACCCATTTTTTTGCTAATCTTGCTTCCTCTTCTACTCCTGATAACCCTCCAAACGTCTGAAAAGAAGATGGTCTCTGGACCTTCTAATATAGAAATATAATTGGAGTGCTCCTAATGGGTAGTTTCTCTTCATGCTGTACATACCATGTTACTAATTTCATATTTACTTGTTATATTTATCATTTAATACAGTTGTGAATTTCAATGAACAAAAAAAAATTTATAAAACGAGTTGTTGTAACGTTATATTTTAGAAACCAAAGAAGTTACGATGACCAATTCGCACCATCCCAAATTTTTTTAAATGATGGTATGTTTTTACTGATATGTTTGCTCATTTTCAACTTATTACAATTTATTCCATGATTATTAAACACAAAATAAAAGTCTTATACTTGCCGATTTTTTCAGTAACGGTCTCTTCGTGTTTTCCTTTCTCATCGCCAACATCATAGTTTGAATTGATCTCCACGATTTCCTTGTCCTTTAATTGTAGTAACAATTGTACGAAATCTTTTCGTTGAAATCCAGTCTTTCTCCTATATTCCAAAACATCACTCATAGTTGTACAAAAGAAATTCTTTGCATGAGAAGGTACAGATGGTACCTTGAGCCATATTAGAAGGCGAGGAATCGAAAATCTCAAAAGAAAAAAAAATTGACTCAGATTAAACTTCGATGTGTCAAAAAGATCTCGACCCACTTGCCTCATTTTGGAATTTGGATTTTTTATGCTGTCACCTTCGAGTCCAAAAGCACAAGATTCTGAAACAATGCAAAGTCAATTAAGAGAGACATGTATCAAAAGTATGTAAAAACTGAAAAATTTGTTAATAAATTTTAGTATGTTAAAATGAATATCAAATCCTAATTTAAAAAACTAAATTCTCTAGTCAAACTATTAATTACTATAATCAAAATTAATCATTAAACAATTCGCCAAATTAAATCATCTTTTAATTCACAGGTTAACATGAATGAACTCAAGTCATTGAGGTGAAGTATTATCTTTAGAGCATTTGTTTGTCTGCATTGAGTATTAGGGTATAGATACCAAAATAAAATATAGCTCAATTTATCATTCCATCAAGTAGTAGAAGATAAAAAGTAGCCAAATAAAGTAAAAATATGAGAAATCACTTGTAGGTTAATTTTTAATCATTAATATCTTGAACGATTGACGTTAAACCTTGAAGTTAGCACTTCACTTAGATTTAAAGGTCATAAAATTTCAAAGAATTGTATATTCGATTGTACAGACACAATAAAAACGATAACAAAAAAATCTGGTGCGCGCAACACACAACTTTCACTTACCACTCAACTTTGAATACAAATTATTTTATGGCCATGTTGGGCTATTATAAAATGTTTGAATTGCATATTTAACCGAGATAAAGTTAAAAGCTTACAGCTAACAAATCATAAATGCTATTAAAATAACAAAAATCCAATTTATTATATCAACAATATTGTTGATATAATATTTATTTATTGGTTGATATTGGTTAATATTTATATTATTGGTTGATTATGGTTTGTACGATTCGTTGATTATGGATTGTTCGATCCGTTGATTATGGATAGTACGACTATTATTTATTAAATAGTTATTTTCCATTTCAAAGTTTGCTAAAATAAAATTAAGGGATTTACATTGTCTGTCATAGATAGGTCAAAAGTTGTCACACTAATTGGAAGAAGATAGTGTTAGAATATCTTAAATATTTTATATATTGTTTCCTTTATTTAATTACCAAATTCTTCCAAAAGTTATATTTAGCGTTTTCCGTAACTCCTAACAATGATAAATAGTTATTATTCATAATAAAACAAATTAAAGGTACTTTAGGGAAAGATATGATAATGTTGGGATTTCACAAAGAGAAAATTCATCAAATTATTCATTAATTTAATTCTCTAAAAGGTTACATGATGATTTTTCGGAATAAACGGACGTTGATACCTAATTATTTAAATATAATATCAGATCTAGAGTTATTCGAGAACACTAACAAAATACAGTATATACATTTAAGGTTATATACATACACATGAAATATTTGTATATTTCAAATCTTTTTTAACACAACTACAATGAAATAGTGTCTTAATCAGTGTCATTCCGTGGATTGTAAATATTTTTTTAAACTAAAAAAATGTTAAAAGTTTACATTTAGTAAGAAAATTTCTTTTAATTTTCTTGAAAATCACATTAAATAATGTTAGTTTTTAGAAATTATTATTTAAATTTTTTTCGCCTCTTTCCGTTACCTTCTACAATTTTCTATAATAGATATTTTTTACTTTCAAGGATAAGTATTCCGATCGTCAAATTTTTTGAATCTGAGTTTTCAACGGAAATATATAATAACGTAATAAACATGTGTATGTGTCTGTGAGTCTGTATGTCTGTGTGTATGTTAGCAGCCAAGCTCAAAAAGAAAATTCGTACGAAACTGATATTACGTATTTAAGATAGGTATATAGACACAGGACGATTTACGGGGGGGGGGGGCTTTCGGGCTGAAGCTCCCCTTCCCCTCCCCCCCAAAATAGTAAAATTTAACCATATTTTATAGAAAAAAAAATTAAAAACTATCTCTTAAAGTGTTATTGTTCATGTAATTACATTTAATAGGACTTCAAGAATCACTAAGACACCATGTCATATGGGTAGTTAGTTTCTTTTTTACTTTCACTTACGTATATATGTAATATATAGTAAGTGTAAGTATTGCGATCGAGAAAATTTTTGAATCTGAGTTTTCAACGGAAGTAGACGTTTTGAGGTACCCTGCTGAGTCGAAATGACCAAGTCCCGAAAAATGGTCTGTGTGTCTGTGTATTTGTATGTTAGCAGTCTAGCTCAAAAACGAAAAGTCCTACGAAACTGATATTACGTATTTAAGATAGGTATATGCCTTAGATATGACGGCAACTTTTTCCTTAAAATCGCCTAACCGGAAGTGCCACTTTATATCAACGCTGAAACACATTTTCACAATTTTCTCAAAAACGGCTCTAACGTATCGTTGTATAATTAAGTGGTCTTTAATATCAATTAGGTCTTATCCCAATTGATGTCACTTAACAGGGCTTAAATGCCCAATGTTCATATACGTCTTCCTTTAAAGTACCTTAGATATGGTTTATTTTAAAAAGTTAATCATTTCACATTATTCAAAGTAATGAAAAAATGCTAAATATAACTTTTGAAAGAATTTGATAAGTTAATAGAGGAGAAAAAAAAAAAGCAGAAAAACCTACGTTTTTCTTAATGAAACTTCGCTAAAGTCATTTTCTCGACACTCTTTAAATTTATCTATATAACATACTCCAATGAAAAGAAGCTGGAAAAAAAGTTACAAGCGATGTTAAAATTAAATTCCGAATAACTCAAAAAGTATAAACTTTTTGGGTGATATTATATATGGTTTTTTAAAAGTTCATGGAATTTCCTAAAAAAAAAACAAAAAAAATCGTTAAGATCGCACAACTAGGAGGAAATATATGGTCTCTGGTTTTTTCCCTGAAGAGGCGAAAATTTGGGTAAATTTAAAATTTAAAATTTTAAAATTTAAAACTATTGTAATTGTTGAGACTAAAAAAACTTTTTTTCTACACTTATTTAATAAAGTATCTTTCCTATGAACATTTTTCATAAGAAATAAGTACCTAAATTTATACCTTTATTTTTAGTTCTATATTTCAATATTGCAATCATAACCTCCGGAATCAACTTACTCATATTCTGCATAGATAACTCTTTCAACTAAAAATATTTCTAAAATGATATCACTTAAAAATATTGAAATCGGCGTTAGTCATTCTGAAGTTTTTAAAAGCAAAGAAAGTTGTGTGGTTTATAAAAGCAGATGGAGTGACTAGATTTTTATTGCCTGTTGTCGATATATGAAATAGACGTTTTGTAATTATAATGGTTTTAATGAATTGTTATCTGTAAGTTCAATTACAGATAACAATTCATTAAAACCATTATAATTACAAAATGTCTATTTAATATATCGACAACAGGCAATCAAAATCTAGTCACTCCATCTGCTTTTATAAACCATCTACTTTTTTTTCTTACCCTCCAATAAACATTTTGGAGGGTAAGAAAAAAAAAAAAAAAGTTATCTGTAAGCTTTAAGCTTTAGCTCCGTTTAAAATGCACTTCAAAAAAATTTATTATAGCCCAGTATTGCCAGAAAATAATTTCTATTCATAGTAGATCGTTAAGTGAAAGTTGTGTGTTGCGCTCACCAGATTTTTTTTTTTCAAATTAATTATCGTTATATATATGAAAAAAAAATCCTTCGGGTTGAAGCCCCCCCCAAAAATTAAATCCTGTATCCGCTAGTGGTCTTAGACGTGACAGCAACCTTTTCGTTAAAATCGGTTAACCTGAAGTGTCACTTTATATCAACGCTGAAACACATTTTTACAATTTTCTCAAAAAGGGCTCTAACGATTTTGATTAAACTGTTTTCTAAAACTGTAACTTTCCCTTTATTATTTATTATTGTGTTGTTCATAAACGTGACGATGCTCCTACTTGCCCTACTCGTTGTTTAATTTCAACAGCGTTACTAATAAACTGACTGAAATAGACTAAGACGAACCATGACTATGAATAACCACAGTACTCCCAATTCCCCACCCCACTTTTAAAATGCACTCTGTGCAGTACAAGAGTTCATGTTCAAGCCTCGTACTACCGCTCTGTTCTAAACACCACATCATATGGGGTTAAAAAAAAAATAAAAAATAAACAAAACCAAGATGGAATGATAAAATAATCGGTCGCTAACCAGGTTTCTACTACACATATTGCCATTATATTATTATTATTTGAAAGTGAACTTATGTTAAGTAAATTTGGTAACCTTTGATATTGTTAAATATTATCTTATATGTACTGTTAGTATGGTCAAATGAAAAATTAAAATTATGTTGAAGCTCGAGCAGCCTTTCTGATGGTTGATGGTTATGAAGTCACGAGTCTTTTCCTGAAGGACGACCGCTGAGAGAAGTAGATCTAGGCCAAAACTCGAACTCTTTCAATCTTTCATTCATCATTATTTTTTTTCTACAATTAGTTGTCTTGCTAAATAGCAGGTGAATTTTTAACATATTTTGCACATCCTTCAGACGACATAGATTGCCCCTAACTTTGAAAACACCCCTTCTGTATGGCACATGTTTGTCTAAAACTTTTAATTTATTAATACGACTAAAAATTTTTCTTCCTGTGACCTGTCATGGCTTACTATATAATCATTACTGGCTAGGGCGCCTCTTATCTTCATTATTGCTTGTTTAACCTTATAATTATTGAGGAAACCAAGATTGGTCGTGGTTCCCGACCTTTACCAATTCGAAAACAGTCAATATAATAGCTTATATTGGTAGTTCGGCATTAACTTCCTGGCTCACATTAAATAATTTTTTGTTCCATATGTTTTTCCTTCAGATTAGAAACTTCAGCCAGTAAAGAGTCAAGAATTATTGATATTTTATTAGGCGAGCTTTATGATTCTTCGTTATTACGATTATTAACCTCCAACAAATCCTCGTTAGTGACCGTCATTGTTATAAAAGAGTTTAATAAACGATAGAAATAATTTATATTTGCAATAATAACAAACACAGCTGATTAACCTTGACCGTAAAGTATCTAGCGAAGTAGTGTTGGGGGCTGGCGAGATATATCTTTCCTATATTCAGAGATAAGGGAATTGGGAACTTATTGCGAAATACTTCTCCTTAACTCCTTTGTATCTCCGTTAGTTCTTGACGTATCTCGCTCAAAATTCGAACTAGTATTCTATAATACAAACTGCACTAGCAAGTAAAAAAATTTAATTGGCTCAATACAACTTTTCAAACGTAAGATAAGCGCAGAGCTGATCTAACACAGTACACGGCCAAAACCAGACTCCAAAAAAATATATAAGTTGGGGAGATACGTTTACCCTAGGTAACTTTTTTTCTATTCTCCATAACTTCTAGAATAACAATTATTTTTAAAAGTTCAAAATTGATTTGTCATCTTTTGAAGATACTATATTCATTTTGTAATTATTTTATCATTAAATTTTGATTATAAAAAAAAATTTCAACAATAATAAATAGCTCAAAATACAATTAGAATAATTAAGGAATGAGATAGTCCAGGGTGGCGGTCATAAATAGACTAAAAAATGGCAAAACTATTTTATTAAAAGCCAAAGTTTCGACCCGATTTTGCAGGTCTTCTTCAGGGCTAGAACGGACAAGATTAGTGTGGCCCAAAATCGGTCTTGGTCTAGCACTTTGCAAGACCAAAGCTGCCCAATTGTTGCGAGACCAAGACCAGGACTTGTAAAAAATATCGATTTTTTAAATAAAAATTAAGTTCAATAGTTACTAATACTCCACAATTTTAGTTAATATATGTCGATAATTGGTATAACCAACACAATTTTGCATTTAACTCATCTATTTTTTCATTTGGACTTCGTTAGGTTTCTCCTGTCTAAAAAATTTCAGTAATATATCTATAGTAATAAGCTAATAAGTAACTGCAAGACTGTGGCGAGACTCTTGCGCAAGACCAAGACTCGTCTCGGTCTAGCATTTGGGTAACACTAGACAAGATACAAAAAGATATAGAGAATTGTGGAAGTTACAAGATTTTTCTAATAAAGTTGTAAATATAATGAATAAATGAATATAGAAAATAAATTTAGAGTACATTTTGGTACATCTCAAAAGATTTCTTCATTCTTTGATAGCTTATATTAGGTATTTAAGCCCTTTTAATAACATTTTGAATTATTGCTTTCATTGGATATTCGTTTTATCAATCACAAGTGATGAGTTAACTTTTTTTTGATGAGTTTTTAGCAACTATTTTCTTCTTCTCCTACTATTTTTTTCATCTGCCCCAATTTTATTTATTTTCCGCGTGCCAGTATAATTCTGCACTTTATTTTCACTTTCTTATTCTCTTTTTCCTGTTGTTTGTCAGTTTTTATGCTCGTTTTTTAAAGCAGCGGCTCTGGAACGGTAGACAAGGTTCTTTTTATTCAGAATAACAAATACTTTCGTAATTTACAATCAAACCTTCGCCTGCGATGAGGTAGATTTTCGGGCCCTGGCTGCCAGGGCTTTAAGGCCGGCACTGGTTGAGGAATTCCATGGTAACTTGTTACCCTGAGGATCTGTTCGAGTATGTTTCTTAGTTACAATTGAGGCTTATTATCTATTTAATTAAGTATTTTTCTAAATTATGAAGATGAGTTTGGAGGGTATTTCTTATTGTTATTAGGAATTTGAGCTCTTAAAAAAAACTGCTGAGTCGTCAGTAAACTTAACTATAGAATAAATGAGAATTGTATGATGTCATGTAAATAAATGATAAAGAGGATGGGAGAAAGGACTGAACCTTTAAAGAATATTAGCTAAATATTGTTGTGGAATTTCGATATGATTTGGTCTTATAGTTGAATTAATGTTGTATATTATTTTTACTGAAAATGTATTGTCGTTGAGGAACGAATATAAAATATCATTCATGTATTTTGGAATATCTACTTTATTGAATTTGTACAGGAGACCATGATCCCAAATCTTGCTAAACGCCTGCAATTTTTCCGAATTTAATTTATAAAACCTACAGACTGGAAAAGAACCCCAATAAGCAATTCTATAACAAGTCAATTTACATAAACATTTTCAAACCTCTACCTCAGATTGAAGAGATTCGCTAAAAAAACTTCTATTGAAAAGTTTAGTCAGTTGTTCACTGCTGTTTTAATAACTTGTGGCTCTGTTTTGAAATCTTATGTCCTTTCCTAATGCTTTCCCAACTGATATAATTCTCGGAAGATACACTGACCTTCATGCCAGCATAGTAATGCTCATTTTCATCTCCAAAGTAACTGAATATTAAATAAGTGTGAAGGTATTAAATGTGCGAATGAAACAGAAAAAAACATACCAATGACATCTGTGGCGTATCTTGCCAACTCGTCTAAAATGTCTCTATCTTTTCCATCTGCCAGTTTATCGATGCATTCCAAGAAGATATCCCCGCAATGGTCCATTTCATCAAACATCCATCGAAGCTTTCCAGAACTGAAGATGGGACTCAATTTATTCCTTAGGTACCGCCACTTGTTCCCTCTTAATAGGAATAGGTGAGCGTCGAGTGGATTGACTTCCTCGTCGATCAGGAAGTTCCTGTCAAAGAAGTGGTCAAATGAGGATATGAGTACTTGGTGAATATACTCCGGGTCACGAACCATGAGGAACGGAAGAACAGTCTGGAAGAAACCTCCTATAGGCTTGCCTTCCAATTTTTTATATATATTATCCCAACTATCACCTGTAAAAGTAAATTAGTTTATTCTTTGCAGAAAGGTATTCCTATCAGAATATCTACACTAATTTAAAAAAAATACTTTCGAAGATAAGAGAAAAAGACAAGGAAGACAAAGTAAATTAAAAACCAAAATAGCAGAAATAAATTTAAAAAATACTTATGTCTATATATAAGGAGAAGCCCGTTCTTAGGATTATTTTTTTTTATATTTGTTTATTTAGACATATTACATTCTGTCACATCAAGGAAATTTATAATAGTGTTCAGAGAGCACACTCACACTCTATTTACAATAAGTCAAAATAAATAATACAGAAACTAATAATAATAAAAATAAATGCACAGACATTTGACCGGGTATGGCATTCCGGGCTGCTCTTCAAGCTTAAAATCCATTTACCTCAGTCCTTGTACCTAGTCCTCCGATCCTACCTCTTTGACCGCTCCTTTCGAGTTCGCTTTGGAACAGAATTTTCCAATATCTACTCCGTTAAAGCCGGTATTCCCCAAGGCAGCGTCTTGGTCCCGTGCTTTACATCTTCTTTACTGCTGACATCCCTGTTCATCCCGATACTTTCCTTGCAACATTCACTGACGACAAAGCAATCTTATCATCCAACTCTGGTCCCGAAATAGCATCCTTAAATCTCCAAAGCCACCTTACCTTGATTGAGCACTGGTGTAATAACTGGCGCATTAAAGTTAATGAATCTTACCTTTACACTACGACGTAATTCTTGTCCACCAGGACAGTTTAATTCCATCCAGCTTCCTTACTCAGACACAGTCCGATATCTTGGCTTTCATTTAGACCGAAGACTAACGTGGAACCCACATACTAGACTTAAAAGATAAGAACTCAACCGACGATACGGCCAGCTATACAGACTACTAAACAGAAAATCTACAAGACAATACTGAAACCTATATGGACATACGGACTTGAACTGTGGGGAATAGCAAAATTTTTTAACATCAAACGTATTCAATCATTTCAATCTAAAGTCCTTCGAACAATAGTTGATGCTCCGTTCTATGTAAATAACAAAATCCTTCACCATGACCTTAATATCCCATTTGTCCTAGACCTTATCCCAGAAAAATTCTCCAATTTTCACCAGAACCTTACCTATCATCCAAATCTCCTTGCACAATCTCTATCCAGCACCATCCATCCTTACAATCCTCCTCGAAGGTTGAAGCGGCAGTGGCCCAGAGACCTTCTGTGAATAAGCATATATTGAAGTTTTGGCAATGGCCGGATCCTCCACTCAAGCCAAGTATGTGTGATTAGGGATTATTTAGATTTATATTTTAGCCAATATCGTAGAAACTGCCATTCTTACGGATATGTTATAATGATTACCTTCAATTTAACAATTCCAGGGGTGTCCCTTAAGTAAGAGGGGATATTTAAAGAGTCGATTTTAATGGAAGAAAATCTAAATGGAGAAGGAGGCAGGCCTAGACTACTAAGATGGAAGGACGATGTTGGTAATGATCTAAAGTCACTGAGAGTGAGGCATTGGAGAGAATCAACGGAGGATCGGTCTAAGAGGAGAAAACTTGTTGGGAAGGACAAGATCCTTCTTGGTCCATAGTGCCGAAGGAAGAAGAATAAGATATTAATACTCAAGATATTAATACTCATTTATATTAATACATATAAATTTTCATATAAACAATGGTCAGATGTTTTGCAGACAAATATGAAATATATATGTTGTGTTTTGCAGCGGTGCGCAGAAGGGGGCTTCATGGCGCATGTTATGCCATCAAAATTCTTGAGGGGAGCACATTTCGACCGGGCTGTGAATTTTCGGAACCAAGAGTTTCAAAAGTAGAACTAGGAGGAAACCATAGCACAGACCACAGCAAGTATAATTGTATTTGATCTACGATTAGTCTAATCCTACTTTGGCTTGCAATGTTTTTAAGAAGAGAAGGGTAATACAATTTTTATAGGAGGAGGAACGGTTCATGCGTTACCGACCTTGAGGGGGATGGACACTTCTGATGTTTTTTAAGGAAGCAGTTTGTTAAGTTACTTATTGAATAGGAAGCGATAATTAAAACAATATATAATATATGTAATTCTTTTAACTACATTTATTGAGAGATATTACAATTTGTCACAAATAAGGACATTTATAATAGTGTTCAGAGAGCAAGTGAAATATATAGTGAAATATATTCAATTTTAATATTTACATTTATATTCATGAAAACAATTGAAGTAATACACAAGCGTTTTTATTTTAAACGTACGTGTTAGGGTTAGAAACATACTTGGTCACTTATAAATACTGATCAATTTCTGTAGTAGGGAGGGATCTGTGCAAAAACCACAGTTTTATCATCACTTTAGATGATGAATAGTCGAAACATTTTTTTTTTTTTTTTTTAGAAATGAAAAGTGTGTTTATGGTTATTCTAACAGGTTATGGTTTATTGTAACAACCATGAAAACAAAAATCTGGTGCGCGCAACACAGAACTTTCACTTACCGCTCAACTTTGAATAATTTTGTCAATTGGGTGTCTGCAATAGTCTACCCATATCAATTTGTTAACATGTAACCTTGATACTATGTGAAATATATTCAATTGTTACCAATTGGAAGTAATTATTGCCAAATAACTAAGAATATTAGACAACTTCCCAGGAAAAAGAAATTATTTTCTGACCATGTTGGGCTGTTGGCTGCAAAAGATTACATCTAAAAAATCATAAATTAAAGTAACAAAAGTCCTATAAACTAAATAAACTAAAGGTACTATTCATCAAAATATTCACTAATTTAATTTTCTATAAAGTTACTTGAAAATTTTTCGAAATAAACGTTGATAAGGACATTTATAATAGTGTTCAGAGAGCACATTCACGCTATTATACTCGCTTCGGCGGTATATATACTAAAATTGGAACGATACAGAGAAGATTATTAGCATGGCCCCTGCGCAACTCTGAACACTATTTGTAACAGATTGCAATATCTCTCCATAAATGTAGTTCAAAGAAACAAAAATAATGTAATTAAAAAAAATCTGGTGCGCGCAACTCACAACTTTCACTTATCGCTCAACTTTGAATAGAAATTATTTTCTGGCCATGTTGGGCTATTATAAAATTTTTTAATTGCATTTTTAACTGAGCTGAAGCTAAAAGATTACAGCTAACAAATCATAAATATCATTAAAATAACAAAAGTCCTATTTATTACAACAAACGTTGATTATGGATTATACGATTCGTTGATTATGGATTGTACGACTATTAGTTATTAAACTGTTGTTTTCCATTGCAAAGTTTACTAGAACGGAATTAAGAGATTTCTATTGTCTGTCATAGACAAGTCAAAAGGTTATCAAATTACTCACTAATTTAATTTTCTAAAAGGTTACATAATGATTTTTCTTAATAGGCGGACGATATATACCTAATTATTTAAATATAATATCAGATCTAGAGTTATTAAACTACATTAAATATATTTAAGGTTATAAACGTATCCATGATTTTTTTTTTTTTTTTTTATATTTCACTTCTTCTTTCACACAAGTACAATGGAATAATATCTTAAATAATATCATTGTCTAGAATCTGTGGGTTTTAAATACTTTCTCAAACTTGAAAAAAGGGTTTATATTTAGTACGAAAATTCCATTTAATTTCCTTGAAAAGACCTGATTTATGTTAAATAATGTTAGTTTTTAGAAGTCATCATTTATATTTTCACTCTCCGTTACCTTCCAAAACTTTTTATATTATATATTGTGTTTTTTTAATTCTCCGCTTTCCTACTACATATATTATATGTATATCTTCTGACTATTATTTCCGGAGATTCATTTTCTTTTTCCTTTTTTTCTCCCTTATTTAATTATCAAATTCTTCTAAAAGTTATATTTAGCATTTTTTCATAACTCCTAACAATGACAAATAGTTATTATTTATGATAAACCAAACTAAAGTTAGTTTAGATTAAGACCTGATAATGTTGGAATTTCACATTATTAGAAGTTAGGAAAAAAAAAATGCTAAATATAACTTTTGAAAGAATTTGATGATTGAATGAAGGAGAAAAAAATTAAAATGCTTATCCGGGTCGGAAATGAATCTCAGGAAATAACAGTCAGAAGGTATAAGTATAATATATCGTTGGAAAGCGGTGAATTTTAGAAAAAAAAAACGATGTCTAAATATCGAAAGTTGTAGATGGTAACGGATAGTGGCAAAAAGATTATAAATAATAGTTTTTGAAACTCAATAATATTTAACGTAAATTACATGTTTTCAAGGAAATTAAATGAAATTTACTAACTAAATGTATACTTTAAAACATATTTTTAAGTTTGTAGAAAGTATTTAAAATCCACCTAATCAAGGCAATGACATCGTTATAAAAACTATTTCATTGTACTTGTGTGAAAGAAGAAGTAAAATATAAAATCATTTCATGGATGTATAAAGCATATGTTTATAACCTTAAATACATTTACTGTAGTTTAGTAATTATAGATCTGATAATACATTTAAATAATTAGGTATCAACGTATATTCCGAAAACTTGTCAAGTAACTTTTTAGAAAATTAAATTAGTGAATATTTTGATGAATAGTACCTTTAGTTTATAGGACTTTTGTTACTTTGATTTATGATTTTTTAGCTGTAATCTTTTGCAGCCAACAGCCCAACATGGTCAGAAAATAATTTCTTTTTTCTGGGAAGTTGTCTAATATTCTTAGTTATTTGGCAATAATTACTTCCAATTGGTAATAATTGAATATATTTCACATAGTATCAAGGTTACATGTTAACAAGTTGACGTTTCGGGATATTTACTCCCATCTTCAGAACTACAATCCCAATAATCTTGTAGATGCAACGTTTAAAAATAATAACAATGTGCTCCATCGTCAAATTTCTAATTCATGTTATAAAATATATCATCTAGAGTAACATCTTGCTTTAGACCATTGGGTGTCTATAATAGTCTACCCATATCAACTTGTTAACGTGTAACGTTAATAATATGTGAAATATATTCAATTGTTACCAATCGGAAGTAATTATTGCCAAATAACTAAAAATAATTTCTATTCAAAGTTGAGCGGTAAGTGAAAGTTCTGTGTTGCGCGCACCAGATTTTTGTTTTCATGGTTGTTACAATAAACCATAACCTGTTAGAATAACCATAAATGCATAAACACACTTTTCATTTCTAAAAAAAAAAAAAATGTTTCGACTATTCATCATCGAAAGTGATGATAAAACTGTGGTTTTTGCACAGATCCCTCCCTATTACAGGAATCGATCAGTATTTATAAATCGTTAAAATAAAAACGCTTGTGTATTGCTTCAATTGTTTTCATGAATATAAATGTAAATATTAAAATTAAGATATGGTAACTTTGGAGCCTCTTGCAGATCGGTGACATCTATTGGTTAAAAAATTTCTGTACTAAATTTTAATCTTAAAATGAGAAGTAAGTCGAACAAGTTGGACCTTAATTTTTTACTTAAGTAGAGCCATTAACAATACACAGCGTTACGAGCCATGGTTGGGATGTACAAACACTTTTATTACGACCAAAAATTTACTATTAATTAAGAATCTGTAAGTTATAATATTGTTTACATATGAGAAAAAACATTTATTAATTCAATGTATACCACAGTTATACCCAACTTCACACACAAGCAGCCTGAATTTCTGATTAAAAAATGTCGAATAGAGTCTTCAAATAACTGCAGTTCATCAAAAAATTAAGGCTCTATCTAAAATTTCTTACTTAATCTCCTAATAGTACTAATTGTAGTAAAATAATATTTGTTTTCTTATTATTTCTTACCAACGAATTATAATTTTTTATTAGATTGGAACATAGTAATAGTACCATTATTACTCACAAACATGTAATCTGAACAAAACACCGTCAGGATCACTACCCAGAAGAAACTTGGGTTTGATGTAGGGTATATTTCTATCTTCGAAATGTCTGTACAACTTCTTGATTGTATAGTAAGCCAACCCCAGCAAAGACAAGGCTGCTATAGTGGCCAACATCAACCAATCCTGCCAAGACATTTTTTTATCCTGGAAAACGAAATTTTAATTAACACCAAAATATTAATGATTTCACGTATTTTTTATTTAATTATGTTGGATTAAATAAGTCTATAAATATTTGTTTTCTTCTTCCACATCTTAAAGTCTTTCTTAAGTTGTCAAATGGCAACCACGCCAGCAAATATATTATGGGCTAATTGAAAAAAGTCATTAAGTGGTATTTAAAAACCTTAAATCACTAAGAACTTTGATGAATTATTTCGTTCATAAAATCTGGAATTCCCTTAATTTTTTTTATATAATCGCAAAACTTTGCGCTTGTTGTAACTATATTTGATTAAAAAAAAAGAATTCGTGCCATTTTAGTGCACTTAATTTTTTTATCGATAAATAAGTTAGAAATTCGCTAAAACGTTCTTAAACTTTCAACTCCATCTAGAATGCAGTTAGTGACTTTTAACCAGTGTGCAATAAACCGGCTGTATGGTACCATGAATATACTCTTAAATAGCTATTTTAACTAAATAAGAAGGTGTTTATCGGGGGGTGCGGTCAAATTAATACTAAATTAAACAAGTAGAATTATTTAATTTTTGCCGACGTTTAGACCCACTTTGCAAATTTTCATCAGGGCTCAAAAAGTACAAAACTTGGTGAGAATAAAATAAATGAATATAAGTAGATATAAAATAAGAAGGATAGATTATTAAGTATAAATAACTCTATAAGAAAACAATAATTATAAGAAGAGAAATTAAGAATGTAAGTATAAGTGTAAAACAAGGCTACGATAATAAAAACAAGTTGTAAAATACAATAAAAACAAGTTTAATCATCATAACCTTGTTTTACACTTATATTTACATTCTTAATTTCTCTTCTTATAATTATTGTTTTCTTTTAGAGTTATTTATACTTAATAATCTATCCTAACGATATTAGACTAATGTTATCCTTTTAATCTTTCAATTTCTTTACTTCTTAACCTTTATTCTCGTTATCTGTTTTACCTACAATCAAATGTAACCTCCACTAGCTTGTTATCCACTGATATCTTATTATTGTTTTATCTTATTCTTATTTTAGCTTTACTTTATCAATACTTATTCAATTTACAATCTATTTATTCGTTAACATTGATTTTCTTTATATGTTAACCTACATTTATCAAATTTAATTTTTATTAGTTTGTTATACACTCATTCCTTATCTTTTATCGCAATCTGTTTACTTTTAACTTACATGCTCCTTTATTTTCTATTTTTATTCATACTTATTTCCATTTTTGTTTGTATCTTCTACATATAATACTTGATATTTTAACTACATTGTCACATACTATATCTCTGATATCATCTTTTTATTTCTATATCAGACAGCTTATTCTTATTTTATATCTACTTATTTATTTTATTTTCACCATGTTTTGTATCTTTTGTAGCTCTTTATTTATTTATTTATGCCTCCCTTCCTTGCCTTTCGGCTACACGGGATTTTGCAGGGATGGCATATCACACACGTGCATGCCATTCCTGCTATTAAACCACAAATTAATTTTCAATTTTGTTTTGTTTTTTCAAATATCTTCTTTTTTTTCCTTATTTTCAATATATTACTCTGGTATCCTACTATTAGCAGGTTCTCTTCCTAGATTAAAGTGGGAGGGTCCCAGAGCAGCTTTCCACCCGTACACAAAATCTTTGTAATACGGGTAGTTCTGCTCCGTTACTAACTCAGGAAATTCACCTTCCGTGAGGTCATAGATTCCCATTTTTCTTATCATTTCGGCCCTTAGTCCATCAAAGGCGGTGCAGTTGACGATAATATGCTCAGCCGTCTCCGGTACTCCGCAAGTGGGGCATAGGGGATCTATGTCTTTTCCAAAACTATGTAACTTAAAGCGGAAACCCCCATGCCCAGTAAGGAATTGAGAGACCCAGTAGTCCGGGAGAACCCACTTAGCTTTCAAGCGACTTCGGACGGTGGGGAAATATTTTCTTAAAGTTGCTCCTTTCAACGTTGTTACCCACCGCCGATTCCACTCATCTATGGTGTCTTCCCGGATAATCCTCTTCCATTTTCTTGGGTCTTCTGCAATCCTCACCCGGATATTCTCCGGAAGACCTGCTGAGCCTTCTCTTTTTAACTTAAATATTAGCGAGTCTTCTCGCAGGAGAAGGTCGAGAGGTACCCCTCCTGCTAAGATCTGCACCGCCTCGTGAGACACACTTCGGTATGATTTTGTGACTCGCAACAGAGCCGTACGTTGAATTGTCGCCAATCTGCGTTTCTGACGGTGTGAGAGATTCTGAGACCACGCAGGAGAGGCGTACCTCAGAATACCCACTATCATTCCATCGTAAATGATCCTCGTAGCTGGGTATCTGAGGCCCCAAAATGCACCCCCTAGGCGACTAAGTCCATTCAAGGCTAGGGCCACCCTACTTCCTAAGTAGTCCAAATGAGGGGTCATATTAAATCCTCTTCCAAACCTTATGCCAAGGTAGGTGACCACCTCACTTGGACGTATTCTCGTTCCTTGTATACACAGATTGATAGGGTGTGCCCTATCCGTCATTCCCTTCAGCAGGATCGCCTGGGTCTTTGATGCGGCCATTCGTAACTTCATCTCCTCACACCATTGCCCGACCAGATTGGCGCACCGCTCTGCTTGTAGCTTTATTCCGGCTCTTCTGTTTGACGCTACCACTGCCGCCAAGTCATCGACGTAAGCCGTAGCAGGGAACCGCTCATTTTCGAGCACACCCAGCAACTCATCAAACACTAGCTTCCATAGAGTCGGACCAAGGACTGATCCCTGAGGGCATCCCCTCTCTATGGAAGCTTCAGTTTCATAAGAGCTACCTCTGACCTTAACAAATCTGTTCTGGAGATAACTACTTATGAGGACGTATAGATTGCTGGGGGCATCGTACTTCTGTAGCTGCTGAAGTGCTCGCGGCCACCAGACACTATCGAAGGCGGAGGATATGTCAAAAAGCAGCAACATGACATACCGCTCAGCCTTCTGTTCAACGTCCGCTTGTACTCGAAGCAGGGCATCAGCGGTTCCCTTTCCCTTGGTACTACCGTATTGCCGCGGATGGCTAGCCCTTGCGAGAACTGGTCGTAGGCTGGTTAAGATGAGTTGCTCATTATAGGGAGGAGACATATAGGTCTATATGACTTTGGGAGCTGCTTATCCCTGCCTCCTCCCTTGTAGAGGAGTCTCAAATCGGCGATCTTCCACATTTTTGGAAAGTATCCCCGATCCAGGCAATCATTGAAAATCCTCAATAATCGCTCATCAATGTAGGGGATACTGTTCTTTAAGATACCCGCGTCTATTGAATCAAGTCCTGGAGCACGTCATGTTCTCTGCTTTTCCACGGCAATACGTAGATCATGTATATCCCACGGTGGGCATAAGTCCGTGCCAGGAGGGTATAACGTAGAACGTCGCACGAAAGCTTCCTCCTCATTGTCCTGGGATGGATCATCTCTGGGGTATGTCGCCTTTATGAAGATGTTAGCCGCTTTCTCGAAGGTGGTTGCCTGCGCATCTCCATACTTAAGAGCTGCTATTGTCTGCGGAGGGTTGAACTTACCCATAGCGACTCTGTATGGGATACCCCAAGGATTCTTCGAGGATTCTTCTGCAATAAATTCATCCCAGGACCTACGCTTTCGTGAACGTACCTCTCTTCGGTATACTTTGGCTTTGGATTTATACTCGTTGCGAAGTGCAGCGCGCCTCTCGTCACATCTGCACTTCTGGTACGACCGCCGTGCCTTGTAGAGCTCTCTCTTCATTGTTGTTAAGGCCGGCGTCCACCATGGAACTGATCGAGCTCTCGCTTTCCGATGTTGGAGGGAGTTTTCAGCGGCATCGAGGATAGCATTGGTGACCAGGGATACCTTGTAGTCCAGGTTATCTGTGATCTCCGATTCTGCTACTTCCCAATCTTCATCGGCGAGTTCTCCCTCCAACATGCAACGGAAAGCAGTCCAGTCATTTCTGCGGGTTATGTAGCCAGTGTTGATGCCGTGGGAACCTTCTGAGTACTGAACCAGGCTGAATGCCAATACTTTGTGGTCAGAACTCGTTTCAGATCTGGTAGTCCAATCGACAATGTGCCCTATAAGTGTCGGCGAGGCCAGCGTGACGTCAATCCAGCTCTCACCCATACCTCCAGAGAACGTAGGTGGGGCATAGACATCGTTTATGACGACTAGCTGGCCTCTAGAGATAAACTCGTTGAGTTTAGCACCTCTCCTGTCTGTTCGACTGGACCCCCAGACCGTGTTCCAGGAGTTGGTGTCTGAGCAAATAATCACATTTCTATAGTGGGCTGTGATAAATTCCATGGCAGGAATGTCTTCTTCAATATCTCTTCCGTTAGGAAGATAGGCCGAAACCAGGGTAAAAGATACATTACCCCACCTAATATAACATGCCACACTATCTGCCATAGAGTATTGCCTCAGCTCCATCACGTCGAGGTTAGGATTGTTTATCACAATAGCAGCCCTAGGCCTCCTCTCTCCACTGCCTAGAGCTATAACCCTCGACGTGAGACAAAAACCTGTGACCACGTTCCCACGGCAGGTCGGTTCCTGGACCGCCATGATATCAGATCGTTGGGAAAGAGCACGAAGCTCATCTGCCACAACTCTTCGCCGGCCCATGTTTAACTGGAGGATGTTGATCTTAATCATAATATGTCCTTTTCTTTTGTAGCTCTGATGAAGACCTGCAAAATGGGTCGAAACGTCGGCAAAAATTAAATTATTCTACTTGTTTAATTTAGTATTAATTTGACCGCACTCCCCGATCAACTCCTCATATTATATTAACTGTCAACCATCTCTACATCAATATTTTAACTATAAATGTTCTAATAACTAATACAACTATATATCAATGAATAACAGACAAACAATACTATACATATCAGTAGTATGATTTTGATCCGGATTTGAATTTTAAAAAACATTGAATATGTCCTTGCATATTTGCTTAAATATGCAGCATAATTGAAATGACCAAAGAAATGCTACATTATAAAAAAAAATATATTAATATTTATAATTTTTCTTAAATTCGGAATAATACAATTCCCATTGTTATGCATTGTCAGAACTGGTGTAGAGATATCTGATCGATATAATGAAATGCTAGCAGGATTTGTCAAAATAAAGATTTTGAGTGCGGAAAACCCCGTGCGTGCTAGTTTTCTCCAAAATCGGTCTTGGTCTTGCACCTTGCAAGACCAAGACCAAGGCCGCCTAACTGTTGCAAGACCAACACTAGGACTAGTAAAAAAAAAAATAGATTTTTTAAATAAAAATTGAGACAAAATAGTTAGTAATACTTGACAATCTTAGTCACTATATGTTAATAATTGGTATAACCAATACACTTTTGCATTTAACTCCTCTAATTTTTCATTCAGGCTTAGTTAGGTTTCACCTATCTAAAAAATTACAGTAATATCTCTATAGCAATAAGCTAATAAGTGACTGCAAGACTGTTGCGAGACTCTTGCTTAAGACCAAGACTGAGTTTGCAAGACCAAGACTGGTCTCGATCTCGCGTTTGGGCAACACCACTGTGTGCTTTTATCTAAGAACACAATTTTGTAGCATGTCCCTCTCTTCCCATTACTGTCCCAGTTACTGGGTGACCTCCACCTCTAGCAATAATCAAGGCAGCCCTCGCATGCAATGCTACAATAATTAGACCGATTACTTCAGAAACGCCACAGGTATCATTTTTATTGGTTTGAAGTTGAGAGAGGTTTTAGCTGCATTGTTCATAGGCCCTAAATAAACAGATATTCCACAATCCATTCATTACATGAACCAAAAAATTGATTAAGCACTAAAACAGAAAGCTGAATTATTCACATGCCACTTAGAAAATATATTTACCCCTCACGGTGATTTGCGAAATTCGAGCAGTGCAAAATTGGTAGAACATCAATTAAATATTCCTTTAGAGGTGACCCTTCCGCCTAAACCTTTTCATCCAAATGAAGTTAGCATTATTATAAATAGTTTACCTAATCGAAAATCTCGAGAAGGATTCGACCTCATTACTAATTATATTCTAAAGCATTTACCAAAAAAAGGCCATTATATTCTTAACAACCATATTCAACTCCATTCTTAGAATCTTAGAATCTTATCATATCTTAAAGATAGATTATTCCGTGTGAAAATGGGAACTGAGTTTTCTGCCATCAAACAAATAAAAGCTGGAGTACCTCAAGGCAGTGTCTTGGGTCCAACACTTTTCAACATTTACTGTTCAGACATCCCACAACATTCTGAAACACTGTTGGCTACATTTGCTGATGACTCGGCAATATTAACATCTAACAAGGATGCAGCTAAGGCTTCTCAGGTACTTCAAGAACACCTAGACATAGCTTGTTGGGCTAAAAGGTGGAAGATAAAAATGAACGAGTCTAAGAGCCAATTTGTTTCATTTACACTTAAACATGACTCTTGTCCTCCAGTGCTTTTTAATAATATCGCTCTACCACCTTCAAAAACTGTACAATATTTAGGTCTAAACTTGGACAAACGACTGACATGGACATACCACATAAAACAAAAAAGAAAAGAACTTAAACAGCGATCCGGACTTCTTTCTAGGCTACTTGACAGACGTTCTAAATTATCTGTGACTAATAAATTAACTATTTACAAAGTCCTCATTAAACCACTTTGGGAATATAAAATTGAACTATGGGGAACAGCAAAGAAATCAAATATAAAAATCATCCAGTCATTCCAGTCAAAAGTCCTTCGGAAAAATGTAGACGCACCCTTTTATGTTTCAAACCTCACGTTACATACTGACCTTAACACTCCTTTCATCATGGCAACTGCCACTGCCAATAATTTTCAGACAGACTGACTCTAAATTCCAATCCACTTACTCAAGCTCTATCTACTGCCACAAATCCATAAAATCCGCCCAGAAAACTGCTGAGGCGCTGACCAAGAGACTTATTGCATTGAGCTATTTGCAGTATTTTATCTTTTGTGTGTGTGTGTGTGTGTGTGTGTGTTATTAAGTGTTATTTTACTACTGTTTTTTTTTTGTTTGTTTTTTTTTTGTCTTTTTATTTTGTTATTACTATTCTTTTTTTTTTTTATCCTATCATTTCTTCTCCTTGATATCATATTTGCTGAATACCGAAGTAGATGGCAAATTTATTGTGAGCCAGAAATATGTATAACTAATAAATAAATAAATAACATTAAGATTGCATTTAAGAAGTGAATCGCCTGTACTATTTCTGTAAAAGATTGTTTTTATGTTTATCAGAACGTAAAACAGATTTGGTCATAAATGTCCGTTGTTTATTATAGTTTTTCTCTAGAGGAAACTATTTAACTTAGAGTTGCACCCGGTTTGTAAGGAGCCGGCTAGAGCCAAGAAGACGTATAATAGAAGGTAACAGTTATCAGTTGGTGGCTTCATTCTTTTTAAGAACACGAAACTTCATTAGATGATCAAGATAACAACCATCTAAGCCACTTAAACAAGTTACATAAGTACAGAGCACTAATTAGTTTTTGCAATCCAGGAGGATATCTTCTTCCATTGTTGTGCCCATATTCAGGTTTAGGTACTACTTTCTATAATTACATGTTTTAGTATTCTGGCAACTTTGAAATATGCACAGGAGAGATTTCCGATCTTCGCAGAAGGTTTGAGGGTGACTTCTTTCTTGTCTTAATTATAATTTAGTTTTCTATCGAGTACATTCTTTTCTTCTTTTTTTTTTCCTTAGTTTTGCCCAACTCATTTCAAATTTATCATTCAATTTTTCTTTATATAACGCAGTAAATTAGTAATAAAAAAAAATACACTTGCTCATGCTCAAATCCCCAATGTATGAAATTTATTCCTCTATGATATCTTCAATTTGGTTTATTTTACATAATTCACCGTCTCTCATTGTCAGTAGTAATGTTGCACGAAATCGGTCTTGGTCTTGCATTTTGCAAGACCAATACCAACACCGCCTTTCTGTTGCAAGACCAAAACCAAGACTGGTAAAAAAAGTCGATTTTTTGAATAAAAATTTAGGCAAAATAATTACTAATACTTGACAGGTTTATTTACTATATGTACAGAAGTGGTTTAACCAATATACTTTTGCATTTAATTCTTCTAATTTTTCATTCAGACTCAGTAAGGTTTCTCATATCTAAAAAATTACAGTAATATTTCTCCAGTAATACGCTAATAGGTAACTGCAAGACTGTTACAAGAGTCTTGCGCTACACCAAGACTGAGTTTGTAAGACCAAGACTTTTCTCGGTCTCGCATTTGGGCAACACTAGTCAGTAGGAATAAAAATGGCTAAATGTAAACTTTGAAAGAGTTCGATAAATGACTTAATTTTGGAAAAAAATGTGTTTTTAGTAGGAAAATGAATTTTCAGAAATAATAATCAGAATATAATAGTATAATATAGTATAATAGTATAATATATCATTGGAAACCTGTAGATTAAAAAAAAATCTAACATAGTCGTAGAAGGCAATGGATAGTGAAGGTAAAACTATAAATAATAATTTATAAAAACTATTATTATTTTAAAGGAAGGAGATGGTCCGAGGGCGGTCATAAATAGGCTAAATAGTGGTAAAACTATTTTATTGAAAGCCGACGTTTCGACCCGACTTTGCAGGTCTTCTTCGACTTTCTCAGTTCTAAGTGAAACTCCTAGCGAACACACTTCCCTGAAGAAGACCTGCAAAGTCGAGTCGAAACGTCGGCTTTCAATAAAATAGTTTTACCACTATTTAGCCTATTTATGACCGCCCCAGGACCATCTCCTTCCTTTATAATGCAACGGTCAACTATTAAATATTCAATATTATTATTTTACGAAAACCAAATATTTCTATGGAAACTAAATTAAATTCTGTAACTCAATGTAAACTTTTAAATTTATTTTGAAGTATATATAATCCAATAAATCAAGGCAATGCAATGACATTGTTTAAAAAAGTATATAGAATTTATACTAACCCATTTATAAATTAATACCTGACTTCCCTCCAACTTCGAGGCTAATCCAATGATTTTTTTAAAAAATGCATTCCTATAAAGATGGAATGGATCTTTAGTAAAATTGATAATAGGCCATTTTTACATTATTCTCAAGTTTCATCCAACTTAAAGTCAAATGAGACGAGCTGTTTTTGAAATAACACAACAAACGATTATAAGCGTGTTCAGGAAAATACATTTGCTTATTCTTAGGGGAATGTGGTGGACCACCATTTGGTACCAGCACACACTCTCCAAAAATTACACCTTAATCAGATTTATGTTACTAGCCGTTATACTTGTCACGTGGATTTGACAACCCATCGAGGGCATGATGTCCGAAAGTTAGGTCCTGGCACGGGCGGATCTACTGAGGGGGGGGGGAGGGGGGCTTTCGGGCTGAAGCCTCCCCAAAATGGTAAAACATAACCATGTTTTATAGAAAAAAAAATTTAAAAATACTTCTTAAAGTATTATTGTTCGTGTAATTACAATTAAAAGGACTTAATGAATCACTTAAACACCATTTCATATAGGTAGTTAGTTTCTTTCTGTTTTTCCAATTTTTATGAAAAAAAAAAGCTTCCGGGCTGAAGCCCCCCCCCAAAAAATTAAATTCTGGATCCGCTAGTGGGTCCTGGGAAATGCAACTGAAATAGAAACGTGATATTTGACAAATTATATGTGATTAAGTATTGTTCTATGACGTTCGGGTTGACAGGATCCACAACACTAAATAACAAGGTGAATTTCCGCCATGGCCAGATGATTGGAGGACGAATTGCCTTGAAAGAGAACGATCTTAGGATTGCGTGACTTAAAGTACCTTTTTTTTTTTTTTACATTTACACTATTATTATTGATAATTGTGTCTCTATTTTGAAATAAACTATCAAAAAACATTTGAATGCTTCAAATCAACAAAACTTCATAACCAAGTTTAAGATTGATAGAAGGCACTGCCAATTACTGGATTATGGTAACTGTTGCAGAAAAGAAAACAAATAGAGTATTATTATGAGAAAAAAAAAATAGTCCAATTCCTACCGTATCCATCCACCAATTTAGGAAACCCATTTTACAGAGGCTGTGTGAGCACCACGTAGTCCTTGAAGCAGTAGTCGATCCTCCTCTGACTATTTGACAATATACGAGGATTCCCGAATCGAATCGAATAAAATCGAGATAGAATAAAAGAGCTGAAATTTAGTGGTCTATTTCCTGGTTATTGTCCTATTTACCTTGGTGTTGGATAGTCCCAGATTAGACCTTGACTTTTTTTTTATATAATCATTTTTTATTAATTTTTTAATATATTTTTCTTCCGTTCTAAATTTAAGGAATAAACAAGAAAAGAAATGCCAAAAAAATTGTTTTAAATGCAAGGATTAGTTTTTTGTCTCATCCCTCCATGGTCATTGGCAAAGCCATCTTATAGAAATTTTCCATCTGATTTGGTGTTAGATCCATTTTGTCCATCGCATCAATAAACACATTAGTATCTGAAGATATTTTGAATAATGTCATTTTCAAATTTCAAGATATTTAGCTAAAAACAAAAAATATTATTATTGTAGCAATTTTTATCAGTGAATGTATAATGAAAAACTAGACTTATTTTACTCCCCACTTTCAGTCGATTCTGTCTAATTCTTTGATTGAATTTTTGAATAATATGAATTTAAAAACTGGAATAATGTGCTATAACATAAAAATGTTTACATACAATACCTTAAATTATGACTATAATTTTATTTATATTGGTTATAATAATAAATACCTATTTAAAATATTTCTTTATCCAATTTGAAGTTTAAAAAAAAAAACTTCTACATGCCAACCTCCAACAAACAAATACATTTGAATTTATATATAATATATTTTACAATTTTCTCAAAAACGGCTCTAATGATTTAGATTAAACTCAGTTTATCAATGTATAATTAAATTTCATTTAATATCAAATAGGTTTTATTCTCAATTTCACTTAACAGGGCTTAATTATAAAATTCCCAATGTATGAAATTTATTCCTCTATGGTATTTTTAATTTGGTTTATTTTACATTATGTACCGTCTCTCATTGTCAGTAGGAATAAAAAATGGCTGAATATAAACTTTGAAAGAGTTCGATAAATGACTTAAGTTGGGGAAAAAATATATTTTTAGTTGGAAAATGAATTTCCGGAAATAATAATTAGAATATATATATATATATATATATATATATATATATATATATATATATATATATATATATATATATATATATCATTGAAAAGCTGAGCATTTAAAAAATAAATCTAACATAGTCGTAGAAGGCAATTAATAGTGAAGGTAAAACTATAAAAAATAATTTTTAAAAACTATTATTATTTAACTAAAACCAAATATTTCCATGGAAACTAAATTAAATTTTCTAACTCAATGTAAACTTTTAAATTTATTTAGAAGTATATATAATCCAATAAATCAGGGCAATGACATTGTTTAAAAAACTGTTTTATTATACTTGTGTGAAAGAAAAAGTGAAATATAAAAACATTTCATGTCTGAGTAAAACCTTATAAAATACGTTTATAACCTTAAATACATTTACCGAAGTTTAATAATTATGCACTTTAAAAACTTTAAAATAACCAACTTAGAAAAATAATTTCAGTTCAAAATAGGGGATAAATGATGTGTGATACCGCACCAAATTTTGATAATTGGATTGCATACAATTTTCTTAATTCAATACTGCTTCTAATATACTTAATTGTGGAATTCAAGCATTTCTTCAAACAATCTTTTATAATTTTCGATGTTTTGTCAAAAGAATTCTTGAACGTTTGCTACATCAATTTTAATTTTAATAAAACTTTAAATGACAATGTATCAGCAATAATATTAAAACTAGCTATTTGTAATAATCACAGCATTAAAATTAAATCCACAGAACTTATTAATTCGAATTCATTAATGTCTTTTTTATTCAATAACTCATTAATATACATTCTTCTAAAACAGGAAAGCGGCCAATATAAATTTAATTCGGGATAAACTGATATTGGAGAAGATAACAGACCAAAGTTTTCGGTGACTGTTTTAAAATATTCAAAATCAAATCATTATTAATGTGGTTCAAAAAGAATTATTGTAATTACTAACAAGATTAAATTAAAGGCTCAATCAACAAGAAATACATTTTGCCTTTCTTTCTACACTTGATTATGTTATATCTTGATATGTTTCAACTATTTTATTTGCTCTCTAGTAATGAAGTCTAATTATTAACAATATTATTCTTTACTAAGAATTCGTACCTTACTTTGCACAGCCTCTGAGATAGATGGAAGGTTCTTTCCTCACGAATGGCAGTTCCCAGACTAACCCCTCTCTGGAAATAAAGCTACTAAACCAGTAGCTGAATTCGGATAATCTTATTCTCACGGATGTAACGATTTTACGAATTTACAGCATTTATAAAATTTTTCGAAAAATCTTATTGGTCAAAGGAGCATCAAAGGAGCTAATTAAACTCATTCTTTCATTTGGGACTAATATCATGGTTTAATGCATAATGGGCTCCATCCATGAAAAGATGTTTAATAAATTTATTTTGTAATATGGTATTATTTTATGCATACGATATTATAACTATAGTCAAGATACCTTTTGCATCGACAAATATGTACTTAAAATTTATCACTATCAAAAATTAATTTATGATTTTTAGAAATAAACTGATGATACATATCACCAGCGCCATGTTAAAAAAACGAATGTATAACGTTGAGCAGGTTCACATGGTTGCTTAAACATGGTGTCGAAGAAATGATCTGTGCCATTTCGGTTATTTTTATATTTTGTTACTGAGCTTCCAATGCTAAAGGACCGCGGTTCGAATCCCGGCTCATGGCAGAAAAATTATTTATTCTGTTTCACCGGCCATGGGACGACCCTAGGTCGGGAGACCCTCCTGGGGCACATCCAGTCTCTATAAGTGGATACCGTTATTATAGCAAAACCTTATCTCTGTCAAATCACTTCCTTGCACAACCTTTGACCAAGAAACAGTACTATAGCTAGTTTGGAGGGCTACAGCCCGAAATCCTCCCCCCTTGTAGATCCGCCCGTGCCACATAAATGATCAATTTGGACTGGTGAGTTGTCATTAAAAATAATCTTTGTGTTATGAAAATATTCAAGAAAACTTATTTTCGAAATTATAGATGGTTGGCGTATTACATTTACAACTAGACAAAACCAAAGACTTGTCCATGAAAGCTACAGTGCTATTTTTTATCAATATTGTCTGGAAATAACAGTTTCTGTCAAAACTGTTTAAATAGTATAAATGTGTGAAGTTACAAATACAGTAGCGGGGATAAGTGGGTTTCCGAGCGAAACTTACTGAACACGGTATAAACATCGATCCCTTATACCCAAATTTTGGGATATTGGAGACGTTTATTAGGATTAATTAATTGATGTTATTTGTTATTGTATATTCTACCTGCAACAGTGTTACTGGCAACACTGTCAGATGTGATGTCAGTGATCACAACAATGTATACTCCCTCGATATGGCTTCTATGTTTGTAGTGTTCTTCTACAATAAACGTTTCTGTATTGTCTGTGTTTGTTTCATAAAGAAACCCTAACCATTATTAACAACGTTGCCGGAAAACTGATGAACTAAAGATTAAGAGTTCGATTTATTCTTAGTTTCCTTACACGCTTCCTCCCTCTTGTGGCATTCAAGGCGTAGATCTTCTGCGCCTAAGGTTATAATCGCCTAGACCAACGGAACTTTTCCATTCATACATAAAATCCTTGTAATATGGTACGATCGCAACGATAGTTCTGTACAGTGACCAGCTGAGGACAATCATGTTTTGAGGTTATAGCCTCGGATTTGATTCAACATTACGATCTACGAAGGTGTGCCCAGCAATCGCAGGAAAACCACAGCTAGGGCATAAAAGACCAATGTCTATTTAAAGGCCATGAAGCTTGTCTGGAACTCCTCCGTGAGAATTGCGTGCACTGAGAGAAATGGCCATAGCCTGAAATCCTGGAAAGTCCACTTCGCTTCCAAACAATGAGGAAGTACCTACTGAAAATATATCCTTTCAGGTTTGTCACCTTCTAATGTTTCCATTATTCCTTTGAATCCTCTGTAATAATGTTTTTTCCATTTGCTGGGAATCTCGTCAATCCTCACCTTTAGACTTCCTGGAGTATCTGCTGGGCACCTTAGTACCTGAGTCCCTGACTAGTTATATTTCAACTTATCTTCCCCCAGGAGGAGGTCGAGAGGCATCTCTTTATTTCCTACTTGTCATTTACCACTATGAAAATATGGAAATCAACATTGAGAGTGAAAAGTTAGATTTTGGAGTAGATTGGAGATTTTAAAAATATAGATTCTCAATTCAATGAAAGTGCACATATCAAGAAGAAGTTAAGGTAACTAAAAGGAGATGCAGAGAGGATGTTTTTCATGGTCTTGCTAGACTTCTTCAACCAAAGAGAGGTTTCAAAGAGAATTTTTTTGTTTTGTATTTTTCACCCTAACTAGGAATTCTGGCATATAAAAATAAATAGCTATTTACAAATCAGTTTCCATTCATATATTTTCCTGGTTCTTCCTGGGATCTCAAATCTCACAAAAACCAGTTTCAGTCCCTGGAAATGAGATACCTGCAGAAAGTAAAACCAGCTAAGACAGGATTCACAATACTGTCATCTGAGCCGATATCAAAGATGGCACCAGCAGAAACCAAGCTAAAGGAATATGGATTAGCTGTGGCACCTTCTCCACACAGATAAAAGCGAAATAGTAAGAAAAAAAGAAGAGACACACATTCGGAAAAGAAAATCCTCATCTCCTAAGAGGGTGGCATGAGGGATGTGTTACAGAAATTATTGGATTGGGTTTGAGATTTTGGACTGGAGCAGAAGAGGTCCATTTGATCTAGACTCTATAAAGGACAAAAAACTCAAACTGCTTAAGTGGCAGGAAAGAAATTGGAATATGACTATAGAGATAATTATCTTTTTTAGTTTTATAAAAATAAAATATTTGAAAATTTGTTGTTTTTAAAATATTTTCATTATTTATTTTTTTTATTAAAAATTATGATATTTTTTTTATTTATTTGTTTTTATTGTTGCTTCTACCCTGTAGGCTCATTCTTATTCACTTCTTATTCATACTCTGTTGTAGAGTTTTATAATTTTTAAAAATTGCAAGGTTTTTTTGTTGTCAGTGATGTTTTCTTTTAGACCCTGAGCCATATTCAAATTTGTCCTTATATTCATAAATACTGGCAGTCTTGGATGATATGTTGGACTGTTCTTTGCACCTTACAGCTCTCGCAAGTCGGTGGGTCTAGTCCTCTTAGTAAATAGGCATGTAAAAATTCACAATGCCCAATTCTTAAGCGGCAGTGGACTGTCCCTTCTTTTCTGGAGAGTCGGTTTTTTTTATATATATTTATTCCTACGCCATTTTTTCCATATGAATTTCAATACTAAGTCATAATCTAAATAGGAAGAAGGGTTTGTATTAGCAATCAAATGAAAAAGTAAAGAAAACATCCTATTAACTTATGGAAACAAAATGAGATTTTTTTTTTTTGAGAACCAAAACCATTTAGTAGATCGAATCATCAAAGTTGCTGCTCCATGTAGCAAACTGAAAAAAATTAGTCCAAGACCTGCAAGTTCTGTAAAGCCAATAAAAACAAAAGGTTAAATACATTTTAACAAAATTAATATCTAAATTAATTAAACAACTGAATGAATAACTAAAAGTAAAATAAATCTCTTTGAAATGAAATGAAACCTATTTACTACTCATAAAACTAAAAAACTAATATAATCATTCTAGAACTTGGAAATTATCAATATGGTTTGTTTTAGTCTACCGAAAAAAAAAGGTTACAGAACAATTCATATTTTGTTGTGAATATATTTACTACTAAATATCTAATAGGAATAGAGGAACCGTGTGTTTGAGCAACTCAACACAAAGTAATTTATCTTCTTAGAGCAATTAGTTGATCAATTCTAGTTTGAGAATTTCTGTTAACATTTTGATTACTAATAAGCATTGCAAGAATATAATACAAATATCTTCAAATTCATGGAGATGGTGTTATTTATTTATGTATATAAATGTAAATGTTAATTAGTGTTACTGTAGATAATCATAGATTTAGTCTCTGAGGAAGGTGATAGAACACAACACTTCCATTAATTTTATTTTATCCTAAAAAATAAGATATTTCATTTGTTTTTGTTGTGTTTTTTTAGGAGGGGGGTGGAGAGATTATTCTGAATCTTCAAAATGCCAGAATTAAAAAAAAATTGTATATGAATAAATATTTAGGAATGAAAGAAAATTTAATCATTTAAAAAATAACATATATGCAGAGCATTCTAATGTATAAGAAACAGCAATTACAAAAATAGCTTATAAAGAAACCCAATAGTAAAAAAAAATGAAAATGTATCACATTTTTTTTAATGTTGAATAAAAGATAAAATTAATATTCAGACATTGTAACATAGAATATAATTTAAATAATTAATATGTTTAGTTTGTTTGTTTGTTTTTTTTTAGCAAAAATAGTTTTCATTTTTCTGAATTCCAGTAACTTGGTTCTGACTTCATCAGTAATTTTTGTTTTAATATGATTAAGTATTAATTGATAAAGATCAATGGTTCTCAAACATTTTTTGCTGTTAAACACTTGTTGATCTAAAAATATTTATGGCATCCTTGTTGGACTAATTTACAATTTAGAACTTATATATTAAATATTCTTGCCCTGGCACCCCCGCCATATTTCTGGGACACCAAGTTTGGAATCACTGATATGGACAAATACCTGCTTATTATATAATTTGTTTAAAACTTTAAATTAAATAATATAAATTAAAATAATTAATTAAGGACAGGATAATTATTATATATCTTGACATTTTTATTTTGACTTTTTATGTGATCTACAATTTTACATTGAAAAGAAGTTTATTAATGTTAACTAGTGATGCAAAATATATTACAAAATTATTTTACACAATATATATATATATATATATATATATATATATATATATATATATATATATATATAATATATATATATATATATATATATATATATATATATATAATTTATTTTATATTTTTTATCATATTGATATCATTTAAATTTTTTATACTTCACATTTTAGATTTTATTTTATTTGACTTTGTTAAATTATTGATACCAATAAATTCCAAAAATAAATTCAAATGATCCATGTATTCTTCTTGATGATAATGATAATGTCCAATGTGTCGAGATTTATCCCAGCATTTCAAAAAAGCCTGAAATATACCAAATACTCATTAAATTAATTAAATTTAAAAATAATCACTTACAAACAAATTAAATTTTTTTTTTTTAATGTATCTAAAATTTTAATTATATCGCTTCACAAGTATTTGATTGTTTATCAATTGATAGATTGTACCTATTATTAAATATTGTTTTGGAAAATAGATTCAGTTTTCAGAAATATAACTAGCAATAATAATTGTTACAATAAAAAATAAAATATTAGGTCCAATGAAGAATACCATGAATAATCTTTACTTAGCGAAACATTAAACAATTGTTTTTTCTATAAAATACTTTCTCTGTGATCAAGACAAAGTCTTGCTTTTTACTGTAAGCTATGTTATCTCTGAAAATAGTCTGGTTCAAGTATACTTATTTATTTGTACTTATGAATAGATTTAATTCTATTGCTTAAGTCATAATACGTTAAAATTAAATCTATAATTTGCTACTGATTATTATATCTTAAAAGATAGTCAATACTGAACATAGTTATATACTATTTAAATATAATTAAAGAAAAAAAAATTAAAAATGTAACTACCGCCAAACCATTTTTCTTCCAGCACTGGAACATATTCATATTCAATTGAAAGGGAGCAATTGGATCATCTTTAGAGATGAACATCAACGAAGGTATTTTCACTGGAGGGTTGTGAGCAGCCTCGTATGCCCTTATGAGGTGTTTTGTCACAATGTTGTGGAATATATACAAATAAAACCTGCAAAATAATAACAATTCATTTGAAGATCAATTTAGATATAAATATTAAAAAGCATAATTATTGATACCTTGATCTGATAATCAGTTATGATTATCAGATAGGCCCTTCGAGGCAGACAAAGCAAAGATAATATGAAGAACATTACATTTTCATTTGAAAGACTTTTTATGCTTGGAATGATGTATAATATGTCCTCAGTCTAATTTAAAAATGGTATATCTGATAATTTTGAAGTGATAGATTTTTACCCCTTCTAAAGAAACCCCACAGGAGTTTCATGTCATTTTACCAATTATCATTTTTTGCTTGTATAGGAAACATTACTTTACTAAAAAATGATAAAAAAAAAATAAATGTCTTAAATTGTAAATTGGTTATATCGTAAAAAAATATATCTTTAGTTTTGTATTTTTTTTGTATTTTTTTTTTTTCTTAGGACTTGTTAAAGCAAGTTCTATTTAGAAATTCCTATTTGTAATTTTTGTTTGTTCATTTAATAGGTATTATACTAAAAATATTGAATAAAACAGCACGAGTAAATATTTTTTCAGTTTCTAATTTTTTCTAATCACAAAAACTAAATTAGCTACTACTGGGCTTTCTCAGCATACCATACAAACTAAACACGATTTGATTTTAAAAATGCTAATATTCTTCATTATGAAAATAATACTAATTAGCATAGAATAAAGGAAGCTATATGTAAATTACAAAAAACTTTTAAAAATCTATAAATAATCATACAAACGTAGATAATTTGAATACATTTTATGAGTTCAATTGAAAAAATAAACATTTAAAATGAATTGCTTATTGCTTAAAATAGATCCATTTCAAATATAAAGAAATATCAGGTATATATATAAATTAATCTTACCCTTCTATTAACTGACAACATGTGGACTGACAAATAATATGATAATTCAATATTATAAAAACCTTTTATTAAGAATAAATTTAATAATAATAAAGTAATATAATAGTTAAAAATAGATGTGATGAGTATGAGGCTGGCTATTACAAGAAGAAGCATGTAACTTACATAAGAAATGTAATGGACAAGTACATGACAGGTAATTTAAAATTTTTTTATATTTCAAAATAAGTAATTTTTTAAACATATGTCAATGATTATACAAATAATCATGCATGATAAGTTAACTAAAGAATATTAGATATGACTGTGAATTGAAAAATTGTTTTTGGTCTTGAAAATGGCCCGAGCCGAAACGTCGCAGCAGGATTGTGGAAGTGAAAACATCGGTGTAAAATTGGCTTATATAAAAAATTAGAAACTCAAAAAATCTACGACACCGAAATAAAAGAAAATAATATTGTAAATATTTTCATTTTTATAATAAAATATGCATATAAATTATATATAATCCATGTGAAAATAAAATCTGTTGATAATTGGATTTAGAATTAGGATTTCAGATCCAAGATAGCTAAATTCTTATATTTTGGACAAGATAGAGTTTAAATTTAATAGATAATTTATATGTGCCCTAGGTTGGATATATATTTTATTTTTTTTTTGTTCTTCTATTCCTCTTGGAGGTGAGGACCAGGAATTAATGTCAGAGTTAAAAGAGTTACCGGACAATGCAATGCTGTGCACACGCTTCAGCCAGCTTGACCACCTTGCCCCTAGGTTAGATATGTCTGCCAAAATATTGTTTTTATATTATAGAAGTGTTTTTTATATATATTTTCTTTTGTTGTATTTGCAATGAAACTCGTCTATATTCATTGCCTCCTATAAAATTATTAGCTTAATTGCTTTAAAACCAGAAAAACACAACCTAATTTGAAACTGTTATGAATTTCGACATATTTAGAAAAAAATGTATTTATTACATCAAGATTTACGAATAAAATTATTAAAAAACTCAAAGTAAAACTTTTTAATGTGTTTTTTATGTAAATTAAAGGTTATCCTCTTCTATAATAAGTGATGTGTTAGGTGAAGGTCCTGTATTTAACACGAGGATGAAAGAACGCATTTTAAGAAAGTTAAGAGTACTGGAAAATGTTTAGGTTCTTAAGCACTGGAATAAGAAGGTGACAGTAACATATTTCAAGTATAATTAGGATCATGCTAATCTTAGTACTTGTAAATTCCTATAGTCCTCTATCCTCCTATGGAATACTAGTTAGAGAAGTAACAGTGTCTGCGAACATCAAAAATGAAACTTCATCATAGTCATAGTGGGGGGGGAGGGGAAATAAAAGGGTATAATTTTCGGATATAAAATCACTGAATCATAGGAATTGTTTGAAATTTGCAATAAATTTTCATTGAATTTGATATAAAATTACAGTATTGTTCCAAGCGAGGTATTGATCATAAGTATTGTCTCCAGTTTAAGTTCCCTCTTTCACTTGTGGCTTGTAAAGCATGACTTGTTATACTTATCATGGTAAAATATCTATATTTAAGTATATTAAGGATTAATAAACACTTACGTAAGGGAATACTCAAAAAGATATGAAAGTAAAGGTATTTTCGGGAAGAGAGCTTTTCCAAATGCCTTTTGAAATTCTGGTGGTGCACTAGGAGGTGAATCGAAAACTTGTCCTTTCACTCTATTTAGGGTTTTTTCATATTTCTGAATGTCAGCTGCAACCTTAACCAAAACTTCAGACCAAACATAGGTTCCACTAGACAATCCATGAACCAAGATGGGTTGAAAACATTTATTTTCATGTAGAAACTCAAGTATGCTTGAGGCAGTAACCTGTTTAACCAATATCAATATTTTAGCATTCTTATTATCATGTTCATCTATAAAAACTCTTTATTTTATATTTAAGTGAATATTTTTTCCCAAATTTTATTGCTGCACAATACATATATTTTTTAATATATAACCAATCTAATAAATTTAAATTCAACCCAAATCAAACAAGACTCGCTTCCAACTTGAGATTACAAAAGTGTCACCTTCACTTACTCAACCACCACAGCTTCTTCTTAGTTATATCAAATTAAATAATCCGATATGAATTCCTTAAAATTTATTAGCATTTCCAGTTAGATATTGTAATATACACCATTATTGGAAGTGGGTAAAAATTATTTAATAAATTAATGTAATAATTAAAAAGCAACCTGATCTAATTCTACTTGTTCAGAGGAAAGAAAATAGCTGCTCTGTAGTTTCCTAAAAAAAAAAAAGGAAAAGAATAAAGAGGAGAGGGACAAAGGATTTTGTTTCGGCAGGCAGTTGATGTTTGGCTGGAGTAAAGAGAGGATAGGAGAAGGGACCTGGCTCTAGTGGTTAAAACCCAGTAATAGTATAGGAAATTTTTGTTAGGCAGAGAGACTAGTTGTTTGGAATTACAAGAGAGAGGATCTCCCTGGGAGCTTGAATTAAGTAAAAAAGTGTCACCATTTTGGAAGTTGTGTTTGGCAGAACAGTGGAAAGCATTTGAAGACAAATGAATTTAGTGCAACAAAGGAAGAAATAGTATCTATAGAAAAAAGATTAGCTTGTCAATCCATACTTGACTTTATATTAAAATCTATGTTTAATTTTAGTATAAATAGTGTAAATAATAATAATTTGTCTGGGTGTTTTGATATGATTGTCAGTGACCCACACCTGAGATAAAATAATATAAATTTCAATTTAATATATTAATGCTCTTATAATTGTGTTTACTATTTAACAACCTATTATTTATTTAGGGAGTATCCTAGTAGTATTAAAGTGATCTTCTGAGGTTATATTATTATTATTTGTAAAATATAAGAGAAATATTACAATATATTCTAATCTCTGTTGCACTGTTCATAAGAAACCACATTCTTGAAAACCACGCATTGAGACCTATACCCAAGTCCAGCAGGTCATGGCTTGTGATGAATAAAAAAAAATCTTGTTCTATAAATGACATTTTAGCTCAGAAATGAGTTTTTTAAAAGAAAAAAAAAGCATGCTGTAAATGTTGTAGTAACTTCGTGTATGAGTAATTTGCTAAATTTCATATTTTTAAATAGTTTAAAATTTTACCATGTAAGGAAAGAAAATTCGGCAGACCCGATTGAAAGTGCTTATGGGCCAGATTCGGCCCAACGGCCTTAGTTTGGAGACCCCTGATATAATATATTCTTATAAAGCTAAAAAAAATAGAAAAATTAATATATAATGTTGATTAATTAATTAATTAATTAATAATGTTGCAAAAAGTAATAGAGAGAGAGTGACCAAAAACTATTATGAATAATATATTCTGAAAACCCATATTTAACTGAAACTAAATGTAAACTTCTAAAATAAGTCTTATGCTTGAAAAAACAGAAATGCGTGCATAATACACCAAATTATTGTTCTGGAATTATATAAAAACTACTTTGATAGAAGAGGTGCATGCTGCTAAAAGCATTTCAAGCAGTGTTTACGGGTTTGAAAAATATATGGTAACAGGGGTACACAGAAGGGGATTTCATGGCATCAAAATTTATGAGGGGGCCACTTTTTGACAGGGTTTACAATTTTTAAGGGGAGCACATTTCGAGGGGGTTATGAATTTTCAAAATAAAAGTTTCAGACTAAAAGACAAGTGGAAGCATGGAACGGACCGCAATATGTGAAATTGTTTATAATCTAAGAATATTTAAATTCTACTTTCGTTTGCACTGTTAGGAAGAAGAGATGAATGAAATATCTTGGGTGGGGTGGGGAAAGGTTCATTAAGGGGATGGGCAACCCTGTATGGCAAGAACCTTTAACTACTTCCGTTGATTAACTAAAACCTCAATTATAGATTTAAATAATTAAATAGTCGTAAACCAACGACTTCCTGTCCTACAGTTTCCTTTAACAATACTCCACTTATCCCTGTTGAGCAAATCTGATACCTAGGACTCCACCTGGACAAACGACTAACTTGGAATCCTCATACTAGACTGAAACGACAAGAAACCGCTCGACGTTTCCGATTACTTCAGCACTTACTAGACAAACGCTCTAAACTTCCCATTAATTACAAAAGACTCATATACTTAACTATAATAAGATCTATTTGGACTTACGGAGTTGAGCTATGGGGCTCCACTAAACCATCCAATCCTTACAATCCAAAATCCTTCGTAAAATCCTCAATGCTCCTTAATTTGTCACTAATAAAATTATCCATAAAGATCTTAATGTTCCTTATGTTTCAGATCTGGCCCAATCCAGATACCTATCCTTCCATAATAAACTTCAGAATCATCCCAACCCTCTTGTTTCTAACCTTGCTTCCTCTTCAATTCCTGATAACCCTCCGAGGCGTCTGAAAAGAAGATGGCCCCGTGATCTCCTAATGTAGTCATATCATTAGAGTGCTACCATTGGGTAGTTACTTAGCAAGTGTATTCATGTCATTATATCAATTATGTCCAAATTTACTTGATGTATTTATGTAATATAGTTGTAAATGTCATAAAGAAATAAAAAAAAAATAATAATTAAATATCAAATAAATGGTGTTTCGAAGGGAACTAATCCACAAAATGAGTTAGAGGTGTTTTTCATTAAAACTAAAAGTGATTGAAAATGGGACAACGTTGGACTATTTTCAATAGAAAAGGAGAATATTTTTGTTGAGGTATTTTAATAGAAAATAAAAGTTGAAAAAAAAATTGTAAATAGAATTTCGTTTTGATAATTGGTTTCTATAAAATAAACTATTAATAAATGATTATTGATAAATAATTATAAAAAACTATAACTATTAATAAATTACCTGAGACCCACCGATTGGCCACAATAAATGCCTCATGAACGTCTCAACATTTAGAACATCAAATCCCTTGTTCATGTACAAATCAACAAACTTTTTCGTATGCTTTGGCTTTGCATCAAGCCATGTCAATAATACAACTAATGGTCTGTCATTCTTCATCTGAATAAGAGGTATTTTCCCATTTCTAGACTCTACAGTCAGAGAGTCATTGCTAAACATTTGAATGTTTTTTGTGATTTTGCACTGGAAAATATTTCTCTGCATAGTTCGCAGATGCATATATTTGTTTGTACATCCTACAAGAAAGAATGTATAATTTTATTAGTAACTAATTCATGTAATAATAAAACTGTGATAAGTTAAAAAATTGAAGTTCCATGAAAACACATTACTAGCTAATCCCTAAGCATTATTCATCATTCGTCAAAAAGAAAGATCAGTTATATACAAACATTAAAATCGAGAGGTATTCATTTGATTTCACGTAACTTACAGACCTACAACCTGTTCCAAAATTGGATCTGTGAAAAAAATAAATTTTAAAGATTTTTTTTAAATGAATAAAATTAATGATTTCCAGCTAAGCTACAGGGCATTATAATTTATGAATTTGGCATCTCTTATAAGCTAATTTCAAAAAAGTGAATGTGCTTCACCTTGATTGAATTGAGTCCATAATCTCAAGATGATTGATAGATTTCATTAACATTCATAAGATTAAAGTTAAATTTATTAGATACCATTTATAGTTAGTCCCACAGCCACCAATCTGGATTAAAATAGATAGGACTATGTATATTATATATTTTTAAGACTATTTGCTAAGACTATAGACCTTTAAGACTATATATATTATATATATTTATATTTGAAATTACTAAATTACCCATCCTAGCAATATGACCTGGTCCCATCTCAGGCAACAAATCTTTATTTGCCTGATAACTTCAATACTTCCATGGAACATATGGTCTTGCAACAAGGCGAAATCCATCTTTGAATCTGATTATTAAGAATATATATTGTAAATATTTCAACAAAGTAAACCTTGGGCTTGTTATCTGAATTCTTGATTTCTTCCCACCTATTTCATCGACAAGATTAAAAATATGAAAAGTTGTTAAGGGATTTGCCACTGTCTTAATCCATAAGAATATCATTTTTGTGATCAATATAAATCTTGTACTGAACATAATCATCTTCACTTTGCAAGCTAACATCTTGGATATTTTCCAAAATTCGATTCAAAAGATGGTTTGCTGTAAATAAAATCTTTTCATTTAATGGAAAAGCGGTTTTAAGGATAGTGGATTACTATCAATACACTTTTAATGTGTAATAATTGGTACACCATCCATTAGTATACTTTATCCAAGGTGCACATATCTTATAGTTCAGCTACCAGTTGCTCATAAGTATCAATTTATCACAAACTGAAAGAGTATCTTATATACCAAAGTTTTATAAATACAGTTAGTCTGGGAGAAAAAGAAAGAAAGAATATAAAATAATATTTCAGTGGTCCTTAGAGGCCAGTTGAAAAAAAAAAAAAAAATCGTTCAGTCGTTTACAATAAAAACTTCCATGAATGCAAAGAAAGTTTTGTATTTTTTACATTTTACTGTATCCTTAACGTTTCGGGATCCATTTTCTCATCATCAGAACTATCCTTGACATTCATTTATATAAATTTCTATTTAAGCTTTTTCGTCTTATTTTATGGTACTCCATTAAAGGTATCCATAGCTACCATATCACCAGATTAACAATTGGGTATGAGATATCGCTTACCAGCCCTCCATTTTGTGGGACTTGGTTATTTGGACGTAGGGAACCTTAAAACGTGTATTTTCGATAAAAACTCAAATTTAAAAATTGTGACGATCGCAAGACTATCCCTCTTATATAACACACATAGGTAAATGAAAGTAAAATTAAGTACCGAAATATGCCTCAAAGACCGAATTCACTAATGGCTTTTCATCTTTTCGCATAAATATATGAGCTCTATAGAAAATTTAGGAAATGCTCTTTCGATTCAATTCTAAACAAGCTTACAATGGCTAAAAATGTATTTTTCGGACTCAAGGGGCTGTGAAACTTATAGATCCGTCGAAAACCGCATGTCGGAAGTTTGACCCGATTGCAGTACTTTCCTTACCAAGTATAGGTAGAAAAGTAATAAGTTAAAAAAATATGTAAAAAATAGAATAAGCTGTATCATCGCTAATACTGGTTCAATTTCGATGATTTTTTTTTTTGTTTTTTTGGTAATTTAATTACCTTTCAAAAGTTTTATTATAAATTTTACCGTTATAATATATACTAAAGGAGTTAGGCCCCATAACATTTTTCTTTTCTTTATAACTTTTTTTCCTGATTTTTTTCGAGAATTTAGTCTATATACGATAATTGAAAGGACAGGGGTTAGAACATTATAGGAAAGGTTCATCAAAATCGTTATAGCCGTTTTTGCACTACAGTCTATAGAAAAACACGTTTTTCATTTATTGCGCGCAAGCTATCGCGCATGGAACATCGAATTTCTATCACAAGCATCTGTAATCAAAACTCTACAAGATAAAAAAAGAAGTAATAAAATCGGTTCAGTAATTCCTGAGAAAATCTTGGCACAGACAGACAGACAGACCAATGGCTAAAAATGTGTTTTTCGGATTCAAGGGGCTGTGAAACGTATAGATCCGTCGAAAACCGCATGTCGGAAATTAGACCCGATTGCAGTACTTTCCTTACCTAGTATAGGTTGGAAAGTAATAAGTTAAAAAAATGTGTGAAAAATAGAATAAGCTGTATCATCGCTAATACTGGTCCGATTCCGATGATTTGTTTTTTGTTTTTTTGGTAATTTAATTATCTTTCAAAAGTTTTATTATAAATTTTACCTTGGGAAATTTTACATTGGATAGGCGCCCATTGTACCGCTCATACTTTGAGGAATATCTCGGTTCCCAATTTTTTTATTATTATTATAAATTTTGATGTCCCTCATCCAAACAAAACATATAATTTGTTCATATATTCTAAAGTTGTTATAAATAATAGATTCCTTCTAAGGATATTGAAGGCCAGTATTGACCACAGGTGGATCTACGGAGGGGGCTTTCGGGCTGAAGCCCTCCCCTCCAAAATGGTATTTACAGAACAAAATATTAAAAATTATCTCTTAAAAAATTCTTTTAGGTGTAATTACATTTAACAGGACTCCAAGAACCACTTAAACACCATCTCATATAGATAATTAATTAATTTTTTTTTCAATAATAATTATCGTTATATGTATATGAAAAAAAAAAGCTTTCGGGCTGAAGCCCTCCCCCAAAATTAAATTCTGGATCCGCTAGTGGTATTGACTGAAACAAACGCCTTCATTTATTATTCTGATATCCATGCTCAATATTGAACAAAAAAATTGTATTAAATTTTTAATTTATTAAAAAAATTAAAATTACTAATAATTAGAATAAACGTTAACTATTAAGATGTTAAAATTAACTTTAGCACAGGGAAACTAGAGACTAAATTGTATTCACGATTGATAAAAAATAAGAATCATATCACAGAGCACTAAATAAACGGTTAAGTACATTAAACAAGTTTTAGATATTGGATAATACTGATCGGTAGTGAGAGGAAAGATAATTAATTGGTTTCATATGTCTTATAATTCCATCATTACTGCGGTGGGTAGATAACATCTATTTGAACTGTATTGGGTCAGATTAATATTATTAATGATGGATTAGTTATCTAGAATTACATATTTTAATATTCATCTTTGATAAAATTAATATTTGAAATATGAATAGTCGTGGTTTAAATGGTTGTCATTTTTTTTTTTACTTACCTATATTTTATTTTATTTTTATTTTTTCATTGACTCTCGGCAATACAGATTTTTGGTAGTAGTTGATACTTCTACCACATATCTTCTGGTTCTTCGGTGTTCGTTAACGGAGATTAAAGTGATAATTTCTTCCACCCGTAAACGAATGCTTGGTAGTATGGGTAGTTATGCTTACTTATTAGCTGAGGGAAATCTTCCTCCGTGATAACTCACTTACGCAATATGAAATATATAGTATGGGAAAGTATTGTGACCGTGAAAATTTTCGAATCCGAGTTTTCAACGGAAATACACGTGAGGTCCTCTAAGTCTAAATAACTAAATCTCGCAAAATGGTCTGTGTGTTTGTGAACAGTCTAACTCAAGAATTTCATAATTAATAATAGATAAATACAAATGTTCAGAAATATGATTAGTAATTACTTGTGTAATACAGGGATCTCCAAACTTTTTGGCACATGGGCCATTTTGAGACATCGACTAAGTTCTGTGGGTCGCATTGAGACCTACACCCATGCTGTAAATGTTGTAGTAACTCCGTTGTGCTAAATTTCATATTTTTAAATAGTTTAAAATTTTCCTCCGTGATAACTCACTTACCTATATATGAAATATACAGTATAGGAAAGTATTGTGGCCGTGAAAATTTGCGAATCCGAGTTTTCAACAGAAATACACGTGAGGTCCTCTAAGTCTAAATAACTAAATCTCGCGAAATGGTCTGTGTGTCTGTGAACAGTCTAACTCAAAAACGAAACTGAAATTTGGATGATACAGCAGCGTTTTCGTCAAAATCGGCAAAACAGAAATGGCACTTTATATTAACGATTTAACACATTTTTATGATTTTCTCAAAAAAGGCCCTACAAATTTTTATTAGACTCGGTATATCAGTGTATAATTAAATGGTATTTAATATCAGCTAGGTTTTATCCATATTGATGTTGCCTTACAGAACTTAAATGCCTAATGTTCAATATTTCTTCCTCTAAAATACCTTTAATATGGTTTATTTAAGAAAATATTGTTTCTTTTCATCAGTGACAATAAAAAAATTGCTGAATATGAAATATGAATGAATTTTATTATTGACTAAAAGAGAAAAAAAGAAAAAGGTATTTTTAGGTTGAAAATGAATTTCCGGAAATAACAGACTGGATGTAAACGAATAATGAGAATTTAAAAAAAAGCAACATCTAACATACAAAGTCGTAGAAGGTAATGGAGAGAGACAACAAAAGTTAAATAATAATTTTTGGAAATAAATAAATAAATAAAAAAACATATGTTTACAAGGAAATTAAATTAAATTTCTTAACTAAATGTAAACTTTTTAAATTATTAATATTTTTTAAAGTTTGAAAAAAAAATTGTTAAAAAGCTATTTCATTGAACTTGTGTGAAATATATTTTATAAGGATGTGTAAAACATATATTAGAACTTCATATACATTTACTGTAGTTTAATAACTCTAGATCCGATATTATATTTAAATAATTAGGTATACACCGTCGATTTATTCCAACAAAAAATTTCCCTTTACGAAATCTCAACATTGCTCACTTACAATTAGTGTGACGACGTTTGACTTATCGGTGCGTATAAAGTTAGACTGCAAACTAAGTTTGAAAAACCATTTGGATAAATTAATTGAGCAAGGAGACTAAGCTTGCTAAAAAGACTATTATTTCCTGAGATTCATTTTCGACCTGGAATAAGCATTTTTCTTTATATCTCTTTTCTTCAATAATCAAATTCTTTTTAAACGTATATTTAGCCTTTTTTCAGAACTCCTAACAGGGATAGATAGTTAATTACTTAAAATAAACCAAATTAAAAGTACTTTTGAGGAAGACAGTTTAAATATTGGGCATTTAAGTCCTGTTAAGTGACATCAATCGGCCTGTAAAATGGGGCGTTCACAAAGAATTAATAGCCCTGGCTTACAAGTCATACATAAGACCGGTAATGGAATATGGAAGTGAGGTATTATTGACTGCATCAGAAAACTCACTGCATACCTTGGATGTAGTGCAAAACAAGGCTTTGAGACTGATTACAGGAGCGGCATAGTCCAAACCAATTGCAGCTCTCCAGATACAAGCTGGAATAGAATCACTTCAAACAAGAAGAGAAGTGTCAGTTATCAGTCTTATAGAGAGAATGAAAAGACCATCCTGATGTCACAAGTGTTAAAGATCAGATTAGTAATTTAATTAAAAAATGAATCTGAGTGACTTTCCAAGGGGTTCCAAGCCATTGCAGTCTAACAGGAAACGAAAAAGCTGATGAGCTTTCACGGATCGCGTTGGAAATGCCACAAACTAATCCTCCGCTGCCCTACGAATCTGTTAAAAGGATTTTAAAATCATTTTACAAGGAAGAGAACAAGAATTGGCAAAAGCAACAGGCAGCGGGGAAAAAATGGGAATCTTTGACAGAGGAGCTGAGGAAACAAACAAAAAATAGGAAAGAATTGGTGGCGAATTTCAGCATGGCGACAGGACACCTTTACCAGCAAAGGCATTTACATAGAATTGGAGTGATGGAAAGCTCTGTGTGACCTCTTTGCCGAGAGATGTACGATCTGCATCTTCCAATATTCTCCGCTCGGTCAGATGTCCTCAGTAATTCTGATGGTATCGACACCAATGGAGTCATAAGCAATGGAATCATGAAGGAATTGTACTGGGCAGCCAGGATGGCCTAATAGCCAACGGCAGAGGCGTTAAATAAACAAAATTTAAAAAAGACCTATCGGTGCTTTATGTAAAAGCAAGTATTGCGGTAAATTTTTCAAGGGTAAAAAATATGATTTTAAATACATGATAAAGATTTAATTCCTATAATTTTTACTATGTAGTATGACCAAACTTATTCATAATTAAATATATGTACTTTCAAATCTCTCTTTGTCTACAGAGCTCAGTGACTGGAGTTGTGTGATTCAAATAGACTGTTGCATTTATAAGGTTGAAATTGTGGTATATTTTTTTTTGGCGAATCAAATTTGAATGTATGTGTTCTATGCCTAAATTGTGCGGTGAGAACACTTTGGTCCTGTTTAGTTTTTGTTATCGAAGTGAAACTATATTTGTGTTATGTCATAAATGCGAGTTAATATCAAAATAGTTGGGCGATTATAACAAAAAAGTATGGTGCGGTGCGCGCATCTTTTACTTTAACTTACCACTTACAACTTTAACTTACCACCCTCCTTTAAGCAGAAATAGACATTTTCGGACAAAGGAGAGGGAAGATAAAAAGCACATGCGGTACAAAATATTTTTCAAAACTCTTCCTGAACAACTTGACCCACTACACTTATCCGGGTGTATTATACATATTATATATAGACCCATATATCCGTCCATTCGCAAAAGAAAAGTCGTTGCATTCTAAAATTTGGCTGGTTTGCAATCATACCTAACATAAGCGAAAACTAGTTTTATTACTAAACAAATCTATTGTATGAGGACAACGCTCTTCAAGGTCTTTCATAGACTCTTTTTATCCGTCACACAAGAAATACAATAGACCTCCAGGTTCTATCTTTTGTTCGGCCCAACACCTCTAGCCAGCTATCTAACAGACTACGAAAGAGTCTACGTGTAGACTACGAAATAATAGAAGATCATTAAAAACTAAACATCAATTTGAAGTTTAAATAACTTGAAAATTATGTTACAAAATAATAATTAAATAAATAAATTTTAAACTTCAAATTGTAATATTTTTTTCAATAATTGAATATTAATAGGATCCAATCTGTTAATTTAAAACTATAAATTTGGAGGATAGATATAAGGAACAGAATGTTGATAAATAACTTATCAATGTTACGTAAATTATATCTATTCGGTAAAACATTCATTAATTTAACTCCAGCAAGAGAGAGTTTTAGTATCTAAGTAAATATATTTATTTTATGAAATCCCTTCAAACTATAAATGTCATTGAAACATTTTACTATTATTCATTCTAACTTCTTCATTATGAAAATATATTTATTATACGATGCCATAACTAACATTCAAAACAATATCTTCTCTTTCTTTTTGATATTGACAATATTGCCGATTGTTTTAGGAGATCCGCTCCAAGAAATAAAGAAAGAAAGAAAGGGTCTTCTTGAAGGTGAATTTAGTGAAGAGAAGGAGTTCCGCACGAAGTTTCCTCTACCTCTTCTCCTCCCCCCCCCCTCCTTCAAGAAAATATATATATTTTTTCATTGATATATATATTGTTTCTAAACAATTTGAATTTCAAATTAAATCGCATATGCAGCGATAAGTGTAAGAAAAATACTAGGAGATAAATACTAAGAAAAAAAAATACTAAGAAAAATACTACATTCCCCTATGTAATTTAAGTGTTTATATTTATTTTATTTTATTTTTATTTGATTACAAATAGTTTCTAAATTTAATATTCCATATTTTTTTTGTTTATATGATCAATTAAGATTCCTCGGAATTTAGAATATAGAAGTTATTTAAAAGTTTATGGTAACTCATCAGCAGATGATAACCTCACTGATCTCTTCTTAATTGCATTATTTGAAATAATTTGTGGGTTAAAATATGAGGTTGAAAATAACATATACTGCATAAGTTCATTCAATTACTCCAGAAATTTACAGACAAATTATGAATACCATTCTTAAGTAAGTATTTTATTAATAAATTACTTTTAATTATTAATATTCGTGTCAGATTGACTCTAATAGTATTTATTTATTTATTTTTTTTTTTTTTTGCTTTAAGACTTGTAAAAGCAGATCCTATTTTGACAATAAAATATTTTAATTGACATTTTAAGATGAAATTAAACTGGATATTTATTGAATATTTCTGGATGTATGATTATTGACTGGAGTAACATTAGTTTTATAACAATTCACTCTATTAGTTATAAATAGATATCGTCAGTGACCTTTCTATATTCCGTCACTAATGTAAGTCTAATTTTTCACGAGGGTGACAAAATGTTTGAATTTTTTATCCTTACTTTTACGTTTATTGTTCTTAAAAGCACTTTGTTGGTTACAAAATACTAACAATAACATTACTTCAGTACTAATTACCACTTGGGTTATTTTGATGTCAGAGAAAATGTAAAATATTTAGACAGAATAAATTGGTCACTGGTGATATCCAGACGGCATTCGAAGCTTAGAAAAGAGTATCAACTATACTCATCAATAAATATTGGTAAAAAAAAAAAAAGTGACGATTTCAAGTGAAAATATCTCGAGTGGTTAATGTACAGTACGATTCCATTAATTACACAAGTCCAACATTCACCATAAATACACTCATTTATTTTGAACTTATATAATTATAATTGGCAATCATATTGACAAAAATTAAATTAAATTAAAAGTGTTATTTCAATGTATCTTCTGCAATGCTTACTCGTCTTATGATCAAGAGCGAAATACTTTACATAATATTTTTTATTTAGCGTAAGAATAGACTTCTTGTTTCCTATTTTGATATTTATCATATAATAACAATATAATATTTTAACATCAAAAAACAATAAAATAACACTCGCTGATATAAAATGTATTAAGTGTATGCTTTAATGTTCCAAGTTCATACAGGTATGGACATATTAATGATCATTAATATTTACAAAATAAATGTAAAAATAATAATAAATAACCTGTATTCAACCAGACTCGGGAAGAAGCCACTGCCCACATTATACTGTAAATAAATCACACTAGCCAGAAAGTAATGACTCTACCGAACGCACTGCATAACGCTTGCTCCAGCATCCAGCATCCAGCATTCTCAACCCCCACTCTTCGATGACGGGACAGAAACATCAAAAGTCAGTGCAATATTCGAGGAACAACTTAAACCAGCAGCAGATTCAGGATTTAATTTTGGGGCTTATTGATTCATGTTCTCATTTATAATTTTTTTTTTATTATTTTTAACTGCAGAAACTTTATGTACTATCGTTGAAGGCCTGTTAAAAAAATAAATAAAAGCACTATAATTACTTGAAGAACTTATACTTCTCGTGCTTAAATTTATTAACTTTATATACATTATAATTTAGAAAGATAAAAAACTCTGATTACTTAAGTTTTTAGCCCAAATCACTAACAGAAACAAATATGGCCGATGCAAAAAAAAAAAATATTTTTCCAATTCGAGGAGAGACTTTATTTGAGAAGCTTTCCCATCCTCCTCACCGTAGATTCGCCATTACCCAAAACTAATTCAACTTTAATTGCTAAATTATAGATTACAATTATAGAAGAACTATCCAAAGATTTTCCAGATATATCAGTTCTAAAGTAAATTATATGTTTATAATTCTGAAGCAAAATAACTAGATTTTAAAAAAAACTTTGTGTTTTTTTTTTGCTCAGCAAGAATCATGGCCTCTCTTGTCATTCTTGCTTCCAGTTATTCCAACATTTCATAACTTTATATGATAAGTTCACTCTAATACCGCTTTTAAAATTTTGACTGCTTTTCTATGATTTCCTTTATAGATGATTTGCCTACTTCAGACTGTTAGTAAAGCATATGGCTAGTATAAATCAACATCTTCATTCATCAACTCCTTAGTTTCAAATAAAAAAGTAGAGGTGAGAAGGAGTGAGTTGGTTTTAAAATTTAAAATAATAAATAATTGTGCTTCTCATTCCGAGAGATATATAATAGTCCAAGATAATTTAATATAATAATAATGATAAATAAATAATGAGGAAAAGGCTTACAAGCAGTGCTGATCACTTACATTGGGGTCCTACACTGCATAGCATATACCTAACCACAGGCGGATCTACGGGGGTGGCTTTCGGGCTCAAGCCCCCCCCCCCCAAAATGGTAAAATGTAACCATGTTTTATCGAAAAAAATATTAAAAACTATCTCTTAAAGTATTCTTGTTCGTGCAATTATATTTAATAGGACTTCAAGAATCACTTAAACACCACTTCATACAGGTAATTAATTTCTTTATTTTTTTCTCAAATTAATTATGTTATATGTATATGAAAAAAAATCTTTCGGGCTGAAGCCCGCCCCAAAATTAAATCCTGGATCCGCTAGTGTACCTAACAATTAATCAATTTAAATTAATATAAAAATTACTTTTTCCCCTTTTCATCTTAACAATTTTTTACATCACAATATTATTGTCATCGCTCAATTACGTCTACAGAAAGCGATCCCGAAACGTCAAAATAGCTAGATACCAATTCTATTAGATTGAATTGTTTCAAAATCTATAGTTATTTAATATTATTATTTTTCTTTAATTCAATTAATCTTAAAATTCTTTTATAATTATAAATATTATATTACAGAGTAGTGGATCTTGGTCCTTTATCATTCAGTGGTGGGAGATATTTCTTTATTCTGTAATATTCGTTTGGGATCGAGACCAGATTCTACAAAATATGTATCCATATTTTATTTTCCTCCCTACCCTGCCTTTAAGACAATACGGGAGTTTGCAGCGCTGACTTGATACACATTGCATAACAAATCACTGTTGCAAGTTTATCTTTTTACATTTTTAAATTGCTGTGCTCACAGCCTGCTTCATAATTTTGTCTCTTATTTTATCGTCCTTCATCTTCTTCTCCTGTCCTTATCAGCGGCCTTCCAGGTACTGCTTCTTCACGCCTACCCAGGGAGAAGTGGGTTGGACCCACAGTTTTTTTCCACCCGCATACAAAACTTTTAAAGTGCGGGTAGTTTTGTTCAAACATCAGTTGGGGTAATTGTCTTTCTGTTAGAACGAAAAGCCCTGTATCCCTCATTAATTTGGCCCCCAATGCCTCATAATTATGTATCCATATAAGAGGGGAAAAAACTGGCGATTGAGCGTGATCCTGACCAAGTGCCGGCCTTAGACATTCGGCGTCCCCGGCCAATATCGTCATCTCCCCCCTAAAAAAAATTAATTTATTTCTTAAGATATTAAGAAATAAAGAAATAAATAAGTATAATCCTCTGTTAAAAACCTAGGAACACCATAGACGAAAACCTCTCCTGGAAAGCCCATATCGCCCTCATCTCCCGTAAGTCAATAGGTACCCTTAAGCTATTTCATCGCTCCCGCCACCTACTCCCACAACCCATCCTCAAGCTCCTTGTATCCTCTCTTATTTCCCCCACTTTGACTACGGCTGTGTGGTGTACGGAGGCATCCCAATGATACTCGAGGATAGATTTAAGCGACTCATAAATACCTGCTTAAGATTTGTCTTCGGTACATCAAGGCGATCTCATGTGTCCCACCTTTACGACGAGTTAAAGTGGCTCTTCCCTTCTTTCCGCAGACAATATTTCCTCGGATCTTTCCTATTCCAAACGATCAACACCTGACACCCTTCCTACATCTACAGTCTCCTACAGTTCAAACCCGTAGTCCACTCCCAGAAAACAAGTGTTTCCTACCTTTACATCCCTTTCCATAGAACCAAGACATTTGAATATTCCTTTATTGCCCGATCCACTGTCTTCTGGAATTCCTTCCATCTGATATCCACCATGCCTCTTACTTGTCCTCATTTAAATATCATCTCTACCAATTCCTTCTCACATCCCAAAATGACGTTATACAATGAAATAAATATTGCGAAACAGATTTTGACTGAGGTGAATAGTTATTAAAAATGATTGAATTTTAATTTTAAAAATCAACCCATGCTTACATAATTTTGTTTTGTTTTTTATTTAAATAATGTTGTTTTTTTCAAAATGGTGTTATTTTTTCTAGTTTTAATATACTTTTACTGAGATACTGTATATTTTCTTTATTATTGATTAATGTAATTTTTGGCCAGATGTAGTTTTTATTTTTTTTGTTCATAACTGTTATTCATAAGGGACCTTGTTCCAGAATAAAGTTTACTTTATATCTTTCTTTCTATCTATATTGTGTAATATTTTGAATTTTATTTCATTCATGCTTTATTGTTAAGCTAAAATTAATTATATTAATACTTTTTTTTAATTTCTAAAAAGTACCAAGCGCTCCTACGATCTACCGGCGTCCCAACCCATCTCTTTTCACATTTGGCTTGGCAAAAAAGGACTTAGTTAAAAAGTACTGACCCAAAATCCTTCATGGGCTATAGTGGTATATTTTAATTTTTTAATATTATGTTATGTTTTATTTATTTTGTTATCATTCGGATAATCTGATATTTTAATTATCTTGTATATTACTTTATCTTTTTATTTATATATATATATATATATATATATATATATATATATATATATCTTTTTTCTCTCTCTCTTTCTCTTCTTACTTGGTTATTTTTATTTATTTTCCTTTCTTATGTACATATTGTGTGAATGAATACTATAGCACTAGTACCAATGCCCTTCAGTGTGGCAGACTGTATTAATACTCAATACAACAATGTGTTAAATATTATGTTAATTGGTGTGAACATTTTTTCTCCTCGACCTCCATGAACATTTTTTTATAACCATGAAACCCTTGTAATAATCGCGATTCATCTTCTACTTATACTACATTGCTTATTTACGTCTAAATAAGTGTTTAAGAATTTAATTTCAAGCACCACTCACACATGTTATTATTATTATTTAATAACAAATAAACATTAAGTAAGAAGATGACTTTTCCTTATATTTAGCTTTTTTTTTCAGTTCATGAGTGACTGCTTGTTCAAAGGTTCGAAAGTCAAGAACGCTATTCGAGAGCAATTATATAAATCTGCTCATTTTTCGAAAACAGTTAATTTTTTTTTATTTATTTTAAAAAGTATATAATGTCAGATAATTATTTTGAAATTCAGGGGGAGGGGAATAAATGGTTAGTGGACACTAAATGAGTCTTACCTGAGTCTATGAAAGTCTTGAACGCAATGTGGATAGGAAAAACAATGTTAAAATAAAATAAGAAAAAGAAAACCTTAGGCACGAATCTACTTGGGGCAATTATAGAAGGACTATCCAAAGCTTTTCCAGATACATCAGTTCTAAAGTAAATAATATGTAGATAATTCTGAGGCAAAATACTAGATTTAAAAAAAAAAATTGTTTGCATACGTGTGTGCCGATTGCATATTTGATGACACTGGATTAAAAATATATATAGAGTGCGTACTGAACATGAATATCACAATTTCATAATCTATTGCCCTCTGCTATTTTTCATCGTAGCAGAATGCTTACGACGTTTTTGCACTAACAAAAAATCCTTAAGAAAAACTAAACTTTTTGTTTTTTCAGAGATAACGAGACCAATACTTTTCTTCAGTCAGAAAAAAATATTTAAGCTGAAATTTAAAAATATATGTAAAAATCACACAGAAACTCGATATCACGACGAGCTAGTTGAACTTCAATAGAAATAAACACAATCACTAGTAAGATTATTCTTCTTACAAACTCAGAGTAAAATTTAATTTAAATGTATTGAAAATTACACTAAATCTAAGCAACGGCAGTAAGCATCATGCCAGTAACGTTTGGAATCTACGAAACAATACAGTATAAATTAAATCTTTAAATAAAACCTAAAATTGTATAACCCCATAAAAATGTCGTCTTAACTTAACTTCCAATTCATATGATCGATCAGTGCCTTTCACATTTCACTGCCATTATATTGTTAACAATTATTTATATTAATTTTAATTATTAAATAGAATTCAATGAAATTCCTCCTAGTTTGGGTCAAATTGAACACGCAGTTTTCAAACTATATGCTTTTCAAATATTACATTTATTGATCTGAAAGCAAAAGTATGTTTTTTAGGAGTAGTGAATTGAATTTGATAAAATCCATAACTACTTTATTATCTGTTTACCAATCTCTAACTTCCCACCAAATTTGAACCAAATCGAACATTTGATTTTAGAAATATAAACGCATCAAGGAAAACACGTTCGGGCATATATAAAATAAATTAGTGGAAAGAATTAAATAAAATTGACATTACGTTATTTTTTCACCATTACCGATATTTTATTCAACTTTGAGCCAAGTCGAACGACGTTTTCAGAAATATTGGCATATCTAAAAAAATACGTTTGCGCATGCGTAAGCGGAAGTGCTGAATGGAATGGAATGAAAATCGGATGAAAGGTACTAGGTGATATGCCCGTCACATCGATTTGACTACAGACAGACATACGCTGAACCAAATTTGATCCATGATTTCTGGAACGTAAAACGCGAGTGGAAATTTCCGATTCTGAGCACAAAATTTTTTTTAACCTCTCGCACAAACACAATACTTCCCTACCTTCGGTAGTGAGAAAACAAAGAGGAATTTAATTATGCTTGTACGTCAATTGTTTCCTTCAATTTGTTTCCCATGTTTTTTAATGTGTTGAAGTGGGAAAATATATGAGATAATTTTTTTTTTTTAATATTTTTATAAAAACGTTCTTGGTTCGAGTTACCAAACGCGAGTGGAAATTTCCGATTCTGAGCACAATTTTTTTTTAACATCTCGCACGAATACAATGCGTCCCTACCTTCGATAGTGAAGAAGCAAAAAGACAATGGAGAATGAATTCCTGGAAGACATAGATAAGAACTGTCGAAAATTCTTCCAACAAGTCAATGAAGGACGAAGACCGTTCAAGCCCAGAGCTATTGCCTGCAAACCGGAGGACGGATCCCTGATCGCTGACAGGCAAGGAATACTGGATAGGTGGTCATATAGCTTTGAAGATTTTCTCAATAGAGGTAATGATGAAAAAGACTTCAGATGACCTGACATGGATGAAACAGAGGAAGCAGATCACTTCCACCCCTCTCCCCTCCCTCCCCAGAAGAAGCGGAAATTCAAGATATTCTTATCCAACTTAAGAACAATAAAGCCCCCGATATTAACAATATGCCAGCCAATCTGCTGAAGCATTGTGGACACGAAGTGGTGCAATTTCTTAGGAATCTACTGCACGATATCTGGACTGAGGAGAGAAATGGAAAAAGACAGTGGTTTGCCCGATACAGAAGAAAGAAGATACTCTGTCTTGTAAAATTACAAGGGAATATCCTTACTTCTTTGAGCTTACTTAACTTTTTCAACCGGTTGCTTCCAAATGCTGTGAGGGAGATCGGCAAATTCCAAGCGGTTATCGAAGAGGTAGGACAACAAGTGACCAAAATTTCACACTCTGATGTTGTTGGAGGAGACCAGATAGTACAAAATAACAACACACCACATATTTGTTGATTTCCAGGAAGCCTATGAATCGGTCAACAGGGCAGAGGTGTACGAAGCAATGCTCCCAATGAATATTCCTCCAAAGTTAGTGCGCCTGACAAGAACGACAATGGAGGACAACATATCTTTCGTCTGGGTTTCTGGTGAGCTCTCAGGGGGCTTCTCCACTGGAACAGGAATTCGGCAAGTAGACGGATTGCCATGCTTGTTCTTCAATCTCGCTCTTGAAAAGGCGATTAGAGACTCTGGGGTCCAGACAACTGATAGACTTATCAACTTCTAAATTAAACTCCTTGGATTTGCTGACGACATTGACAAATCACAAGCAGCAGTCAAGGAAGCATTGAAAAATATTGCTGCGAGGACTGATTCTGTAACAAGGACTCAACTGTAACAAAGTATATGTGTGCAAACCCCTTACGGATTAACGTTGAGAACCATATCCGAGTTGATGGACAGAGTGTGGAGAGACTTGAGAAATTCGTGTACTTAGTGTCCCTGGTTAAACAACAAAATGATATTGGAGCAGAAGCCGAGAAGCGGATTAGCTAATCGCTATTATTTTGCTCTGCAAAGGCATATGAATGGTGATCTCCTCTCTAAATCCTCAAAAGTTAGCCTGTACAAGACTCATCCGGCCAGTTCTTACAAATGGTTCAGAAAACTGGACCTTTGTCCAAGCACACGAATTCTCTTTTCTGAGATGCGAAGGAAGAGTCCTGAGGAGGATATACGGTCCACTAATAGTTCAGCGTAGCTTTAGACGCCCGGACCATATTGGATATCCACAATTGGAGGAAAGCAGCACTCAGGGGTGCCCATTCCCTCCCTCTCTCCCTCTGAGGTCGATGGCGCATAAATTACCCTCCTCTCCAAAAATTGCATTATCCTTCACTTCTTAAAAACAGCGCAAGCGAAAGTATAATTACAAAATCGTAGATCATAAACAATTACACTAGTTGTTTCTTTGCCATGTTTTTTCTCCTATTTCTCTATTTTGAAGGTTTTCACTCTGAAAATTTATAACTCCGTTAAAATGTGCCTCTCACAAAAGTTCGAAATCCCGTCAAAATGTGCCTCCCTCAAAAACTTTGATGACGCAACTTGCGCCATGTAAAATCTTCCTGGGCACTCCTGGCAGCACGACAGAAACAACTCGCTGACGACACTGGAGCAGGCCAACTCGACTACAAGGGTCGTAGTACTGGATAAGTAAGTAATTATGAAAATTTTATGGAGAACAAATTTAAAATAAAAGCTCTAAGGAACTATTTTCTAACAAAGTTTCAGGTTTACGATATAAGTTTAACTTGTATTTACTCAAGTTCTTAAAAAAAAAAGTTCTGTTAAATGAAAAATAAACAGCAATTATGTTTAGATTAGATAATTTAATTCAAATGTGTCATTTGTATGAGTATAAAAAAAAAAACTTTTTATATCAATATTTAAGGAAAATCGACAGGACATTTAAATAAAAATTAAAAAAAAAAAATCCTGTAAAACTTTTACTTGAAAAGTTACAAGGGAAAAAGTTCTAGTTTCAAAAGAACTAAAAAAATGTGGTGCACGCAACACACAACTTTCACTTACTCTTTGAACTTTGCTCAACTTTGAATAGAAATTATTTTCTGGCCATTTGGGCTATTATAAAATTTTTGAATCGCAATTTTAACTAAGCTAAAGCTAAAAGATCGTAGCTAAAAAATCATAAATACTATTAAATTAAAAAAAGTCCTATTTATTATATCACCGGTTGATTATGGATTGCACGATTCGTTGATTATGGATTGTTTGATCCATTGATTATGGATTTTACGACTATTAGTTATTAAACTGTTCCAATTTTCCATCGCAAAGTTTATTAAAACGGAATTAAGAGATTTGCATTGTCTGTCATACACAGGCCAAAAGTTGTCACACTAATTGTAAGTGGATTCTGTTGAGCAGACCCTACATGGTAATTCATGAATGAACGTCACAAGAAGTGCCAAGATTGCCCGCGATCGCTTTTATCATGAAGACCCTTACACGTTCAATCATTGCTGATCATTACTTATCGTTGCTGATTTAGGTTATATCGTTGCTGACCAATTTAGCGCAGTTGTAAACAAAGAAACAGCATAGATATGCTTATTTGGACATTGTCATTTATAATATTGGGCATCAAGAGAAAAACGGAGATATAATAATTACTTCCTAGTGCCTGAAAATCGTTTAGACCAAAGTTAGAAAAATATAAGTCAACTACATATAAAAATCTAGGAAAGGTATTGCGAAAATAATCAATTTGTTAAGAAAAATGGAAAAATTGATGGCAAATAAACACAACAGTTAAAGATTTTTTTTCTATAAGTAAATTGTGAAGTTTCCACTTTTTTTTTCTCTTCAATTTATTGCCTACTTTACTATTTAAAGAAAAAATAGTTGAAAATGGTTAATAATAATATAGACTAGCGATATAAACAACTATTTACTTAATAACGAGACCTAGGTAAACTAACATATCTAGTAGTAGTCTCATAGAAGGTTAGTCTCATAGAAAATCGTTTTGACAAAAGTTAGTAAAATATAAGTCTACTACTTACAAAAATTAAGGAAAGGTATTGCGAAAATAATAAATTTGTTGAGGAAAATGGGAAAAGAACTGATAAATATACACAACGTTAAAGTTTTTTTTTTTTTCTTAAAGTAAATTGTGAAGTTTGCTCATTTTTTTAAAAATTTGTTGCCCACTTGACTATTTAAAAGAAATAGTTGAAGATGGTTTAAAATTATAAACAAGGGATATGAAAAATTATTTAACTATTTACATATAATGAAAACCAGAAATTTATAATGGTCGTGAGCCCTAGGTAACCTAACCTATCGAGCAGTATGGTTAGTCTCCCCACTACTTTACCTCAGTCCCCCCTCCACTTCTCGCGAATGAACCTTTGATTTCCGGATGTTCGGAAATCGCAGCGCACCACCATCAGTACTTCATTCACTACCTTACACGATTATTTGAAACGTCATTAGTGCAATTCCGAATGACCGTGTAGGGTCCGCTTTGGAATATCGCAAAGGGAAAATTTATGAAATTATTCACTAATTTAATGTTCTAAAAGGTTACATGATGAGTTTTCGGAATAAACGGACGATATATACCTAATTATTTAAATATGATATCGGATCTAGAATTATTAAACTACAGTAAATGTATATGAGGTTATACAAATTTCTTTATACAAATTTCATTTAATTTCCTTGTAACCATGTGATTTACGTTAAATATTATCAGTTTTCAAAAATTATTATTTATAATGTTTCACCCTTCTCCGTTACCTTCTACAACTTTCTATATTTAGAGGAAGACGCATATGAACATTGGGCATATAAGCCCTTTAAAGTGACATCTACAGGGATAAGACCTAAATGATATTAAAGACCACTTAATCATACAATGATACACTGAGTTTAATTTTTTTTTTTTTTTTTACAGTGTTCAGTTATGACTAATTCTATTTTGATGTTTTTCCTTTGTTTATTATTTTTTTTTTTTTTTTATCATGAGAAATTCAATTCATCTTTCTCTTGTTCTTAACAATAATTCTCATTAAAAGTAAATGTTTTTATTGTTTTCTAATAATTCATTTAACATTTATTTTCTTTCATGATTTTTATTTATTTTTGTTTGTTTAAGCATTTTTATGTATTTATATTTCTTAATAAGATATTTTAACAAAAAAAGTATTAATTTATGAATCATATTGTTTTATTTATGAATATAAATATCTGGCGGATTTAGAGATGTTTAATTTTAGTAAGAATCATAATTTTTGTTTTTCCTTAATTAATAAATAACGCCATTTTTTCTGTTTCCCTTTTTAAACCTTCATAAGTATCCTTTGTAGTCTTTCAGCACAGGAGGATCCATGAGGGGGCTTTCGGACTGAAGTCTCCTCCTCCCTCTCCCCCCAAACATGGTAAATTATATCCCATGTCTTAAGGAAAAAATATTAAAAATTATCTCTAAAAAGTATTATTGTTCGTTAATTACATTTAATAGGATCTTAAGAATCACTAAAACACCATTTATTGTAAGTAGTCAGTTTCTTTCGTTCATATTCAAAGTAATTATCGTTATAAAGATATAAAAAAAAAGCTCTCGGATTGAAGACTCCCCCCCAAAAAAATTAATTCCTGGATCCGTTAATACCATTCAGGATAGCCCAATGGATAAGCAAGCACTTGACTCAGTTAGCTAAAAATTGTGACTGACTGATTAGGCTCAACTTGGATCACAACTTGGAGCTTAATATTAGAGATAAAAAAAAAGGTAATAATAAATAAAGGGACAAGAGGATCTGAATCCTGACTACAGAGCAAAAGGTTGGTCTTGCTTGTCTCATTAATAATATTTTCGTTTCTTCATTGCAATTTATCATCGTTATATCTAATCTAAGACCTCCCCACATGGTGTACCAAGGTCGTCATACCAATATAAAGGTCATCCGCACAGTAATGACTTTTGGTAGCCTGGGAAAAAAAAGTGTTCAGAAAAATAAACGGACCACTTTTCTTTGTGGAGGATAAAGAAAACTAAGGAAATTGACGATGGGAAAGCCGGGTACGAAGATTAAACGACCTCCATAAAGACCTACGAAAGCTGGGTTTGTCTTATAGATTCTAAAAGGATTCAAGTTTTAAAGACAAATTATTTCCCTCAAATCAAGGTAATAAACTGGATAATATTTTATGCTAGTCAACAATCATATGATCTAAACATGTTAATAAATAAATAGTGCTCCCGATCAATCTCCGCTGGCTTGCCAGCTGGTACCAGTGATGCGGTTGAGAGAGTAGCGCAGGGTTCTCCTGGAGTCCAGCTTTTCCCTCCATAGTTGGAGGACAAGCCCTCCTCGGATTTCCCTTGCCTGATTGTAAATAATGTATATAGGTATTCTTCTTTTTCTAGGTATTTCTTCTTCTTCTTTGTCTTCCTCACAATGCCATTTCTAGCGTCGAGGATCCTCTATCCAACGCAGCCACCCTTCCAGGTCTCTGCTTAGCCGCTTCATTTGGTTGAAGGATTTGCCTCTTCTACCTCCGATCCTCTCCATGAACTCCTGATATGAGACTCTGGGACGCCCTCGTGGCCTCTCCCCTGTGGGTCGAGCCTCTAATATCTTTATAGGGTCCATGTCGTCGTTCATGCGGCAGACATGTCCAAACCACCTTAATTGCCTGTTCTCCAAGGTGGTTTTGAGTTCAGGCACTTCCAGCTGTTCTCTGATAGTTTCATTTATAATGCGATCCCTCCTAGTTTTGCCCACCGATCTACGTAGAAACCTCATTTCCGCTGCTGTTATGCAACTATAATGTTTGTCCAACATAGTCCAACTTTCTCCGCCGTAGACGAGAATAGGAAGGTATACAGACTTATAGACGTGCATCTTGGTATTTTTATCCACTTCACGGCAGCTGAGGATACTATAGCGATTTGGTGATATACTTGATTCGCCTTAGATATTCTGTACGAAATCTCAGCATCTATCTTACCAGCGTATGTGTACTCCTTTACTACCTCAAGAATCTCTCCGTTGCAAACCAATTGGACGTCTTCCTCTTCTTCCCTCGCCATAATCATCACTTTACATTTGGAGGCATTTATTTTAGGTATGCATAGGTATGCATGTGTTTAAATTTTCTAATTATTAAGATATTTTATTTTATTTATTGTATACACTTTTTAATTATTATTTATTGTTATTTTGCTTCTATTTATTTTATATTTTTCTATTCATATAGTGTGAATGTTGTTCTGCCCCACTATAACTAATGTCCAAGTGACAGGTTGTTGTACAACTCAAAAAAAAAAAATAAATAAATGAAGCGCAACGATATTTCGCTATATTTTCACAAGTTTATGAAGTGCACTAATATATTTTTTCTACAGAAAAAATAGTATTGTTCGAGAAATAAGTGACACTAATGAGCCACTGACATGTAGGCAACTTAAAAGTTTTTTTTTTCCTTGTTAAATGAGGTAAAAATTGGAAAAATAATGACAAAATTTTAGTACAAAATCATATTATGCAGAAATCAATTCTAAAACTTCGATTTGCTCCGATAAAACGTTTGGAGCACTAGTAAAGCTAGTTCAACATGATCGTCGGTACCGAAATGTTCCCAAATGAATATAACTTTCATATACATAAAATAAATATGATTGTTGAAAAAAGGAACACGAAATTTTCTTTTCTGATACATAGACAATGTATTTACATAGTAAAATGACAACAAATGATTATAGTAATCAATAATTATACCGCAAATTCAAATAAAAAGATTTGCTGCGTTTGGCTATTTTTTATAAGCGTAATACTCCCATGAAAATAGGCGAACAAAAAAAAAAAAAAGGAGTAACATTTAGTTTTTTGTAAAAACCGGCATTACTACAACCCATGAATGGTTCAGTACTAAATAGGAATGGTTCAGTACTGTTTCTTGGTCAACGGTTATCGAGATCACGCTCAACCGACGGTTTTTTTCCGCTTATTCAATTATTTAATTGAGGGTACCCACTTTATAGAGGCTGGGTGTAGCCCCAAAAAGGTTTTCTAACCTCAGGGGAGGGGCGCAATCTCAAATTCGACAGTATTTTCATATAAAGATACCCCGAAAACATAAAAGGCCACTCTGATATCGATTAAATCCGGAAAGTTATAAAAAATCGATGGGGGACGGGTGGATTCACAGTCGATGAAGCAGAATAAATAATTACTCTGCAATAAATAGATATCCGAACCTGGGTCCTTGAGCATTAGAAGCTTAGCTCCCTGCCACTGAGCTACCCCACTCACCTTAAATTTTTTGAATGATAGAAAAAACGCACATTCCTCTTATTTCAGTAACACATATTTATTTTAAACGCAGGCTGATTAAAATTCGAACCTTTGTACCATATTGCTAAATCACCGAACTACGTTGGTTAAAGATCGCCTTATTTCAAAGCGGTAGAACGTGATTTCCATTCTTAGTATCACCGTGATTCGGGTCCTAAGGGGACGAATTTGCAATAGAAAGTCTTTACACTATTAATTGAGTATTACTCAAGGAGATGCATGAGTAACTTGAGGCATCAATGTATTGTGAAACTTTGCAATGAATCAAATCATGAAAATACATGATTCCCTTATTCTATGTTTTGCTGAAGTCAAGGGCAGCCAGATTTTTAACTTAAAGTTATTTTTAAACAAATGCACTTTTAGCCATAAACATAGCTTAATTTAACGACAGCAACCTTTAATAATTAATTATTCATCCCATGCATTTGTTCACAATTCTTATTATAGGGAAATTTGTGGTAGCAAGCATAATATTCTTATTCAACTTAGATGTTTTAAACATTTTAAAATCTTAATGATGTTAAATTTTAATAAATTATAGATAATTATAAATCATAAATTAGATATATTTAAATTTTAAATGTATATAGAAATTAATTGGAATGTAATGAAGTATTATTGTTTAGTTATTGTTTTTATAATAAGTCAATGTTATGATAAACTAGACTCATGTAAGTAAAATAAAGTTATTCGTATATGTATGATTTGTACAAGATTGTAAAATAATCTTTAACAAATAAATTCAATTCTATTCTACATTTAAATTTTAATAAATTAGATGTTAAATTATTAAAAATCTTTAGGTATTATTACTTTCAATAACCTATCTCTCTCTCTCTCTCTCTCTCTCTCTCTCTATATATATATATATATATATATATATATATATATATATATATATATATATATATATATATATATATATATATATATTGTGTGTGTGTGTGTGTGTGTGATTTTAGCCTTCGAATAAATACCTGCCCTCCAATTTTTATAGAAAACGACCTCATACCCATAGGGGCACCGAACACTATCCGGGACTTATCTTTGACAGAAGGATAAAATTCATTTTCACATGCCAAAATGAAACGAAAATCCCTTAATATACGACTCAATCTACTTCACTCACTTTTTCTAGATCTTCAAACCAACGACTGAGACAGAAATTAAATATATACTCATAAATCTATATGGACATACTCCTCATAGTTATACGGTATAGCTAAAAATAAGTACTTACAAAATGCAAACTTTCAACCATAAATTCAACGTCTCGTATCTAAAGCACCTTGGTACGTGACTAACGAAACCCTACATACTGATTTCTATCTGCCAACAGTTGTCCAACAAATAAAGACTACCAGCGATTTCGGATGAATTTACACGGACATAATAATACATTAATAAGAGACATGGCTTCAGCTGAAATGAATGAATTTCTACATTAATAGTTAACAAACCATGGTGATTGAAACAAGAATGAAAGGAATGAAGGGATACTGCTGGGTGACATTCTTCCTCATGTGGTAGTTTCATTATTTTTAGCAGGCCATCTACTGATTTTCAGCAGTTCGTCGAAAGTTGCAGATGAATATTTGAAGATTAGAAAAGAAATAGTAAATATTTTGAAGTTTTATAGTAATTATTTTTTATTGTAAAATAATATAGTATATGACATAGGTGGGGGACCGCGACCTCATGTGGTCTCTGTGACGTAGTAAACGTTTTTGCCCGATATTTATGAATATAATGCTAGAATTAATTAATATTTCATTATTTAAGGAATGACAATTTGGAAATTAATAGTATTAAGTTGAATGTATGTATGTAGGTGTATGCAGTATATTCAGTGTTAAATAAAAATAGCAAAGGTAAAATATAAAGAATTGTCGCGGCCTCCATTAGTACTACCAAACATTACAGCGGCCACTAATATAAAGGATAAATAATTCCCCCCCCCCCCCCTCGTGTTATATCATCTACGAAATCTCAGAAATTCGTGTTCTGGCATATAAAAAATAGGTTTTGTGCTATTTTGTAATTGTTCTGATGCTTCTAATGAATTTTTGACTTGATGAAAATAGCCGAAATAAATGAATGGTGTCCTTATAATCTAGATCCATTAAAAAAAGCATTTTAACGGCTTCTTGCCCAACAGCCCAACTTTGGCAAAAAATAATTTTATTCAAAGTTGAAAATTGTGTGATGGATGAACCAGATTTTTTATATAGTAAGTATCAAATAACTGTAATATTAAACTATAATATCAACTAACTATATTTGATTAAACATTTAAAATATTGTTGGAAAATCTTAAGTAGGCACTGATAATCATTCATTTTTTCCTGAATCATTACGTTCGTTATATTTAGTTAAAAATAATAAACAAGTTAAAAATTGTAACACAGGCATTCATTTCGTCCTTCATCTGGCTGTTACTGTGATTACAATGTATCTGAAGCCTTAACACCATTATAATTTAAATTATACTAATTGTCTTTAGAAATGTCCATCAATCATTTGATTCCCTAGTGAGTAAGGAAACTATCTTTAAGAGAGGTGTGTGTAATTGTGGGAATAATCAAATTTGTAAATAATTAATAAATATGTAAATAAGTAGATTGATTATTTTTTTTTTCAAATTATGCTTGCATAAGAATAGCCTCAAGGTAAAATATGCATTTTTTTGAAATTCTTACGATTTGAATGATCAGCGAAAACATCTTGATTAGAATAAATAATGCATGCATTCGTTTCAATCAGCTAATAAACATTCTGAAATGCATCTATATCCGGAAATCAGGGAATTGTTTGCTATTCAAAATATACAATGATACGTAGATTCTTTGTAAAGACTTGTTACGGGCCGTAAAAATAAGTGAGTCTCTACAATCTTAATTACTAACCTTGTTAAAAAGAAAGAGGAAAGAAATTCTTAAAACATTGCATTAAAGCCCAGAGTGCATAGTTCATAATTTCATTTTTGAAGTCATATATTTTTTTTTTCCTTATCTTATGTTCGTTAGTTCTGTGCCATTTTTATGTTGTTGTTTTTAAAGTATTAGGCCAAAGGTCACCAATAATAAAAGTTTTCACTTTGTGAATTTATAATTCAAAGACCTCTAGTGCCATTTTCAAGATTCTGCAAACAATTTTTGATTTAGTTATTTTTCTTTAAAATATATCATTATAAAACATATAATAATTATAAACAGTCTGTTACATACATAGTCCTTATTCTATATTTGTATTCTATTTTAGAAGGAAAAAAATTTATTAAATAACATAACAATGTTTTAATATTTTGGTTTGAAATGAATGCAAAAATTATACACCTGCCATGCACCGTTTCATAAAATATATATATATATATATATATATATATATATATATATATATATTTAGGCATTTTATATATATATATATATATATATATATATATATATATATATATATATAATTTGTCTGTTGAAAAATTTAACAATTTCTAGTGTTGGGAAGGTTTTATTTTAGGTTTTTAATTGAAGGAAGTTTTCATCAATTTAAAAAAGCACCAATCTCTTTGAGATCATGTTCAACATCAGGAATCTTCTAAATCCAAAAACCAACGACGATCTACTAACGATGAAACTGGCCAGGTTCTTCTCAAATGATTTAGGTGCCAGAGAAGCAGCAAAATTCAGCAATCAAGGCCGATTTTATCTTAAAACCACTAAAGAATTGTTTTCGAAATCCTCTTGATGATCATTGAAGTAGTATTTTAGAAGAATCGACACAAATATTCTGCTCTTCACGTAATATTTTTTCCATCTACATCAATGACCTTCTATCCTCTATCCTACACTGTTAATACCATCTGTATGCCGACGACGTCCAGATTTACCTCTCCTCAATCCGACCAAATCCTCTGACGCCATCCAAAAATTACAGGAAGATATAAACGGAATTCGTACCGGGACAAACCACAATAGAATTACTGTAAACTCTAAACTCCGAGAAGACGAAAGCCATCCTGATCGGAACTCCCTCGATCCCCAAATCCTTACCGACACTCCCCAATCTTTTCCTGAATGACTGACCTATCTCATTCCATACTTCCGTAAAAAACCTTAGGATTACCTTTGATGAAACCCTCTCCTGGAAACCACACATCTCCCAAATTTCCCGTCGTACTATCTCTATCCTGAAACAGTTTAACCGTCTCCGCTATCTCCTTCCATATAAATCCCGTCAACTCCTGATTTCCTCCCTTGTGTTCCCCCACTTCGACTATGGCTGTCTGGTGTACGGCGGACTCTCGGGAGAATTCGAAGCCAAACGCCTAATGACTGAGCAATACGTTTTGTCTTCGGAATCTCAAGAGATACGCATATAACCCAGTATTACACCAGGTTGAAGTGGCTCTATCCATCCAACCACCGTCTGTACTTCCTTGCTACCTTTCTATACTAAGCCATCAGAACTCAGCGACCTTCCTATATTCTTCACAGCCTACAATTTAAATATTCCATTCAATCCCGTCCCACTAGATCCCGTAATTCTGACCTCTACCCACCTCCTCACCGGAATGCTGCGTTTGACAAATCCTTTATAATTCAAGCCGTCTCCACCTGGAATACCATCCCTCCCGATATCCGACATGCGCGATCAGTTTCCTCATTTAAATCACTCCTTTTTAAGCACCTGCTTCTTTCCCAACCCGACTGATCAAGAAAAGTAGATAAGAGAAATTTTTAAGTTCTCCCAGAAATAATTTTGTTTACTTATATTATTTTAGTTTCATATGTTTGTATTATATTTATCTGTATATATTTAGTGTTTTTGCTTTAACTTTTTTCCAATATTTTAATTTTATGAGAATTGTAAATATTTAATTTAATCTTATGGCCACACAGGCATTTTTTCTGTATCTATAATTTGTCCTAAAGGGACAACAGACCCAGGATAATAAAAATCTATTTTCATTTCATTTCATTTCAATATTTTTTTAAATTTAGATGTGAAACAGTCAACGTTTCACTTCAATTGAACTACGAATAGGTTTCAATAGATTAACCGAAAGTTCGCGAGAATCATCATGTCATTGACTTGTTCAACACGGTGAAACGGGACTTGTTTACAAGTTGACAACCTGATCTGACTCTGCATTTTAAAAATTGGGAGACAGAATTATCGTTAAGAAGTTCATTGGAATAATGGTTGGTAACCAAATGGTAATAGGAACTTGCGTTAGAATGATCGTGTTGTAGACACACCAATTATACCTCCATATTTTGCTCGGAAGAAAGAACGTATAGTACATAATCGTTAAAACCATTTTTAGGCTGCAGAAATAAAAATACTAAATTAGAGTTTTATAATTAAAATTTTCATCTTTCGTTGTTAACTGTTGTTGACATTATGTTTACACTGCAGCGGAATGAGAAGCAGCATACAACAAAGATGACTAATATGTTGGTGCTACATTAAACCCAACTTACAAATATCAAGTTGATTTGTATGTCTGCCAACCTGTTTGGTCGATATGCAGATACTCGAAATAACATGCTCTCACATGAACCAACATGGCACACACAACTAATTGTAAGTTGGACGAAATTGTTTGCTGATTAAGTTGAACAACATGATTTTTCAATCAAGTTGGTCCGTATATACGCCCCCTAAAACTAATTTGAACTTACCTAGAAGAATTTTAGGATTCAGCAAAGGTATATGTGTCATAAAAAATTCCTACAGCATTATTACACGCACCATAAAACGTTTTAAATATTACTAAATTTAAATACACTCACATCTACTTACTCACAAAATTTAGTTAAATCTAATAGTGTTGAGTTAAACTTAAGTCAAACTTAAATATAAAACAGACTGCATTATTTTCTCCTTTCAAAAGAACGAGCGCCCTCTCCTCAAGGTTTAAAAGATAGCGGGTAGCGAGAACAGACCGGCGAGCAGTATATCTAGCATATTAAATATATTGAATACTATACTATAGTATATCTATAATATATATCTATACTATAGATATATAGTATATATATATATATATATATATATATATATATATATATATATATATATATATATATATATATATATATATATATATATATTCTAGTATATGCTATATATATATATATATATATATATATATATATATATCTTCTATCTATAGTATAGATATATAGTATATATATATATATATATATATATATATATATATATATTGTATATCTATAGTATATCTAAGTGTTATCCTCGATAGGCACCTAACACTGGCTCGCCACTGTAATAAGAAATTGAAATCGGTAAGGACCAAGGCATACAGGCTCAACCATATATTGACTTCTCCTAACTTATCGTTCGCCTCAAATTAGCAATATACAAGAGTATTTTAAGACCGGCGCTTCTTTATGGAGCACCACTCCTAACTAACATATCACCGGCAATTTCAAAAAAGCTCCAACAGTTTCAGAACGGTGTGCTAAGAAAAATAGTGAGACACCCGACTTTACAAAAAACACGCACGGACCTACTACATACCACCCTCGAATTATCGAAGGTGGGCGACTTTATTACACGCAGGCATATCAAATTTTTTGATAGCGTCAAATACTCGACAAACCCACTTTTTAAAACACTTACTCCACTTACTCACAAACCTATGAGATGGCAGACATATATTAAAAACATATTACTAGACTGAAAAATTGACATTTACAGGACACTAGTGAGCCCCGTCACTCAACTAGGAATAACAACAGTACTCTCAATTCTCCATTCTCCTCTTAAAATGCACTCTGTGCAGTACAAGAGTTCATGTTCAAGCCTTGTACTACCGCTCTGTTCTCAACACCAAATCATATGGTTTTTTTTTGGTTTTTTTTGGTTGTTTTTTTAACTTTTATTATGATATTTACAACAGTATTAGTATGAATACATCAAGTAAATGTGTACAGCGGAATATAATAACATGAAACACGCTTGTTGAGAAACTACCCATTGGTAGCACTCTAATAATTTGTCTACATGAGGAGATCACGAGGCCATCTTCTTTTCAGACCCCTCGGAGGATTATCAGGAATCGAAGAGGAAGCAATGTTAGAAACAAGAGGATTCGGATGGTAATGAAGTTTATTATGGAAGGATAGGTATCTGAATTCTGCCAAATCGGAAACATATGGAACAGTGAGGTCTTTATGGATTATTTTATTTGTGACAAAGTAAGGAGCATTGAGGATTTTACGAAGGATTTTGGATTGTAAAGATTGGATACGAGAGGAATTTGATGGTTTAGTGGAGCCCCACAGTTCAACTCCATAAGTCCAAATAGGTCTTATTATAGTCATGTATATGAGTCGTTTGTAATTAATGGGAAGTTTAGAGTGTTTGTCTAGTAAGTGTTGGAGTAAGCGGAAACGTCGAGCAGTTTCTTGTCGTTTCAGTCTTGTATGAGGATTCCAAGTGAGACTTTTGTCCAGCTGGAGTCCAAGGTATCGGATTTGTTCTACAGGGATACATCATATGGGTTAAAAAAAAAAAATCTTCAATCTAAGTTTATTTTAATCAAAAACTGGCCCTAGTTTATTTTTTTGTTTTTATCGAATGAAAAATTCTCAATACAAATTGTTATTTTGTATACTGAATTGAATCTGTACACTTTTGAATCTGAGTTTTCAACGGAAATACGCGTTTTGAGCTTCCCTCAGTAATAATAAGTCCCGCAAATTGGTCTGTGTGTATGTTATCAGTCTAGCTCAACATCTAAAAGTCGAAGAAAGTGAAATTGCATATTTAAGGTTTGTATATACCTGGGATGTTATTGACATTTTGTTGTTGAAATCGGCTAACCGCAAGTGGCACTTTATATCATCAATGTAACACATTTTTACGAGTTTCTTGAAAATGGCTTAAACGATTTTGGTTAAACTCGGTGTATCATTGTATGCTTGAGTAATTTTTAATATCATTTAGGGACTGTGCCTATTGATGCCACTTAGGAGGACTTAAATGGCCAATTTTCAATGTGTCTTTCTCTAAAATACCTTTAATTTGGTTTATTTTAAGTAATTAACTATCTATCCATGTTAGGAGTTATGAAAAAAGGCTAAATATAAGTTTTAAAAGAATTTTATAATTGAATAAAGGAGAAACAAAGAAAAATGCTTCTCCAGGTCGAACATGAATCTCAGGAAATAATAGTCAGAAAGTATACGCATTACGCATACGCATAAAGCACTTGTTTATAACCTTAGATGTATTTAATGCAAGTTAATAACTCTAGATCTGATATTATATTTAAATAATTAGGTATCAACATCCGCTTATTCCGAAAAACCGTCATGTAACCTTTTAGAAAATTAAATTATTGAATAATTGATGGATTTTCTCTTTGTGAAATCCATACATTATCCACTTTGGTGAAACAAATTTATTGCGGGGAATGAAAGTCTAGTCATTTTACTTTAGTAAACTTTACAATGGAAAATACAGTTTAATAACTAATACGCGTATAATCTATAATCATTTATTGATTTAATATACTGATATATTTTCAAATCTCTCTAGGCATATGCCATGTAGTTATATATATATATTGCTCAGAGACCGGAACTATGTGGTTTACAAAAACAGATGGAGTAACGAGGGTTTTATTGCCAATCATTGATATAATTCACGGGCGGATCTATGGGGGGGGGGGACTTTGGGGCTGAAGCCCCCCAAAATGGTAAAATATACCCATGTTTTATCGATAAAATATTGAAAAATTATCTCTTAAAGTATTATTGTTCATGTAATTACATTTAGAAGGACTTTAGGAATCACTTAAACACCATTTCATATATGTAGTTAGTTTCTTTCTTTTTTTCCAAAGTAATTATCGATATTTTTATGAAAAAAACCTTTCGGGCTGAAGCCCTCCCCAAAATTAAATCCTGGATCCGCTAGTGATATAATTAATAGGGTTTTTGATATAGTTAATGGTTTGTTAGCCATAAGCTGTAGCTCCATTAAAAATGCACCCAAAAAAGTTTATAATGGCCGAACATTGCCAAATTATAATTTCAATTCAAAGTAGAGCGGTAAGAGAAAGCTGTGTGTTGCGCGCACCAGATTTTTTTTGTTGTAATTATATTTTATTTTCACTTCATGTTCTGTCAACTTTTCTTGATTATTTAATTTACTTTCTGATCTATTCAGCCCCGATGAAAGCCATCGCGTCTGGGCCGAAACGTTGGTTTGTAACAAAAACTTTCTTTAAACCTACTTTTTTAGTTAGTTACAGATTAAAAAATGTCATCAGGATGCATTTTGATATTACAAAGCTTTTTAGTGGTGTGTTATATCGATATTTTATAATGTTTACCTTAACCAATAATAAAGGTGAGGGCAGACTCGATTCAACTTCCTAGCGCATATCGATCCCTGGGTGTTTTAAAGGCCGCGGGAGGGAGAATGACCCAATGCCTGGATTCGCCTCAGTCACAAGGTAGTTTCAGTTGGCGACGGTCTCTCCGCTCTTTCTGCATACATCGGAAATTTTTCTATTTGTTTGAAGTAAGAAAAAAATGATCTAGTTGGCATGAGGGAATATATGGTTATTTTAATATTTTTTTAAGTTAATTTAAAAAATTAAAAAAAAAATTATAATTGAAATATTATATTTCAATATTATTTATGTATAATTTCAATTAAATGAATATATATAAAGGTGCGGTAACTATAGTCGAGTTGATAAGCTGATAACAACAAATCGCGAATAATCCAAGCATGATTTAAAGTAAATTTTGTCTAATCTAAAATGAAGCAATAGCCAATTTCCTTGATTAAATATATTTTTAATTATCATTTGCTATTCAACAACAAACGCGACTTACTTAAAACATTTCCAGCATTCCTATGGAAAATCGGAGGCCTGATATCACTCCTTTAAATATTTCCATTTACTTATGTGACACTGTAATATATACATTGGCTAAAACTAATCTATATCTAATAATCATATAATTATATAAAAACAATAATATAAAATAAAAATAATCTATCAATGCTATTCTTTGCTAGAGATATTAATTTTCTTATAGAGTAAAGATTTTCCTACTCTTGATGTCACTGAACGCGATAGTTTATAACTATTATCTTTTATACACCACTAAATTCTTGCCTATTTTTGAGTTAAGAAATGATGATGATGTATTTATACATTAATAAACATTTAAATGATAATGTATTTATATATTAATCAGGCACTTTATATTGTCAGGTTCAGATTTCTCAACAGAAACACAAAGCTTATTTTAATGAAAAATTTAATATATTTGTATTTTTTAATCTTCTATTGTTTTCTTAAAAGTGTATACTAGTCTATCAGTGCAGCTTTAAGTGTCTTGTCATAGTGTTAATTGTTTTGTATATATAATGTTTACCTTTTCGTTTTTTCTATTGATTTTATTTTGGCCAGATTCAATCTTTTAATTTTGTTCTATTTTGTTATTCTCAAGGGACTGTGTCCCAGAATAAAGTTATTTTTCTATCTATCTATAATACTTTATCAGCCGAACTGAACAAATAGATTTTTTTTTGAGAGAGCAGCCCTGATGGAGGCCTGAAAATCAAGTGAAACGTCGGTACAAAGAAAATAAAAGTAAATATAATTTATTTATTTTTACTTTCTACTTCCATTGATTGCAAACACCAACTAAATTTTCTTAAACTATCTTTTTTTCATCAATTCAAGTATTGATCTATGAGATCAAGTATCAGTCTTGATTAGGTCAATGTTTTGTTTATCTTTTGTCCTTCAATTGTTTTACTGAGAACTAATGCATATGAAGCAGTTCTGTGTGCGTATATATATATATATATATATATATATATATATTACATTTCAGAGAGTACTGCATGTTTTATATATAATTAAATAAGCGCACTATAGACCTATCAAGACCGCGATACATTTTACAAGAGGAAAAATAAATAGATTTAATTATAAGCAATGGGTACATTTATTGAAATTATTCGGTCTATTTCTCTTGAGCAGTCAAACCGTATTCCGTAAATTATTAAATTCCATTTTTTTAGCACTAATTCTTAATAAAATATAACAAATTGATTTTATTTCAGCCAACACTAATATAATATAAAGAATACATTTTCAAACAAAAAGTAAGTTATCATTTAGAAACAAAAATAAACCTCATTCTCTCTCTCCCTTTCTCTAGTATTGAATGAACTTAGCAACTAATATATATTTCTGCTTCCATTCATTAAGTGGTGAAGGGAAGCAGTCTGCCTGAGGTATCCAATATCAGTTAAGTATTAATTTGATGGATATATGATTAATAAGTACGATTAAAGTCCGTGAGTTATTATCAAATGTGTTCGTGTTAAAGCTAATGAGTTTTCGATATCGATATCGATCCAATCTTTCGTTTCGATACAGTTGTCAAAGTAGAATATATATATATATATATTATTACTAACCATATTTCATTAAATATATTATACAAAGTTCAACTATGAAAAAATTACAAAACATTTTATGGAATGGAAATCCGTCTACCGAAATATGATTATAAGCATACAGTTATTATTATTATTATATAGCTGAATCTAGTACTTTTATTAAATTTTTGTTAATAAATATGTAATAGAAAGTGGTTAAAATTGACCTACACCCACGACTGACAAAGAGTTTAAAATTTCCTGTAGCTACGCATTGCGTCTGCTACTCTGCAATAATACTTAATGATTAACATGCAGCTAAATTTTTGTGGTAAGATGTCTATTCTTAATCCAGTATGATTTCAAATAAACATTATATAAAATTTGATAAATAATGTTACTATCCGTAAAAATATATAATAATAATAAAAATAATGATTAGATTTCATTCTAGAGGTTTTTGCTTTTATTTGTGTACATACGAAATTAAAAGATGGGAAAATTTCAAATGCTACTTTTCAACGAAAATACATGTTTCAAGATCCCCTATTGAAGAGTCCAAATAACCAAGCTTCGTAAAATGGTTTTTGTTTATTCCAGTATCGCTTCTAGTGATGCGGCTGGAAAAGTGGCACTGGGATCTCTGGAGTCCTGCTTTGCTTTCCACCTGTGGGGAGAAAAGCCTGGCTCGGAGATTCCTGAGCGAATGTATATATTGTATATAGGTATTAATGTGTTTAGAAGTTTTTATTTTATTTTGTTTGTTTATTTTTTTTTTCCTATTGATTTACATTTTTTTATAAGTCTTATTTATTTACTTTATATATTTATAGTTACTTCTGTATTATTTGTATATACTGTATGAATGAGAACTTCTAGCCTTAATACTTATAGCCCTCCAACAGTGGCTGATTGTATTATTATTCAATAAAAAATAAATAAATAAAAAAGTATCGCTTAAAAACGAAAAGATATAAGACGCTGAAATTACATATGTACTTAAAGAAGGTAGGTATATGTTTACTGGAAGTGCCAATTTATATCATTGAATGTACATATTTTCAAACTTGCAATATCATCGGTGTAAAAATAATTAATAACAATTATTTATTATTGGAATAGTCTGACGGGACTTAAATGTAGAATTTTCAATATTTCTTCCTTTATAGTACCTTGATATCTGGTTATTAGAAATTATTAAAAATATTACATTGTCTGTATTTATACAAAATTGATAAATATTTTATAGGTTGAAATATTTTTGGAGCAGAAAATTTATTTTAGTATAAAGGAATACATGAATACCAAACAACGAAGCCCTCTCATGATAACAAGAAGGTAACACGTAAGCTCCACAATGACTTACCCACCTTCGAGTTTTCAGATTCAATTTCACCAAGAAACTTTAATAAAATAAAGATGGTCAAATAGTGGGAAAAGTTAGTCATATAGAGAGAATATGAAAAATTCCATAAAATACAATTATAAATTTTCCAATGTCAATATGAGTTGTCCATATTGTGGGAAGGTGTTAATCAAAAGGAGGAGAGCATATCCTTGACCTAGCTTGACACCAACCCCTTCAACTTACAGATAGGCTACCCGCACAGCAGTTTGCTCACAACAAACAATTATGTAGCACCTGCGCACAGTGTGTTAAGTGCAAAAACATATCATTATATAAATAGGCAAACGCAAAACGGTTCAGCCCCTTTTACTCCTCTATTATTCAACCGATTATCTTCCTTGTTTTTTTTGATTAATAGAAATTGACGAGCTTAGCTTTAGCTTTAATATTATCTAAACAAAAATATTAAATAGTATGTGAATAAAAATATAATTGGTAGTTTGTTCAAAACGGCTAATCTCCGAAAGTTCTTCACCGATTTCTTTTAAATTCTGATACAAAGTCGCAATAATATTTAGAAGTATTTTTGTACACGTTTCATCATCATCAGGCATTTCCTTTCGAAATTTCGGCGGAAAAACGTGATTCGCTTTAGACTGTAGCGCCAATACGGCTTCAACGATTTCAATGAAACTTGGCTAAAGTCTTCCCCTTGAAACATTTATAATTTATGTATATAACATACTTTTCCGAAAACAAGCTGCATACATTTTTATGATGAATTCAGTATTTTATTTGCGAATAACTGAAAAAGTAAACATTTTTTTATGAATAATACCAATATTTATTTGAAAGCTTTCTTGATTTCGTACAAAATGATTTTTTAAAATTCATCGAAATCGAACTATTTGTTGCAGAGATATATCATTTTAAACATTTAGTACGTTTTATTTTGCAAAGTCGATTTCCATTATTTTGGTTTTTGATAAATCGAAAATTTTACATTTAATGAAGTAATCTGGACTACTATTTTGAACTCTATAGCTGTGCTCATTCTTAACTTAAATACTGCACAAGCATTAGTTAATAAAACACGAATGAGAGTGAAGAACTAACGGGGTCTACTTTAAATTAAAGAATTTGAATTCCAAGAATTAATTTAATATTTACTGACGCAATACTTACATTTCAAAGAACAAAGTTCTTATTAATAGCTGCATTTGCTATGACCATAATCAAATCTCAGGTTCAAAGTTTTAGAAAAATGTGTGTATTATTGCTACGTCCAGTAATTTCGCATGGACAATTATATGTGGCAGCAAGTACGTTCATTTAAAATATTGAAATTTATATTCTCAATGGCAATAGGCAAGGCTATGCACTAAATAATGACAGAACATTCGAAAAGAACATTGTTTACAGAGAAGTTTTGAATAAAAATGGATTTAAAGAGAATTGAAATTTATTTTTTACTTACTTAATCATAACGTTGATTTATTGTGATAATAACACACATAAATTAAAATGGAAATTAAATATTTTTGAATGAGTCTATTTTGTATTACTTATAAATAATTTTAAGTAGATTAAGCTCGATTTTTAATTGAAATTGAAATTTTGTTTATATTAATAAATGAGGATTTTTGAATCGTGATTTACTCTTTATTTATTTAATTTATTTTTTAGTTAATTATCATGGGTGATAAATATTTAGGACTCAGTCTTTTTTAAATTTTTTATTTTTGCCAACGTTTCAACCCAAACATAGTCACCTTCAGGGCGTGGTTTGAGCACTGAAGATGACCCACATGTTTGGGTTGAAACGTTGGGAAAAATAAAAAAATTTAAAAAAGACTGTGCCCTGAATATTTATCATCCATGATATGTAGAACAGTCGACTAACTTTCTTCAATTACTTAATTATCAAATTTTTAATATAAAGGCTATGGTCGAATTTCGACCACTGGGCGAACACTAGTTTATATAAAAACGCAATTGAAAGTTTGGAATTTTCACAGGCGCAAGTTCAATTTTAGAGTTTCAACCCATAACTTAGCACAAAGAAAGTGGAAAAAAGTAGCTAAATAGTATAGTTAAATAATATAAAAGCGTAGAAAGCAAAAATTGAATTATATTTTTAAAAATAAAAAGATGATTTATAGGTACTTTCAAAGATTTTGGTTTTTGCTCAAAGGCGTTACACTCTCAGGTTTTCAAAGCTTATAGTTTTTAATAATATAAAGTAATTGAATTTTGTGATGATAATATTTCTCAAAAATTAGGTCATTGAAGGGATCTGTATTCAAGATAAGTGATAACTGATTCATGAGCAATTAGGTGTAGCAAGGAGCTGATTCCTTCTATTTCACAGACCATCGCCAAAGTAAGATAATAATATAAGTTATATAAGTGCAAAATAAGACGTGGATACAGTTTTATTCTTCTATTTCAAACTCCATTATATTTTCAGACCCAAGGACTTAGTAACTACTCAGCATTAGCTCATAATAATCCCACTTTGCGACAATTTTATACAATAGACAAATGTGCTTGATTATATCCTGTGGTAATTTCTGCAAATAATGATATTTTCATAAGGCGTATAAGAGTAGTGTGGGAAATTCAATGCCTGGAAACAGACAACGAACAAACAAGACCTAGATAAATTTTGATAAGAAATCGATTCGCGGGTTGACAAGTAATTGATCATTAGAGAACTTCACTCATGAACCCAATGCCTGATATACGAACTGCCCGGAAATTCTGAGCTCTAGAATAGCATTTAATTTTTTTTTTTTTCATAAATTATGTCTTTAATGTTGGAATAGAAGAATAAAAGGATGTCTTCTTTCGGTGCACTTAATGTTATTGTGACATGGTTTATTATTTTTTTTTTTTTATTAATAACACCATATTGCTACTATTGACGTATTCTTGTTAATTGTTGTTATTAAGGTATGTTTTTTTGTTGTTGGTTTTTTATGCTGCTTTGGAATGAGCCCTCTGTTTATCATTTATTAATCCGTGGTACAGACCCCTCTTTATCAAATTATTAGCATCCGGCTGAAACTTCGTAAATAGCTTCATCTCATCTTAATCTACAAATATTTTATTTACGAACATTCTAAGAATTAGGGCGTTTTCAAACTGGAGGTCGGCAAACTTTGTCTATTTAATTAGATAATAAAAACTCGTAAATACCGATTTGATTTTTCACTTTAATCGTAAAATAGCTTGAACAAAAAGTCGAGAAAAAATGTGGCCTTCAAATACATTGAGCCGTTTAGCGTGAACTACACCCCCAAAATTTCAAAATAACGAGGCTATAGGCCTCTGTTGGTAAAGGGGTATAGGGTTTACCTAATGATTTACTACAAAAGTATCAATTCATAGAAAAACATTGAAAATTTTAAAGTATGTACTTTCAGAGAAAATTTCAATTGAATTTTTAAAGTAAATTTAAAAAAAAAAATACATTAACCTGTTCAGTGTTTTGTGTCATATAAAGAGTATTTAAAATGTTGTAAAATGGCCCCAATACCCAGATCTCTAGCTAAATTATGATAGATTCTACCGTAATTTTAATCTTGAAATTGTCTGAGTTTATTTATGAGATCTTTACAGATGTCTAATTTAAAAATGAGTTGACATATCTCAGTTGCAAAGTTTTTCAAGTCTCTATAAACAGTCCAACTTTGCAGAATTTCAAGATCTGAAATGGTAAGCCAGTGTTAAATTGAAATAGAGTAATCCTAAAATCACATAAATTTACAATTAATAATAAAATAAACTTAGCAATTATTTTAACTAATTTAGAGATGGGTGTTTTTGTTTACTGTATTTTTTTAAATTATCAGGATGGTAAATAGGCAGAATTTTCCGTCTAGATTTGTTTTATTCAACTTGGCGACGTTTTCAAAGTTGTATTTAAATTTATTATTATCCAACACTGTCATCACCACCTATGCCGATGACACGTGTATCCTATCAGTTAATAACGATCCATCTATTGCATCCCAAACTCTTCAATCACACATCACAAGCCTTGAAAGATGGTGTCAAAACTGGATGATTAAAATAAATTCCAATAAATCACATCAAATAACCATCACTCTTCGTCGTAAACCTATGTCTTCCTGTCCTACAGTATCCTTCAACAATAGCCCTCTTATCCCTGTCGAACAAATCCGATACTTAGGACTCCACCTTGACAAACGACTCACTTGGAACCCCCATACCAGACTGAAACGACTAGAAACCGCCCGACGTTTTCGACTACTGCAGCACTTACTAGACAAGCTTACTAGACTAAGCTTTCAATCAATTATAAACGACTCGTATATATGACAATAATAAGACCTATTTGGACTTACGAAATTGCGCTTTGGGGCTCCACTAAACCATCGAATTCCTCTCGTATCCAATCCTTACAATCCAAAATCCTTCGTAAAATCCTCAACGCTCCTTACTTTGTCACAAATAAAATCATCCATAAAGACCTTAATGTTCCATATGTTTCCGATTTGGCCCAATCCAGATACCTGTGCTTCCATAACAAACTGCAGAACCATCCGAATCCTCTCGTTTCAAACCTTGCTTCCTCCTCGATCCCTGATAACCCTCCGAGACGTCTGAAAAGAAGATGGCCTCGGAATCTTCTAATATAGAACTTTAATTTGAGTTCTACCAATGGGTAGTTTCTCTTCATGTTTTACATGTCATGTTACCAATTTCACATTTACTTATTGTATTTGCTATGTAATACAGTTGTAAAATCCATTAAGATAATTAAAAAAAATTTATTATTATTATTGTTTTATTAAAATAATCAAAATATGAAATTATATGCATTTACCATGAAATATACAACATATAATTTGACTAATTACATCTCGGTACACTGATTCGTAAAGATATTTGATCACCAGTTTAAACATTGGATGCAAATAAAATATGCAATTCCATAAATATCCGAGCCTCACTAATTTCATTTAAAAGCACAATATTAAACTTGAATATTTCATAGTTCACTTTTTAACTTTAAATGTAAATTTTATCTAATGGTGGATATTACGTAAAAATGAATTTAAAATTTAATTCTTAGCCCAAAGTGAATATAGGAAGTCATAGGAAGATTTTTCCTTAAGAGTTATAACCTCAGGAAAAATAATGATTTTGTAAATTCTAGTTTTTAAGTTTCGGAACAACTGGCGTGAACTAAGTAGTTTCTCAACTGAAAAATAGTAAGAATTTCTCGGCTTTAACCTTTCCTTAACTTCCCCTTCAATTTCGTTTTTTCCTGTTATGGTAGACCCTAAAACCTGAACTTCTCTACTTGTTCAAAGGTATTCTTGGGGTATGCATACACGAGAAATTTACTTTAAATAAGAAGAACTTAGAAAAAGTTATTTAAAAATTGCAATTTAAAAACTTTTGTATTAATTCAATTAAATTAAAATTATTAAAATTAAAGACCGACCGAAACGACCCTTTCTATCTACAATAACTTAAAGCCGGTTGCGATAGGGCGTTATTGACCGGTTGACAATGGGTCAGCACGTCTTCATGTATTTACTTGCCGGATATAATAAGGAACACCTATGGCGGAATTTTTTGATTATTTTTTTTCTTATCGTTTTTTCTTGTTTATGATAAATGTTTAAAGGTTCTCGTAAACTTTCTGTTGATTTTTTTAAACAGAAGTCAAAGCAACAAATAGAGAATTAAATCAAATGATCAACATTATAATTTATTTAGTTTCAGATTCAATTGTTTATGCGAAACTTTTTCTTCCTATTTGTGATAGACATCATCCTTTATTTAAGGAGTTAATAACAAATAAAACAAGGCAAGATAAGAAAATTAGATATGATTAATTATTGAGTAATTACATTTTCAAATAATTAAGAAATGAAAGAAGTCGGGAAGATCAAATATATTTTTTGCTTCCTCACTACCGAAGGTAGGCATGCATTATATTCTTGCGAGAGGTTAAAAAAAAAATGTGCTCAGAATGGAAAATTTCCAATGGCGTTTTACGTTTCAGACATCAAGGAGCAAATTTGGTTCAATGTCTGTCTCTCTCTGTACTCAAATCGATGTACCGGGCATATAACTACCGCTTATCCGATTTTCATGAAATTTTGAATGAATTCTGTCCATTGCTTTATCTTATATATGAGCAAAAGTGTTTTCCTTGATAAGTCTATATCTCTAAAACCGCAAGTTCGATTTGGCTCCGATTTGGAGAAAATTTAGGGATTGGTAAACGTAAAATTAAATAAGTATCAATATTATCAAATTCTATCTAATACTCCAGAAAAAAATATTCCCGCTTTCAGATCAGGAAATTTGTTATTCGATATGCATATAGTTTGAAATTACTTAGTATCAATTTCATTGAATTCCATTTAATGATTAAAATTAATATAAATAATTGTTGACAATATAATGGCTGTGAAATGTGGAAGGCACTGATCATATGGAATGGGATTTAGGTTATTACAACATTGTTAAGGGGACCCTACACGGTAATTCATGAATGAACGTCGCAAGAAGTTCCAAGATTGAACGCTATCGCTTTGATCATGAAGACCCTTACACGTTCAATCATTACTGATCATTACTTATGTGAAGTTTCCACTTTTTTTTTCTCTCCAATTTATTGTCTACTTGACTTTTTAAAGAAAAAATAGTTGAAAATGGTTAATAATAACATAGACTAGGGATATAAACAACTATTTACTTTTATGAAATTATTTACTTAATAACGAGACTTAGGTAAACTAACCTATCTAGTAGTAAGGTTAGTCTCATAGAAAATCGTTTTGACAAAAGTTAGTAAAATATAAGTCTAATACTTACAAAAATTAAGGTATTGCGAAAATAATAAATTTGTTGAGGAAAATGGGAAAAGAACTGATAAATATACACAACGTTAAAGTTTTTTTTTTCCTATAGTAAATTGGGAAGTTTCCTCATTTTTTTTTTTAATTTGTTGCCCACTTGACTATTTAAAAGAAATAGTTGAAGATGGTTTAAAAATATAAACAAGGGATATGAAAAATTATTTAACTATTTACATATAATGAAAATTAGAAATTTATAATGGTTGTGAGGCCTAGGTAACCTAACCTATCACTTCTGATGAATGAACCTTTGATTTCCGGATGTTCGGAAATCCGCAGCGCACCACCATCAGTACTTTACACGATAATTCGGAACGTCATTAGTGCAATTCCGATTGACCGTGTAGGGTCCCCTTTATGAAGTTATAAAATTTTAGGTTTTATTCAAAAAAATAATTTATACTGTATTGTTTGGTCGATTCCAAACGTTACTAGCATGACATTGCTGTTACTTAGATTTCATGTAATTTTCAGTAAATTTAAATTTAAATTTTACTCTGAATTTGTAAAAAAAAAAAGTCTTATTTGTGATTGTGTTTATTTTCATTGAAGTTCAACCAGGACGTCTTGGTCTCGATTTCCTCCTTAAATATCGAAGTAGTGTAAACTTTACTCATATTTTTATATTCCAGTTTAAATTAGTTTTGTTCTGACTGAAGAAAAGTATTGGTCTCGTTAACTCCGAACAAACAACAACTTGAATTTTTCTTATGTATTTTTTATTTTCATCCATTATACGAGTGAAAACATACGTATTAAGTATATATCACTACTATTACTATAAAGGTATAAGGTAAAAATTTTCAACTTTTATTCTATTTGTGCTAAATATGACATATCTTAGTCTGTAACTGATATAAGTAGTCTGCTATTATGGAAAATAGCAGAGGACAATTAAATATGAAATATGCTCTCTTGTAAAACAATTAGTTTTTACATACGACCTTTTGCACTGACAGTAGTGATGTAAATGTTCAGTATGCATTGGTATTTTTTTTTTTAAATTAAGAAACATCAAATATAGAATCTTCAAATACGGCACTCTTTCGCATTTTAATATTAGCTGATAAACGAAATTTTGTGGATATAAAGCCCGCGAATGTTGAAGGGTAACTGTATTTCCGAATCGGCTTCTCCCAGGAATTTTATCATCATACCATGAAAATTGTATATCATTTAATATAGATATGTTTTAGCCAATGAAAACGGTGAGGAAGCTATACTGACCTTACTTGGCGGAGGTATTTTTATTTACTCCTTAACTTCCCTACAGCCTGAAGGCTACAGGCAATATGACCACTGATAGTGGTGGCATACTATACATGCCATTCCCTATGGAAACCATGCTACATATTTTTCTTTGTATCATTCAACAAGTTATTGTTGATCTCTTGCAATTATCTTCCATCATCGTTTCCAACATCACCTTCGTTGTTCTGTGCCCTCTACGGAACTTTGTCTCTTAGTCCAAGAAGGAAGAGTTAGAACAGGTAGTTTATTTTCTGCACTTAGATTTTAAAAAAAGAAACGGGACACTTTTTAAATTGAAGTGCTATGAAACAATGGCTTATGTAGGAGAAGGGGGGTCGAAATTTACTCCTGGTCATACTTGCTGATGAGAGTTCTCAGTAGAGAGTTTTTTTTCTTTTTATTTATCCAACCATATTGCAAAAAAATAAATGCATCCCTTTTTTAGGCAACTTAAAAATGAGTGGGTTCCGGATCTAACGTACGTCGATTCAAAAAATAAGAGCTTCATCTGAATAATAATTGGACATGAATTACTATCTATCTTATTTATTCTGAATAAAGTAAAGTTCTTAATTTGTATTATATATCTTTCGTAAAATTTTAGTTTTTATGACATTAAATTTGTTTCTCGGGACGCAAGGAAAACACATGCCTAAGCGAATAAAATTGATGGGATTTGATAAAATCGATATTAGACAATCTCCGTATCACCATTGACAATGTTTGTGGAATTTGTTCAAATTCATTTAATGGCAGTAAGTGTTATGGTCGTCACATGGTATTCGACGACAGAATACAGTTTAAATTAAGTTTTCTCATACACTCTAAAAACTTATAGACTATATAATATGTATAGTATGATATAACTATGGTATATGATATAGATATAATTATACTATGAGTATAACCTACCTTTTCAAATGTTACCTAAATATCACCTTTATCAGCCATCATATTCTTAAAAATCTGGTGCCCGCACAACTTTCATTTACCGTTCTACTTTAAAAAAAAAAAAACGCTGCTAATTATTCCCCAATGGTTTTTTATTTCCAAACAATCATACATCTAAAGTAACATTACCTTCTAGTTAAAAAGAAAAATAAAGGTGATTCTAATTACTGGACTAAATTTTTTTATTTAATCATTAGTAAAATGCTAAAAAAAGATAGCATTACTTCAGTAACACATTCAAAATTTAAAAACCAAACAAAGGATAGAACATTTGGAGTAGAACATATAAAAAAAAACCGGAGACTATATCTTTGCTCCGATTTTAACGATTTTTTTTTTTGTTTTTAGGAAATTTCGTAAACTTTTAAAAACACACATATAAAAAAGTGTATACTTTTTTAATTATTCGGAATTAAATTTTACCATCCCTTGTAACTTTTTTTCCAGCTCTTTTCGTTGAAGTAATTTAAATTTAAAGGGCGTAGAGAAAATTACTTTAGCGAAGTTTCATTGAAATCGCTATTTCGTTTAGGCGCTACAATCTATGGCAACGCAGTTTGTCGGCTATGGTTTGTCGGCCGCCATTTTGAAAGTATAAGGCGGATAATAATGTCGATGAAAGAGGATCATCCGTGGGTGACCTCTGATTATATATAAAAATTTGAAAAAAAAAATCTATCTAGTAGTTTCGGAGAAAATGCGCGGATGGCGGCGGACAAAAAATTTTTTAATCGTTTTTCGAATTCTATGCATCCTGAAACGTGAAACCTCAAATTTTGAGAAAGTTTTAAGTTTTTTAATTTTCTGTTCGATCACAATGGTTGATTATTGAGGATAATAAACCAAAACATTTCTGACAAAGTTGGGCTATTACTCAGTTTTCAACGGAGCTAAACTTAAACCTTACAGAGTTGCTATAAAACGCATTAAGGCCATTAAAATAAAACAAATCCTATTAATTATATCGACGGTAGACAAGAAAAAGCTTGGATATAAATAGCTAGAGAGATTTGAAAGTAGATCTGTATATTTAACCTAGAAATGGTTATTGATTGTATTACTATTAATTATTAAACTCCTATTTTCTATTGTTAAGTTTACTGAAATGAAGTTCATTTACTTAGATGGAGTCGATCGAGACTTCCACTGTCCACCATCGGTATGTCAAAGGTTGTCACACTAATTGAAAGTGGATAATCTTGTAATTTCAAATGGAATCCCCACATATATTATTACAGTAAAGCTCGAAATCGGTTTTGTACTAAATATAAGCTCCTGTCATGCTCAAATACCATGAATGGGGTACCGTTTGGTTCAGAATATCACGGGGAGTTAGCGAATCGTATTCTCCACTTTTGTTTTTATTTCTAAAATAAATAAAATCAATACAAACATTTTGCTAGGCTTCAATACTGGAACGGTGATAGGTCTGTAGATCGATGTGGGACAAATTGGACCTTGAAGATTTTGATGCGTACAGCAAGACCCTCCGGAACTATCGGATCCTGCGTTTTTAAGCCCCAAAACGTACTATTTTCCCGATAAGGCAAGGCATGGGGTTCGCATCCACACAACCTGACGTTAATTTTAGTACTGTCATTGGATACATGTCTCATTTCGTCGACTTGAGGTCACTATGATCGAGACAGGAGCAGTTTATATTATTTATCGATAGTGTTTTTGATTGACAAGCCATATCATCGTTAATTCTTCACCAAATCTCAGGATTGAGCCACCAACTTCGAAGATTTCTTTATCCTTCAGGCGGGCAACATTTCCAATCACCCCGAAAATTCAGGCAAATAAGTTATGAAAGAAAATAAACTAAAAAATTACACACTTTTCCCTTGGTTTTTCCCATGATTATATAAAACATTACTAAATTGCCTACAAAAGGAAAAAAAATCATTGAAATCGGACAATTTTTCGCAAAGATACAGCTAGTTGAAATTTTTAAATATGTTGGTTCCAAACAAAAATAAAAATTTAAATTAATTTTTTTTCCTTTGACGATTATATTTATCGATAAAGTAACAATTGATTCCTTCATCTTTTGATACGTTGCATTATTTTATTTGCTTATTAATTTGGCATTTGATAGCAATATGCTGTGCGAATTTTTCACACGGTCTACTAGTTCATTAAATGATTCAATAATTTAATTTTCTAAAATGTTACATAATAATATTTCCTGATAAACTGTCAATAAATACCGAATTATTTAAACATAATATCGTAAAAATGTGTAAAATCGATAATATAAAGTTGCACATATAGTAAGGCGATTTTCCTGAAAAGGTTGCGTTTTCAGCCGTATATCTTTGACTATCATTTATTATTACATATATATGTAATAATAATAACAATTAAATAATACTTTATTTATTCTGAAACAAGTCCCTTTAGAATAATAAATAAGAATATAAATGTGGGATTTTGAGCCTCAGAGATATACAAATATATTTACAAATGAATATAATTATATAGGTAAGTGAAAGTAAATATAGAATTTGTTGAAATCTATACTGGATGTTCCAAAGTTGGACAAAAATTGAAGAATAGTGTACGAATGATCTAGTAAAGAATTAAAAAAAAAATCATGGAAAAATTAAAAGTTATGCATCCAATTGTAAGGGATATAATGGCTGTGAAACGTGGTAGGTATCGGACATATGAAAAGGGAGGCGGGGTACCCAGAACTGAGTTTTATGGTTTAAGTTGTGCCATACAAATTTTTGAGGGGGGCACTTTTTAACGGGGTCATGAAGTTTCAGAATAAGGGAACAAACTTCTGTGTAATTGTTTATGACCTACGATTTTTCTAATTCTACTTTCCTTTCCTCTATTTTTTAAGAAAGGTGAGCAATAAAATTGAATAAATTTCCTGGAAGAGGAAGGGAAGGGTAGGTTCTTGTTCCATCGACCTTGGGGGGGGGAGAGGTGGGCACCCCTGAAGGGGAGTTAAATTTATATAATAGTTTTGGGATTATAAGTTTAGGTTTGTATTCGAAACTGTATTCTGTTATCGAATATTTGTGACGGGCATAACACCTGCTGTTAATTCCTGAATATACTAACCAAGTATTGTCAATTTTCGTACCAAGATTTTACCTTGCAACAATAAATAGTTAAGAAACCCGACGGATGTTCAACCCCCAGGTGAGAAATGGGTAATAGACTCCTTCTCTGGCGTTTCCAGATTGAACTGGTAGGTGTATTGAGACCAGACCGGTAGGTTTATATTTTTTTTTATTTTATTTTATGCAATTTGCACCTGCGCAGTTGCGCATCTAGCAAATTTGTTGTATTTTTATTGTCTTGGTGTAATTGCTTATTTTTTTTTATTTTTTTTTTATTGATGTAGTAGGTCTCTTGGCCATTTCCTTCTTAATCTTCGTTGCTCAGGTAACAGGGAGCAGGATATAGAAATAACCAGAGGATTGGAGTGATTTTGGGTTGAAGAATGATATGAAGTGTATTTGTCGTGGATGTTGGATTTTATTGTTGGCGTGTTTAAGTCGTTATGTATAGTAGTGTTTGAAATGTACCAAGGTGCGTTAACAATTTTTCGTAAAATTTTTGATTGTGCTGTTTGTATTTTGTTTATGTGTGTTTGTTTTGCTGAACCCCAAAGTTCTGCTCCATATGTCCATATTGGTCTCAGTAAGGTGTTGTAGATAAGTCGCTTGTTTCGTAAGTTAAGTGAAGATCTGTAGTCCAGAAGATGTGAAAGTTGGCTATATCGTCTGGTAAGTTCTTGTCTTTTTAATTTCGTATGTATGTTCCAAGTAAGTCTTTTGTCTAAGTAGAGTCCAAGGTACCGTACATAGTTCTTTGAAGGCACTGGATTATTGGCAATCGTTATGGGTGGACATGAGGCTTTCCTAAGAGAGAAACTAATGTGGGTGGATTTTGTACTATTAATTTTTATTCTCCAGTTTTCAAACCACTTTTCGAGATCATGAAGATGGTTTTGTAGGGCAATTGATGCGATAGTAGGATTTTTGTGTGAAGATAGAATTTATGTTAATTCGTCAAAAATGCTGGACTGCTGGGTATATCTGAGATCTTTAGTAAATAATTTTCCTTATAGGTAATATTTAGTTTTTTTAGTATCTTTTTTTAAATTAGATTGCCTTCTTCACTATTGTCCCCCATCAATTAAAGACACCCAAAGGCGTAAACAGATTTTATATTGGATGGAGAGGCCAGATGGACAACTTTTTTGGAAAATGTTAATTATTATTATTACAATTTATAAATATTTGTCTATTTCAATATGACACACAAATAACTACAATTGTTTATAATTGATTTTCTCAAATTTTCGGCGGACATTTTGTATTATAATATGTTTTACCTTTCAAATTATTTAGGGAAGCAACGCATCCCCTCCCCTTACCTTATCCTTCGCACCCCCATGAATACACCTCTTGTGATTTTACAGAGAGATTCTCCCGCGAAATGTAATCTTTAAAGGTATTTTCTATTTGTCTATTTCAAAATTTATTTTATTTATTCATATAACCAAAATTTATGAAAACTAGATGATTTTCCAAGAAACTCAATTACGAGTTTTTGTACGTATTTTGTTACGTATATACCTACGTACATGAAATAGCACTTCGGACCAAATGGCAGTATTGCTCCCAAGAGCGATTCTCTAAGGCCAAGACTGATACGGGAAGAATCATTGAAAACAGTCCAAGGTTTGTTGACACCTCAAGGTTAAGTAATAGGAGTCTACAGGTGTACCATTGATGTAACTTCGTTTTTATTTCGTAATTTATTTCGTCTGTCGGTTTGTACTAAGATTAATGATTTTCTCATGTTATGAGTTAAAAGTAAGATATAAACCGAATCATTATTTATTTTCTCTTAAGTGATAAAAAGTATTTATTTTAATAATTGATTATTATTAAGTCACTATTGAAGTTTTTTTTCTATTCTGAAAAATAAATATACGAATTTAAAATGTGAATCCATTCAGAAACAAAATATATTAGACTTTTATGAAAATAATTTTCGGGTATAGTAACGTTTCTAAAAATTTGAATTATAATAATTTAAAATGATATATTTTATTATTAAAAATACCTGAAGACAGACCTCAAATATATGGCAGAAAACGGACAGTAACAGCAATATGGATTTTAATCAGTTTCAATATAAATATACCTAAAAGCAAATTTATTAAAACTGGACCCAGTATCGATTTGGAACATAATAAATGGCACTAGTCTTGAATTCGCCCAAACACACCCCACGGATATTATTAATAGATATGAAAATCAATCCATCAGTAACGATATAAATTCAGTACTTAATTCAAAATATAATACGGAATTTTGAAATATAATCAAATACAGTACAGTTAAACAACGTACGGAAAGCGATTTAATGCAATCCATATTTTATTATAATGTCCCGTCCTACTGATGTAAAAGATGAAGCAAACAGCAGCATATATAACTTACAAAAGCCGAGAAAAACGTATACCATTATTAATATCATGTCCAAGTTACAAAGAATTTAGAACTTGTTAGATAATTAAATATATCAATCAAGAACAAAATTAAATTTTAAGGAATTTATTAACTATAAGACGATCTGGAGCGTTAACTATTCTGTTTATCAATATAAGTCAAACAATCTATCATATTTAGCTATGAAGCTTAATACTGATCTTTCCATCTTTTTTTTTTATATTTTCAAGCCACGATTTTCTCATAATGATTAGAAAGCCGTGTAAATATTAAATTATTGTTACAATCTTAACATTTATAAATTTACAATCTTAACTGTTTAAGAAAAAAAAAATGCAAAACCAATTATCCGTGCTCATATTTTTCTAATTATTTTTTTGTTAAGAATTCTAATTTATTTATTCTTGTTTTGATTTATTTCTAAATTTCCATCATGTGCTGAATAAGTATGAGGGATCCAGACCTATTTTAGTTGTGTATATTACAAAATACACTATTTGTTCCATTCATGCGTGACATTTTTTTTCAACACGTTCTTCTTCCATCAGCTTACATTCAATAGTTGGCTCACAACTATGTTGATAAGAGTTCCAAGTGATGAAACACGTCTGCCTTATTTTGGATAAAAGTTATTTGAATTCAACTAAGTATATAAATTATATTAATAATCTGCTCACGATATTTCTTAACCTACTTTTGTCCTGACCTACAATCATTCTAAATGTTCATCAATCCATATTAATCAATCCACTCTTAGCTCCAGTCAATGAATACCAAACTTTAAGAGTTGGTGGCTCACACCAAGGACTTTACGTCACCTCTAATCTGTCTAGCTGACACTGAACTTCAGTCAGCTTAATGGAGTATATGTGACTCGACGGTTTCATATCTTCGATGTAAATGAACTGTTAATGACAATATTAATACATTTTAAGGGAATCTCTGATCGATACAGACTGTTGCTAGTATCACCCACAATTATCTATCAAAATATATAACTGTTCTTGAGCTTTTTAAAAGTTTAAAGTATATATAAGAAAATTTTGTCTTTTATACTTCGATTGTTTTTATTAATATATTAAAGATAATAAGATTATTAGTAAGGAAACAGGATAACTATCAAAGGGCTTAAGCTTATATACATATATATTTATTCTGTATTAATTGTTCGATGTGTGATATGGAGAGAAGTGGTTAAAATATAAATTTGATTTATTATTTTATGTCGCTGATTTGGCCCAAGCAAGATATATATCCTTTCATGATAAACTCCAGTCTCATCCGAATCCACTTGTTTCCAGCCTTGCTTCTTCCTCCTAGGCGTCTGAAAAGAAGATGGCCTTGTGATCTTCTTTCTTATAATTATTTAGAGATTTCTATCATTAGATAGTGCTCCCACAATTCCGTTGATGTCATTACTGTCGATTTTCTCATATTTACCAAATAATTTAAATATCAAAAATTATTTTCTTTTTAACGTCTGAGAGAGCCTCAGCTCCTAAGCTGGCTCCTTGGTCGCTCCAACAATCAATCGTAATTGTTTCGTCCAAGAAAATCAATTCTTTCTTGTTATTTGTGATTTGTAATTTAATTTTAACTGATATCAATTTTATACTTTCTTTGTTTGATTTTAAGTTTTCCACGTTTCAAATAAGTTCAAATAACCTAGTCTCGTAAAAAGACCTCTCTGTGTGAGCATGTGTGTGTGTGTGTGTGTGTGTGTGAGTCTGTGTTTAGGCGAACAACTTAACTTAAAATTGAGAGGTTATTTGAAATTAAAATTACGTATTTATGATAGCTATTTGCTTGGGATGTTACTGCAAGTTTTCGAGAAAACTGCTATTACACTAACTTTAAATATTTATCTTAAGGTTGAAAAATAAGAAATCATGTAATATACACTAGACAGAGGAGAGGATATAGTCTGTGGATCGTCGATCTCAACAAAATTTGTTTTCGGTGATACTACATCAAAAAATATTGGACAAATATCCCGGCGTTCTTTCTAATGGGTCCTAATGGCCGAAAAAAAAATATTTTATATAATTTCAAACATTTATTTATTTTTGCCTTCGGTTTGTCCGGATTTTTAGGTTACTATACATCAATCGATTTTGTTATTTTTTCATAATAAGAAAACAATATTAACTATTAAATAAGTTATAAAGCATCATAAATTACAAAAACTAAATGTTGGTTCCAGTAAAGTAGAAGAAGTAAATTTTTGTTAGCAAGTTAGATTAATTTCTAGGGCCCTTTAAAACTCTTAAGTACGAATTGCTATATAAATAACAAAATACAACCTTTAGACAATAACTGGATTTTCTTGGACAAATTTTTTTCCGGCCGTCAACTAAATCATTCATATCTGGTCAGGATTTTCTTCTAATTCAACTTTATTCCTCTTCCAACTGATACCGATAACTTCTATATTTCATTTTTTTTTTCAAGCTATAAATTAGGAAAAACTTCTAATCCGTTTTTATTTAATATCTTTAGTATTAATTTAATTCGGTTCCATAAATGCTTAGGATGAATAGCCTTAGGTTGGAAACGAGATCCATAGTTCAAAATTCAGTAAAGAGATAAATTTATTCCTCACGGGCCATGTCAAATTCTGAATTTCAGGAAGGATGTCTCCGAAAGTAGAAGATGAACCATCCATATTAAAAGGGGGAAAAAAAACCTTTCTACTCATAATAGCTTATTACCAATAATAAATAAATTTAACTGTTATAGGAATGTGTCCATTAAGCCCATTGTTCTTACTATTCTAGCATATGAATTATATGGTCCTGGGCCATATTAGTAACTATACCATAGCAAGCGGCCGGCCCTTAGCGGCCTAGAATAAGTTTAATTGATTCAAACTAAGAGATTTTTACTGGCCAGATTTTTTATGGAAAAAATATTGTAGAATAGATTCATATATATATATAAGTCTTATAAAACGTTTTTTATTTAAAACGTTAGATAGGCTTTATTTTTCAAAGTTCACGTTTCTATTTTATTTTAAATAATCAGCATAAATGATTTCAATTTTTATTGTATCACTTCAATTCAATTAAAATCAACAATTGACCCTGAGATGTCTTAAAGTTTTCTAAGCAAAATCATTTTAAGTCTTAATCCTAAAATCATATTTACGAAATTATCTGTAGCACTTATACACTATGATCAAAAAAAGGATAAATAAAAAGTTAATAAAATAAGTTTTAATAAATATAATTTTACATAGGATTTTTTTTTATTTGTTGGGCGCCTGGCTTTACCAGCCTTTCATCTCTAAAGAGATTAATCTAGAAAATATTAGGTACTTACCCATTATTTGGACATCATTAAATATTTATTCTACCATGCTAGCTCAGGTGAGAAGGGGTTAGGTTGGATATTTTTATAAAGCAGCAAAAAAGGTTAACAGATCTATTTACAGAAAGAAATATTTACAGAATTAATACTATATACAATAAAAAGAAATAAAATATAAGGAAAAAGAGAGAATTTAAACATAATTACTATATAAAATTAAAGATAATTAGGAAGATATTTAAGATAATAAAATAACAAAAAAAAAATACTTATTCTATGTACAATAGTATGGCAAGCCACATATACACATCAAGAAGCGATAGTCAAGATATAAGATGTAAGAGCACATGCACATGCTAAAATAGGAAGTAATAATCAGTCATAGGAAACAAAAGAGAGAAGAGTTCTATTTTTTTTGTCAATGCTTCCTTAATTTTGGTTACAATACATTCTTATATTTACAACAATTCACAATTTATTTACGAATAGTTCAGAAAGGGTTAACCTGACGATGGTTTCGCCAAGACACTTTAGCTCGTCAACGGAAAGAAAGCTAATTTAAAAATCCCTTTTTATACTCTGGAGTGAAAAAAAAGACTACCTACACTACTATACTAAACTAGGCAAGGTAGTCTTTTTTTAATGTGTATAGGTGCTACTGATAATTTCGTAAATATGATTTTAGGATTAAGACTTGAAATGATTTTGCTTAGAAAACTTTAAGAGATCTCAGGGTCAATTGTTGATTTTAATTGAATTGAAGTGCTACAATAATGATGGAAATCATTTTTGTTGATTATTTAAAATAAAATAGAAACGTGAACTTTGAAAAATAGAGCCTATCTAACGTTTTAAATAAAAAACGTTTTATAAGACTTAATGTGAAAATATTAATGTATATATATATATATAAAATATACATAAAAACTGATTTTGTTTAGTAGGCTGGTATAGTTTTAAGATTTAATGTATTATTTAATTTGAACTTGATATATAATCTTGCTGAGTGTTAACTGTAGATAAACTATAGACTGCTTTTGCTTCTACAAAACAAAATCTTTTTTAATTACAAGTTCAAATTAAATAATACATTAAATCTTAAAACTATACCAGCCTACAAAACAAAATCAGTTTTTATAGTTTTTAATTACAATAAAACACAATATTAAACACTTAATAATTTGAAATAATTGCAAACCGTTTTCTTAATAGTTATTTTATATAAAAATATAAAAGTTACTTTATATAAAAATAATAGTTATTTTTATCTAGCATCGTGTGTTGAATATATGAATTAAATAATTAACTTAAAGGTGGGAATTCGTTAGAACCTGAAGCTTCTTTACACATCACGCACATACCCATATATATAAAAATGAATGTATGTCCGTCTGTCCGTCTGTTTGTCCTTGGTGCATTACTAAACCATTCATCCGATCTCCATGAAACTTTGGGAAGTTGTTCCGTACACTCCTAGGAAGGTTTCTGGCATATTACTCCTGCCTAACGATAATTTTATATATGTAAAAATTATAAAAATGTAAATGTTTTTCTGTTCAATGCCGCAAAAAAATGTGTCGCTATAAGCTATAGCGCCAAAACGGCTTTACCGATTTTAACGAAACTTAGCTAAAGTCTTCCCCTTGAAACCCTTTTCATTTATGTGTATAACATACTTTCCCGAAAACAAGTTGAAAATGTTATGAATTCAATATTTTATTTGACGATAACTAAAAAAGTACAGAATTTTTGACTGATAATACCCACATTTATTTGAGAGATTCCTGATTTGCCGACAAAATAAAAAAGATGTCATCGAAATCGGACGGTTCGTTGCAAAGTTATAGAGTTTTAAAGAATTACTGCTTTCTCTTCAGAAAAGGGCATTTGCTTTTGCTTGCTCACTACCGAAGGTAGGCAAGCATTTTTCTTTTTTTTTGTATTGACTAATCGAAAATTTTATAATTACTACAGTAATTGAAATTATCATTTGAAGGAGTTATATGATTCTCCTTATGTAGGTCAATACTATTATACGTTCTTTATATTAATTTTTTATTTTAGTTTTATAAGTTCAACTCAGACTGTTTCTGATGATTATGAATGTTCAATTTGTATCATGAGAAAAAAAAATCATTAGAATTAGTTTAAATTGAAGCCATTTTACAGACAAATTTGTTTCTCAACTTTTAAAAATGACAGATGTCCTTTGCTATTAATCTACTCATATGTGCTTTCTATTTTCTTTCTTTTTCATTTTTACAGGCTAAGCCACAGCAGCGCGTGGCCGGGTAAAGCTAGTATGTATATAGTACAGTTATTGCAGAAGAATAAGTTTAATTGATTCTAAATAAGAGATTTTTATTGTCTAGATTGTTTATAGAAAAAATATTGTAGAATATATTGATAAATTGCCATGTGTAATTGTTAGTACAGTTGAGTACTCCTAAGAAACCTGCCCCTTTCGCTTCATGGTGGGGGGGAGGCACCTCAAAGCTCACTTTTTTCCATATTTTCTGATATATCTTGAAAATGAGTCGTCGCAATGGAACATTGTCGTATAGGAAATTAAAGCTGACGAAATTTCTTTTATGAAAGTATACATTCATTATTTTCGTATCTTTTACCGTTTTCGAGATATTCACTAACTTGCCTATTTTCGAAAAATTTATTTTCGTCACACGTTTTTTTGCCAGAATTGTCTTTTTAACACCACAGCTTTTCGTTTTACAAAAAAATTGTCTGAAAGAAAGTTGTAGAATATTTTGTTTTTTCTTTAAATGTATAGATTATTTATTAGTTTATCTTTTATGAGTTCTAAGTTACATCAATTTTAAAGCATTAATTATTATTGAAAAAAAAGTTCTATTTATTATATATATATATATATATATATATATATATATATATATATATATATATATATGTATATTTCGCTTACTAATTTGTTATTATATTAGATATACTTAATGCTGCGGACGTTGGTTCTGTTGTGTTTGAACACAGTACTAGACTCAAGATCTAAAATTGTTAACAATGCTTTTAGATTTATTTTAACAGGAATCTGCTTAGACTAATAAAATAAACTATTCTAAAGCATATTTCAAAAAGTTGTTTCATGAGATGAAATGGGTCAAAAACATAATTAACTACAGTAAACATGAGGTTACTACACTTGTAATTATATATATATATATATATATATATATATATATATATATATATATATATATATATATATATATATATATATATTATATATATATACATATATATTATTTATGTGTTTGATTAACATATACTATACACCCTTCATGTGTAACATTAATGGAGATGGGTATTTGTGCTCAAAAATAAAATAAATTATATTTTATCATATGGATTGATGAAATTTATCAGAATATTTAAAATTGTTGTAACTTTGAACTCATGAAAGATAAACTAATAAATAATATAAAAATTTAAAGAAAAACTATATTCTACAACTTTCTTTCAGACAATTTTTTTGTAAAACGAAAAGCTGTGGTGTTAAAAAGACAAGTCTGGCAAAAAAGCGTGTGACGAAAATAAATTTTTCGAAAATAGGCATGTTAGTGAATATCTCGAAAACGGTAAAAGATACGAAAATAATGAATGTATACTTTCATAAAAGAAATTTCGTCAGCTTTAATTTCCTATACGACAATGTTTCGTCTGCAACGCCTCATTTTCAAGATACATCGGAAAATTTAGCAAAAGTGACCTTTAAGACGTCCCCCCACCATGAAGCGGAAGGCGTAGGGGCGGGGACTTTTAGTATGATTACCTCCTCCACGTGTCCTCAACAAATTTCCAAAGTCAAATGGTTGTCCTTCTTCCATGCACTCTACATGCCCTTTTTTGCCATTCATTGCCACGTTAAACTCGGTAATCCTGGAGTTCTATTTTGACCTTGGACACAGACGATGATTGTCATTAAAAAAAATATATATATTATCAGGTTTCTGGACGTTTCCCAAATTTGTATGCAGTTAAAAGTGACTTAATAATTAATATTGAAACTATTATCGCTCATTTCTGCACCAATGTCTCGATATAAAAGAATAAAATAAACAACTATAAAACAAAAAGAGTTAATATAACTTACAAGATCCTTACGAATAATTGATATAAATTTGGTATCATTCCTTCTTTAGGTAGATATTTTAAAAATTCCGGAGTTTCTGTGAAATAAATATGAATAAATAAATTAAAATGAACGTGATGTTCAATTTTTTTGTAATTATTTCTTTTTATTCATTGCTGAATAGTGAATAGTTAGTTGTTAAATTAACAATAATATAGCTTGATACAAAGAAGTTCGTATCTAAAAGCCTTCAAACGACTTGATGTCCCTGATGCGTCACAAAGATACGAAACTTGTTTCCTAAGAAAAAGTTCCTGTTCCTGGCACCTTCAAACGTAAAGATCAAGATCATAAAGCCAGTGACACTGTTTGAAACTAAAAACAACTAATAATTTAGTACTAAAAATATAATAATTAATTATAGGTATCTTTAAATAATGAAATTAATGGTAAACAGTCCATTGCTATTAATATCTCATATGTATCATTAACAGTTCACCTAAAAAAAAATTCTTTTCCTAATGGTACAAAATGGTATAAAATCATGTTTAATTTTCTACTAATCCAAAATCCTTCGTAAAATCCTCAACGCTGCTTACTTTGTCACAAACAAAATCATCCATAAAGACCTCCAGGCAAAGGATGAAGATACAGTTATATCAACCATAACCAACCAGCACTAATGTTCAATGTTTTTTTTTTTTTAACCTTTCACGATTCAATAAAATCTATACTAAAGATGACAATATTAATTGAATAGAACCACTTTACTAATTATTATTTTATTACTTGATTATAATGTAGTGACTAAGTTTAAATTATTTATTGTATATACTCTAGTCTATAAAGGATATATAGATCTTTGCTTCCTACAACAGCATGTTATATCTATTTCAATTTTTGAATGTTGGTCTAAAAGTAAGATCCTAGGAGCCCAACTTCATATAAAACAAGAATGACAAATTTAGTTTTAGAATTATGCCTAAACCATCAAATTCTTCTCGTATCCAATCCTTACAATTCAAAATCCTTCGTAAAATCCTCAATGCTCCTTACTTTATTCCAATCCAGATACCTATCCAGATACCTATCCTTCCATAAAAACTGCAGAACCCTCCGAACCCTCTCGTTTCAAACATTGCTTCCTCCTCTATCCCTGATAACCCTCCGAGGCGTCTGAAAAGAAGATGGCCTCGGGATCTTATAATATAGAACTTTAAATTGAGTTCTACCAATGGGTAGTTTCTCTTCATATTTTACATGTCATGTTACCAATGTCACATTTACCTGTTGTATTTTTAATGTAATACAGTTTTAAATTTCAATAAAATTATTTTTAAAAAAATAAAAAAAAAACATTTTCTCCTCATTTATTTTTAGGTTATTTTATACTTATTTATTGTATATATATTATTTTTCTGCATAATTTATTTTATATATTGTACATAGAGTGTGAATTTGATCTGTGAACAGTATTATAAATGTCCTAGAGACAGATTGTAATATTTTTCAATAAATAAGTTATTTATTATTAATAAAAAAAAAATTTCTCCAAATATATTTACTTTCGATATTTTAACTTATGTCCCAATGAAATTATCATCTGAGGATACAATTATTTCATGCATTTCATTTTATGGGGGATTTAGGCTGTGGCGAAAAATAATCCCTGAGAAATCCATTTCTCCAAGTATTTTTTTATTATTTGAATTATAATACATTCTGCTACACTGAATGGCAATAAGAATTAAAGCTACGAGTGTTCATACAATATATGCAGCTAATAGAGAAATAAAAATGGAAAAATAAATTAAAAAAGTGAAATAAGAAATAAATAAATAAGTAAAAATAAAGTAAATTTTCTCGAAGACATTTTTTTTATTTTATTCTTTATTATTTTTCTATTTGTTTTTTATTGTTCTCCCCTTCCTCACCTTTTAGGCTTTAGGCCTTTTAAGATAAAGAAGGACTCCAGGATATCCCAGGAGATCTCTTCTAGTGTTGCCCAAATGCGAGACCGAGACGAGTCTTGGTCTTGCAAACTCAGTCTTGGTCTTGAGCAAGAGTCTTGCAGTTACTTATTTGCTTATTACTATAGAGATGTTGCTGTATTTTTTTAGATAGGAGAAACCTAACTAAGTCCGAATGAAAAATTAGTGGAGTTAAATACAAAAGTACATTGGTTATACCAATTTTTAACATGACATAACTAAGATTGTCGAGTATTAGTAACTATTTAGCCTTAATTTTTATTTTTTTTTTTGCCAGTCCTGATATTGGGCTTTGCAACAGTTAGATGGCCTTGGTCTTGGTCTTGCAAAGTGGAAGACCAAGACTGATTTTGGGCAACACAACTCTCTTCCAACCGTATCATTGTTATTTTTCCAAATATTGGATGAAGAAAGGACCCGTATAACGACATGGTAAGCTCAAAGCCGTGTAAGATAAGCTCATATTTAATAAATAAAAAGCTCAAAACCGAGTATCCTCAAACTACATAAAATTTAATCATCATTTCCAGTTTCCTACCCTCTATCTATCTACGCAATTGATAATCATTTTAATAGATCTTTAGTACCTATTATTATTGATTTATTTATATATCAATAAGTATTTCCAGGGTACAAATATATAATAAATTTAATTTATATGTATCAATGTATATAAATTAACTTTATTATATCTTTGATATGCTTATATATATATATATATATATAAATTAAATTTATTATATATTTGAACCTCTGGAAATCACTATATATATATATATATATATATATATATGTGTGTGTGTGTGTGTGTGTGTGTGTGTGTGTGTGTGTGTGTGTGTGTGTGTGTGTGTGTGTGTATAAAGGTAGGAGAGAGAGTAGGAGGGAAAGAGAGATTTAAAACTTGAACATTTGTCGTTTTAGGAAAACCTAGTTTTATCTATCTGGTCAATGAAAAAAATAGTTTATTTATTACTTGCTTCAAAAATATAAAAGTTGACAGAAAAGGGATCAATGACTTAAGACAGGTGCTTTTCAAATGTCAAGGTTACTTTTCTTAGATTTTTTAAATATATGTCTAGAATTTTGAAATGATGTCTCTTTTGTAGTGTATAATGATGTAAGCTACTATCGCAAACAATTTAAGAATAAATCAAAATAAAATTATATAAATTTGCTCTTTTACTATTGTATAATATTTTAAGGAGAACACTTTAAATGGTAGTGCTATTATGGTTGAATAAATTATTTAATAGCTCATGAATATACAACATATACCGGAATGCATTCTTTAATCTTGGCCTTGGTTTTAACACTTTATGATTTTAATTTAATTAACTTTTTTTTTATTTTAACACTTTATTCATATAAAAATGTCACATTCGTTAATAATTATATATTACTTTTATAATACACTCACAATAACCTCATTAAAGCAAAGGTCTAAATGCTAAAGTTTCAAAATCATCTTTAATTTTATGTATTTGAAATAATTAATCGTCTTGAGTTGTTGAAAGTAATACAATATGTTAAAATATAAACTTTGGAAATAAATAGTAGATGTATTGCAAAATGCCATTTGAAGTTTGAATTGTTGAGTAATTTGATTAATTTTCCACATCTCAAATCAATAGATTATGCACTTATGACTCTATAACCGTCAAAAACTTTATAATATTCTGATTAGGGATGGGATGCCAAAATAGTCAGTAAATCTAGTAATGGTGTGCACGACGAAAACATTTAATAAAGTAAAAATCGATAATTATTTTTTCGGGACGTTTAAGTTTTGTTTGGATTTAAAACAAGGTAGTTCTCTTTCACCTCTCCTTTTCAATTTAACACTAGAAATTCCATTATAGAGATGATATCTACAGAACAAATATCGGATATGCTGATGATTTGTTACTGTAGTTAAGTGAAGAAGTAGAAACTATAAATACAACAACTTTGATGAAAGCCGGTAAATAACTAGAGCTAGAAATAAATACGGGTTAAACAAAATATATGGTTGCAGAGACGCCGACTGTTTGAGTAATAAAGATTTAGAAGGGACTGGGTTTGAGCAAAATAGAGAAATTTAGGCTCTAAGGATTGGTGATCATTGAAATGAAACGAAATTAAGGTAGATTGAAGACTCGAAATGTTTATTATTTTTTTGTTGCAAAATTACTTAGCTTGCGACTTAGGTCTCTAAAATTTAAAATTGGTGTTTACAAAACACTTTTTTTTTTTTTTGCATCTCCTATAGTTCAAACCGGATGTGAAACGAGGCCACTTACATTAATGGTTTTTTAAAAGCCTTTAAGAATTTTGAAAATAAACGACTGGGCAAATATTTAGACAGAAGAAGGACAAACAATTGAGAGAATTCACAGTACCCGTTAAATAAATTGAGGTTATAGCTTTACGGCGGACAAAACAGAAGTATAAACTTATTGGAATTAATTTCAATTGTACTTAATTGTAAGCGTGTAATTGTAGATCGAAGGGAAAGTGGATTGGGCTGCATTGACGGTGATCTTGCGAAATGGGGCTTAGTCGGTGGATGAGTGTATTAACGGTGATTGGTAATATCGAGACTTCAGGTTCGTTTAGCTTTTATTATTATTATTATTTAGTCGGCTCTTCTTTTTTTGTTTCTGTACTATTATGAAAACATCTATTTCTAGCCAAAGTATATTAGTAACTTAAAGTTATGTGGTGCAAGTATCACACCCGATTTTATACATCTTTGTAACGACTTTTATGTATCAATAATAAATTTTCACTACAAAAATATATGTAAACGAGATGTATTATTTCTTAAGGTATGCATGAGGGACGGGAGAAGAAATTTTTCCAATACTCCATCACTGAGAGTATGGAGCTTATGAGCTATGAAGACCTGGTTGTGAAACGAAGTAAAAAAAGAACACCTGAAGTAATTCTGCCTACGAACAGACCTCTAGTTCTGCTCCTGCCATGGCTCCTTGCTAAGCCGAAGCATACAAAGAAGTACGTAGAGCTGTACCTGGACAAGGGATTCGATGTTCTAACTATAACGATAACCGTCTGGAAAGTAATATGGCCAATGATAGGTTCTCAGGTAAATAAATATATCATTAATATATCAATATAGAGTATTGTTAAAAAATATTCACTCTCTCAAATAGCAGTTTGGAAATCACAAGTCAAAGACCATTGATACTGCAACATTAAATCATAATTCCATATCAGATACTTTTGTATAAAGTTCATGTACAACTGTTAGATCTTTCATAGAATAAGAGTGCACCCATGGCTGGTAACAGTTCCTTTTCAGTTACTACCATGATTGTTAATGATAAAATAGGTAAATGGGCAGGTTATTGAAATATTTGGTTTATTGTCAAAATATAAAATAAGAAAGATTTATAATAATAAAGAGACATAATCCTGAAGGCAAAAATTTCATGAAGTCATGAAATATTCTTTCAAAAAATTATTTTTTTCAATCTATTATATTTTCGCTCTACTTAAATTCCTTTAAACAGAACTTCAGGGTATTGTATTCATTTTTTCATCAATATATAGAAATAATATGGATGAATTAAATTTTAATTGTATATTGTTGAATTATGTACCTCATAATTTTACCAAGTGGTTCCTACAATTTCTATTCGAACCCCCTCTCCTCTCCCATTATCATAAACTATAAACTTATTATGCGGAATATCTTTTGATATTGAAACTCAATATTCACTTTATTCATATTTTAATTTTTTATTTTTTTTTTTTGTCTATAAAATATGTATTTGCGCCTGTCAACAATAAGTTGACAATCAGCAAATGTGATGGCGATAATGATATAATGACATGACAGGCATGGGGAAGGAAAGTACTCAGCAGTACCTTTTCCCTAACTTGTTCCAATTACTTAGGTTGTCTAAGGAAGGAGGTCCCTCATCCAACGCCTTTTTAGTCTCCTGCTCATGTTCTGAGGTATGCTAGCTGTGGCCATGTCTCTTATAAGTCTGTTATTATGTCCAATAACAGACTTATAAGAGACAATTTGTGTAAAATCGTGTAAATTTGTGTAAAATCGTTGATATAGAGTCGTTATATGTTGGTCAACTGTTGGAAAGGGGAGGTCAGTATGTAGAGTTTTGTTAGTCACGTACCAAGGTGCTTTTGTTATGAGTCGCAATAATTTTGATTGGAACGTTTGAAGTTTTTGTAGGTGGGTCTTTTTAGCAATGCCGTATATTTGTGATGAGTATGTCCATATGGGCTTAAGTAAGTATGTATATGTATTCAGTTTCTGTTTTAGTTTTAATTTTGAAGATTTGGCAAAAAGAGAGTAAAGTAGTTTGAGTCGTTTGTTAAGTGTCATACGTTTCATTTTAACATGTGGGCCCCATGTCATCCTTCTGTCGAAGGTGAGTCCAAGGTAAAGTACCGTGTCCGTTTGAGTAATTTGATTGTTGTCAATATAAACTGGAGGACAGGTTTAATTTTTTTAATAGTTTTAACAACTTTTTTTTTCTAACCATTCGAAATGTTTATTTAATCAATTTTCATATATAGTACTAAATTGCATAACAATACAATATATACAAGTAACAAATTCCTTCCACTGCCTGAGGGCATTTTAAGGATTGGGGATAGCTAAGGGTAACATATGTGGCAGAAGACCTTGTGACTTTCATTGAACGAGGACAGTTCTGCTAAATATTTATTATTTACAATATATACAAATTAATGGGTTTGAACCGCAGAGTCCAGGCCACATCCTTCGGCGAGTATGTCCACCAAAGGGAGTTTACCTTGCCACCTCCCAGGTCGGGGTGGTGGTGAGAACTCATTCTCTAACAACTTCGTTTTCATTACTTAAGTATATATTTAATTCCAATAAATCCCATCAAATCACCTTTACCCTTCGTCGTAAACCTATGTCCTCTTGTCCTACAGTATCCTTTAATAACACCCCACTTATCCCTGTTAAATAACTTGGATACCTTGGACTCCACTTAGACAAACGTCTAACTTGGAATCCTTATACCAGACTGAAACGATAAGAAACAGCTCGACGTTTCCGACTACTCCAGCACTTACTAGATAAACGCTCTAAGCTCCCAGTCAGTTACAAAAGACTCATGTACATGACTACAATAAGACCTATTTGGACTTACGGAGTTCAGCTCTGGGACTCCACTAAACCATCGTATTCCTCTCGTATCCGATCCTTACAATCCAAAATCCTTTGTAAAATCCTCACTGCTCCATACTTTGTCACAAACAAAATCATCCATAACGACCTTAATGTTCATTATGTTTCTGACCTGGCCCAATCCAGATACCTATCCTTCCATAACAAACTTCAGAACCATCCAAAACCTCTCGTTTCTAACCTTGCTTCCTCTTCGATTCCTGACAACCCTCCGAGGCGTCCGAAAAGAAGTAAATACATTTTTAGAGTGCTACCAGTGGGTAGTTTCTCAACAAGTGAAAAAAAAAAATAGTATATATTTATATAAAAACATAGGATCTACGAGATTAAAGAAGATGCAACAAAATGAAGCTTATCTCCTAGCAAAAATCCTTGTCATGGTGTTACATAACAAAATTACTGCTATAAGGGAAGGTCAACCAGTTTGTTTTCAATAGACGAGCTCTAATTTATATAAATCAGTTATACATTTTATATTACACATAAAAAAAAACTTATTATCTTCAATATGAAATTATAATGCTGTAAAGCAGACAATATCTATCTAAACATGGGTATAGGTTGTCGCTACGGACATCGTCGAGTTCCTGCACGACCACGATAAGTTCCAGTCGCTGTTCGTACACGGTTTCTCCGCCGGAACGTACCTCTGGTCCGAGGCGCTGGTCAAGATCTCCGGGAACATGGAGAGGTACAAGAGCGTGATGGACCGTGTCCGAGGGCAGGTGTTCGATTCCCCGCCAAGCACTCCGCCCGCCTTCCAGAGGGGCTTCGCCATGGCTCTCTTCCCCAACAACACTCTCCTTTCTCTTCTCTTCGAATACGCTATAACGTAAGTGTATCCATACTTTATTTATAATACTTCAATACGGTAATTGATATCACCATATCAAATAGTAGGCCATCTAGAACAATAGCTATTTTTCCCTTTTAACATAACGTTACGTCAAATTTATTTACAGGTTACAGCTGTACTTATTTTACAATCTTGTAACTAAACACATAATCAATGGATATGAAACAGTTCTACACCCTCCGTCGAAAGTTCCTTGCCTTATGTTCATATCCAAGGACGACCCTATATCTCCATTTGATCGGAATATGGACGTTCTGGACGTCTGGAAGTCGAATGGGATAGAGGTTAGTAGAGCTTCATCCAAAATAATAAATTTTGTAACAACTATACATTATTTGTTTAAAATTAACAACTATAATTAAAAAAAAAAGTATTTATATTTATTTATAGTATATGTGTATCAATGTATTTATGAGTAATAGTATGCCCGTGCGAAAAATTCACACAGCATATTCTTATCAAATGCCAAATTAATAAAAAAATAAAATAATGCAACGTATCAAAAGATAAAGAAATCGATTGTTACTTTATCGATAAATATAATCGATAAATGAAACAAAAATTAATTAAAACTTTCGTTTTTGTTTGGAACCAACATTTTCGCAAATTTCAGTAAGCTGTATCTTAGTTAAAAATTGGCCAATTTCGATGACTTTTTTTTCATACTGGACTTTTTGAGTTCGGCTCTAGCCGGTGACTAAGACACATCGGCTCCACGGCGGTGTCCTTTTTGATAGAGTTTTATTCGCCCAATTGAGCCAAAACTTGACATGTGACCGAAGACGTATGCTGGAGACCTGCTGCTTGAATTTCGAAAAAATCAAGCAAAGAACTTCGCCAGGACCAGGAGGTAAAGAACTCAACGTGCCTGTGGGACCGGGGTCCTTATCGCTGTGCAGAATAGGACTTGTCGGCCCCCTCCACCTCACAGCGGCCGCCTCCATCCAGCAAGGTCAGTGGCGTCTTATCAATACCAACAGCTGTCACCGAAAGAGCCCAACCTATTTTGTTGTTATCATTTTTTTTCTCTCTCCTCTCTTATTTAAAAAAAACTGATCACAGGAAAGCTAGATTATTGAAATTAATGAATTATTATTTAAAAGAATTAGTATTTAGCTTTATCAATTGATCTATTTATTCAATTTTATTTATTATTTATTAAGTGGACGTGGGTGTGTTTATTTAATTTTTAACAATATATTTTATATATTTAATTTGTTTTTATTCATTAACTTATTTATTAATACATTACTATTTAACCTAGATTTTATTAATTGTATATTTTAATTTGTTTTTACTTGTTAACTTATTTATTAATCCATTATTGATCAACTCATATTATATTAATTGTAGATTTCAATTTGTTTTTAATAAATTGATTTTATAGATTTTAACTTTTTACCATAATTTATTTTATATATTTTAACTTAGTTTTAAGCAATAGAGTCTACAGATTTTAATTTCATTTTATATTTTAGCTTAGTTTTAAGATAGATTTTAACTTATTGATTAACCTTTTTAACTTGGGCTCTATTGATTTTATATTGTGACTTATTTTTAATAAATTGATTTTATAGATTTTAACATTTTACCATAATTTATTTTATATATTTAAACTTAATTTTAAGCAATAGAGTCTATAGATTTTAATTTCATTTTATATTTTAGCTTAGTTTTAAGATAGATTTTAACTTATTGATTAACTTTTTTAACTTGGGCTCTATTTATTTTACATTTTAACTACTTTTAAGCATTTTATATTATTAATCTGATATTTATGTGTGTATGTTGGCATATATGCATGTCTCTCCCGTTTAGTTTTTATTTATTTGTATACGGGTCCACTCTCCTTTAGATGGTTTGTTTTAACCAAGCGTGTAGTACGCATGGTCTCTAGGGGGGATATTGGATTTTGAGTGGACCTAAGGACAATGAATGAAGTCGAGATTGGCCAGAGGGTATGGGTTCTGAGAACTGGAGGACCTGCTCAGGAGGCTGTTGTTGCCTCTGTGATGTCTGTGGATGCCGCGGAGGGCGGCGAAAAGAAATTTGTAAAAGTCGAATGGCCAGACACAGAAGGTGTACTATTGGGAAAGACAGTTTCGATAGATGATGTCTTCCCAGCATTGCCAAATGTTCCACAGAATGTCGAGGAAGCGAACAGAGAGCAGGAGAAAGAAGTTCTACGCCCTAATAATAAAGTTTGTCCCATATGTGGGCTTTCTTTTAAGGGTGAAAGAGGTCTAGGAACCCATATTGCCAAGAAGCACCCCAGGGAGGCTAATACCAATACACTGAGGGGCATAGTGAAAAATGTTTTAGGGCCTAAAAATGGAGAGGGTGAGGTATCAAAAATAAAAGAGGACATTATCGGATGGTCTACTGTGTTCAAGAACCTCTCAAAAGAAAGCACGATAAATATTGCGGATTTTGATGAGGCCGTAGGCAGGTTCCTGAAATTTCTCAAGAATATCAATGCGGAACTGCCAGGTCCCCAGCACCCAGCCGTCAAATTTTACAGATTGAGGAAAAAAAATAAAACTAAAGTAACTGACAAGGGTGCTGGACAAGTCTCAAATCCGCAAAGAGCGAACAAAGTAGACAGGAGTCGTCGGCAAGAACAGTATCAATATGAGGTTGCACAATATAATTATTATAATAAAAGGAAAAAGGTCGTGCAAACCGTAATGAATGCCGACGCTCCTAAGCGGTGTCCTCTGAAGATGGCCGATATCGAAAAACATTATAGAGACCTCTTTGAGAGCGAAAATCTCCGCAAGCGTGCGGATTACGAACAGTGCGCCCCGATGCCAAATTTGGTGTCCATTGATCTAGAAGCCGTCAAGAGAGCCATTAAATCAACATCAATGGACACATCGCCGGGGCCTGATGGAGTTCTGATCCGCACGATTAAATATTTTGATGTAGCAAATATTATCAGAGTAATTGCGGAGATAATGCTGAAGGTGGCCTATGTCCCAGAACCACTTCGACAGGGGCGCACAATACTAATATATAAGGGGAAAGGTGATGTAAATAAAATCCCTTCCTGGAGGCCCATCACCATTTATTCTATTGTGCGCCGAATCATAGAGAAGGTTCTGGACCATGAACTAAGAAAGCAGGTCACCTTCCACAGGAATCAGAGAGGCTTTATAAAAGGCCTCCCGGGAACGCACGTCAACGCAAGGATTATCGACGCTGTATTGAAAGATGCAAAGATTATGAAAAAAGATTGTGCGGTGGTATTCCTTGACGTTGTCGGTGCTTTTGACAATGTTGGCCACAATCATATCGTGAGCTCCTTGGAAGCAAGAGGTGTGTCGCCGGATCTTAAACGTGTTATATCGGCTCTCCTCTGCACCAACACAATCAAAATTAGTAACGGTGTTCACGCAACTAGCCAAATCAAAGTGCTGCGCGGGGTACCCCAAGGCGGCCCCTTGTCGTCGTCGCTCTTCAACCTGGCCATCGATCATCTCTATCGCGACCTGTGCGATGAAGAATTTTCCAAAAAATTTGGATACAAGTTAAAAAGTGACCAAGGTTGTGTGGTCCTCACAGGTTTCGCGGATGACCAGGCCGTGTCAGCGCGTGACAAGGGGGCTGCAGAAAGAGTGATCGACAGCGTTCAGAGGACTTTTGAGGAAATTGGTTTGGCTATTAATCCTCAAAAAAGCGTGGGCATCGTTCTAAATAAAGGAGAGCTGGAAACAGCGATGCTCTCCCTTGAGAACGGAGAGTACATCCAAACATTGCAGAATGGAGATACAATCAAGTATTTAGGATGTACATTCTCGGGAGAGCTACAGTTCAACGAAGATTCGGTGACCAAATTGAACGAAAATCTGAATAAACTGGTTACCTCTCCCTTGCTGAAGCCGGAGCAGAAGCTAAACATTGTCAACCAATATCTGTTCCCGGGTCTTACTTACCCTCTCCAAACTGCGCCCCTCACAAAGCTGCGTCCTGCCATACTTGACGGCATCGACACCATGATTCGCAGGAGTGTGAAGGCTATTGTTGGACTCCCTGCGAACACCTCCACGGCGATGTTGTACTCTCCCAGGAGGTATCGAGGATTAGGATTAATCCGCTGCCAATGGGAGGCTCCTCTACAACATTGGTCCATTGCTCAGCGACTGTCCAATGTGCCCGATGCCCTTTTTCAGTCGATCTTTGATTATTCGGCTGAGGTTGATGAATGTGCCGAGAGATTGGGGGTTGATCGGGGTATTCGGAATATGAGAGCTCTACGGCAGTCGCTTCGAGAAAATTCGTTTGAGGAATGGACCAATTGCAGGTGGCAGGGCATTGGAGTTCGCCATTTTAAAGAGACCCCGAAAGCCAACAAATACATGTATGATAAGCAAGTACTTTCTGGGTCTGAATGGTCAAATGCCCTGAAACTGAATATTAATTATGCACCCCTGCGTGGAGTCCCAGGTGTCAGCGGACAGGTAAGAGAAGTTGGGTCCCTCTGTCGCAAATGCGACAGAGAGCCAGAAACACCAGCACATGTGCTTGGAAAATGCCCCAACAACTCCCTCCTTATAACGCGCCGTCACCACAGAGTCAAACATGAACTGATGAGGCTCCTTATAGAGAGAGATTACGCCTGTTTCGAGGAAGTATATTGTATAGATACGGATGGATCCACCCGATATGCCGACATTGTGGCATTCCCTAAGACGGGAAAGTCGGCGATGATTTTGGATCCGACCGTGAGATATGAGACCAACGACCTCGATCAGGCAGGAAAAGTGGAAAGGGAGAAAAAACAGACATATGAGAAATGCATCCCTTTCCTTAGTGAAAAGTTCCGCGAGAGTTTCGGGCCGAGAGAGTTCCACGTGAGAGGCCTTTGGTTCGGAGCTCGCGGAACGATACCAGACTCAACAAGGAGCTTCATGGAGGGCCTTGGTGTCGACATAAAGGACGTGGCAAGGTTGGCAGAGAACATAATCCTTGACTCCCTGGGAATTATCCATCACCATGTGCATGGATAGAGAGTTTTTCATGGGGGGAGGCATGCGTGTTTTGCAGCATTTTTACATTATTTATTGACCACGTCCACTGCACTTTATGTATTTGTATGCATGTTATGAATTAGGTTAGGAAAAGAGAGGAGAAAAATGTATAGAGTGAGAGAAGGAACAGAAAGGGATGTATAGTGCTAATAAGTGAATTAAAGAAATAGTAAAAATAAAATAAATAAATAAATAAAATAAAAAAAAAAATAAAAAATATAGGAAAAAAATTGTGATAAAAAAAAAATATATATAGATAAAAAAAAAAAAATGTATATTATGCTCATATATGTTGTTAATACTATATAATTGTATATTAGTTTTGGAAAATTGTCTGTAGCGATTAATAAGTATGCTGTGTTTAAAGCAACCCAATGTAATTGGGCAGCACCCTTTTATGATAATAAAGTGATTCTCTCTCTCTTGTAGGGGATTTAGTAATATTCGCAAATAAAGTTTGTTTTCTTTCATTACTTGTTTGTCTAAATTGTCGGGGTGATTGGACTATTTTGCACGCCTGAAGGAGAAGGAAGCCTTCGAAATTGGCGGCTCAATCTTGAGATTTGGTGAAAAATTAACGATGATATGGCTTGCCGATCAAAAACACCATCGATAAATAATATAAACTCCTCCTCTCTCGATCATAGAGGCCTCAAGTCGAACAGTAGTACCTACAATTAACGTAAGATTGTATGGATGCGAACCCCATGCCTTGTGTTATCTCGAAAATAGGACGTTTTGGGGCTTAAAAACGTAGGATCCGATAGTTCCTGAGGAACTATCCGGGTCTTGCTGTACGCATCAAAATCTTCAAGGTCCAATTTGTCCCGCATCGATCTACAGACCTACCACCGTTCCAGTATCGAAGCCTAGCAAAATGTTTGTATTGACTTTATTTATTTTAGAAATAAAAACAAAAGTGGAGAATACGATTCGCTAACCCCCCGTGAAATTCTGAATCCAACGGTACCCCATTCATGGTATTTGAGCATGACAGGAGCTTATATTTGGTACAAAACCGATTTCGAGCCTTGCTGTAATAATATATGTGGAATTATACTCGTATTGTATTGTAGAAATGCCAAAGCTTTCTTTATCTCTTAGGTAGTGATATTCTCTCTCTCTTTCTCTCTCTATATATATATATATATATATATATATATATATATATATATTTTTTTTTTTTTTTTTTTTTTTTTTTTTTTGTCTTCAAAGTCCTTGTAGAACCTGAGCCTCTGCCACTACTCTCCTCCATTCCTCATGGCCCTCAGCAAGATTCCTCCAATTTCTGATCATCCCCAGCCTCTTCAACTCTTTCTCCAGATCATCCAACCATCGGTGCCTGGATCTACCTCTTTGTCTTTTTCCTCCTGGATTACCATTCAGCATCATTTTTGGAACTCTACTGGGATCCATTCTTTCAACGTGACCCAGCCATCTGAGTCCGCCATTCTTAATAACACTAAGGATGTCTGGCTCACCATACATCTCCATTAATTCTATGTTGCTTCTTATTCTCCATCTATGCTGCTCTCTGACAGCTCCAAAGATCTTCCTTAGGACTCTTCTCTCCCAAACCAGCAAGGCTCTTACGTTTTCCAAGGTCATAGTCCACGTCTCACAACCATAAAAAACGACCGGTCTAATTTTATATATTACTATTTTTGCCTTCCTGGATAGACTTTTGTATCGGAGCGCCTTTTGCAGAGTATAGAAACATCTAGTTCCTACAGGGGGGTTTGATGGCGCAAGTTGCGGCATCAAAGTGTTTGAAGGGCCCATATTTTGATCTATTTTTGAATTTTAGAGGGGTGCACATTTCAATGGGGTTATGAATTTTCAGAATGGAAATCTTGAAACAAGTTCTAGCATCATGTATATAGAGTAATATTGTTTAAAAGTAATGATATCTACATTTTTTTCAATGATTAATCAAATGATTTTCTTTCAGGCGCAGGTGAAATGGTGGGACAAGTCCCAGCATGTAGGCCATTTCGTGCAACATCGCAGTGAATATTTGGACCAACTCAACTCGTTGCTGGAGTCAGTCGGTCTCAGCAATTTGAAAAGAAGTGAACAAAAATCGGAAACAACAGTCAACTAAAGCTGTATTAAAGTAAGCATAAATATCTCAACTGAATTAATGCTTATGAATCATGGAAAAAATGATTTTCTCAAGATATATTCACAAATTATTTTTGAACTCAAAATAATTACTAAATTTCTGATTATTCGTAATTTGGTAAAGAAATTTTAATCCTTTGAATTTTTACTAAAAAATATAATTTTTGTAAATGCAAGGAATTAGATAACAGATTTAGATAATTAATAATGAATAATTAAATAATTTTAAATTATAAATTCCAAGTTGCAAGGTACTTACAATTCCAATAAAGATTTTTTTTGTAATTCAACCCGTTGTCGATTTTTCTATGAGACTATGGGCCGATTGTTTTGAAATTTGGCAGCAAAGCAAAAAATCGCTTAAATGGTCCAAGGAACTCAAGTTACCAATCCACAATGCCGATTACAAATTTTACACACCACTAGCCAATTATAAAGTCAGAGCAAAAATATAGTGTTTAATAATCGTCGATAATGTATTTCAAAAATCATATAACAGACTAAAAAATAAATTATCGAAATCAAACTATTTGTTGCAGAGAAATGGCGTTTTGAACTTTTTGAAGAGGTAAAATAATTAGAATTAATATTATATAAGTAATATAACATTAATGTGATAAAAAAAATTTCCAAAATTTTACAGTGGCTATATTTTTTCAACCGGATAAGTGATGTGCTCTAATGGTAAGCAAATCTCCTTTGTTTTAGAATTTGACTCCTCGGAAACTTTGGAAGCTCTCCATCTTTAGAAGCATTACTTTGAAATCCTACACTGCCCATTTCAATATATTAATTGAATAATTCTCTATATTTCTTAACAAATACAAATATAAATATGGATGTGTGTACACCCTTATACATTAAACTGGATATTTTTCCTGCAATTGGTTGTGGGAAAGCAACTACAAGTATTTGCTATACGTGTATAACTACTTAGATAAAAATCTGTAAAATAACATGATTAATAAAGTGTAGATTATTGGCAGTAGTGAGCATGCGAGAATGCAACGTGTGAAACCACTACCGCCAAAAAATGCCGGGCAGAGAGATAAAAAAACTTTAAGAGTTATATCTAGATTAGCTGAATAATAGGTTCCAGAAAAAAATGTTCTGAAATAGAAAATGTTAAAGTGCTTTCAATTAAAAAAACTCTTCATATATTGGTTTATTATTTTCAATAATGAAAAATTGTGATCGACCAAAAAATTCAAAAACATAACCCCCTCTCAAAATTTGAGGTTTCACGTTTCAAGATGCGTAGAATTCGAAAAACAATTAAAAATTTTTTTGCCCGTCCGCCGTCCGCGTTTGCCCGTCATTTTCTCCTAAACTACTGGACCGATTTTTTTCAAATTTTGATATAAAATCAGAATTCACTCGAGGATGATCCTCCTTCATCGACATTACTCTCCGCCTTTAACATTCAAAATGACGGCCGAAAAACCTGCGTTGCTATAGGCTGTAGCTCCTAAACGATTAATAAAGTGCAGCTCCTAAACGAATGTACATATTTCAATGAAACTTCGCTAAAGTCATTTTCTCGACGCTCTTTAAATTTATCTATACAACATACTTCAACAAAAAGAAGCAGGAAAAAAAGTTACGAGGGATGGTAAAATTAAATTCCGAATAACTCGAAAAGTTTTTACTTTTTTGTTGAATTATATAGTTAAAAGTTAAGAAATTTCTTAAAAAAAAAAAAAAAAAATCGTTAAAATCGGAAAATTAGAAGCAAAGATATGGTCTCCGGTTTTTTTTATGTGTTCTACTCCAAATGTCATATCCTTGGTTTGGTTTTTAAATTTTAAATGATTAGAGTGCTACCAGTGGGTAGTTTCTCAACAAGCGTGTTTCATGTCATAATATTTCTCTGTACAAATTTACTTGATGTATTCATACTAATACAGTTGTAAATATCATAATAAAAGTTTAAAAAAAAAAAAAATTTTAAATGTGTTACTGAACTAATGTTTTTTTTTTTTTTTAGCATATTACTAATGATTAATGAAACACAGTTTAGTCCAATAATTGGAATCACCTTTTGTTTTTGTTTTCTTTGTAACTCGGAAGGTAATGTTACTTTAGATGTATAATTGTTTGGAGATAATAAACAATTGTGAAATAATTTGTAGCGTTTTTTTTTTTATTTTGAATCTTAATAAGCCACCATTCTCCTGTTTGAATATTTCGTCAGTAACAAGTTAAAGTAACGAATGTGAATCTACCCAGCGTTGCACATATGTTACAGCGTTACGTGCTGACGATTTGTGCGAATTCAATAAATATTTTTGAATACCGGTCGAAGCTTGTTTCAACGGTTGGTGTTATTGTATCAAATCAAATTAATTAATTAATTAATTAATTAGAGTATTTTACTCCTCCAAGCATCTATTGGGCCCTCATCTCTGTCTGGGACAACAATTCTCTATCATTTTACTCTAAATTGATGCTGACAATAAATCGATTGCTTTAATGTAATTTTTATCAACTCTTTTATTTGAAATCTTGCTCCATTTTACGTAATGATGATGACCGTCATTACGATGTTTTATGATAAGGTACGGATGTCTATTATTAGGCTGTACATGGGAGCTTAGGAGATGTTAATTATATGAAGCACATTCATGTTTTAATTTCACTTGCTAAACATTTCAAGGAATTTTATTAAATTATCGTGAATCCAATAAGATCTAAAATGATTTAATACCTCACTTCATTTAATCGTTTAAGATTCCTAAGGCTTATAACTGATTGTTTTTTTTTGTAATTGTTATCGACTTTAGTATCTAAGAATTCTTGTTTTCCAGATCGATTACTAAATAATTCTCTTAAACTATTGCTCGTTCTTTTTAGGGGAGGAGGAAACAATTTTTGATATATTTAGATGTAATGTTCTGGAGTTGAGAAGAGGGCAAAAAAAAAGGAAATTTTATTTCTTATTATTATAGGAAAATTTGGTCGATTATTAATTTTTCATTGTGGAGTTCAAACCATGTTAAGTACAAGCCACTTAAGTCTTCCTTAGCTATATACGGAACTAAAGCTCAAAATAATAAGCAGAATATTGTGTATCAACAGAGGATTTCCGATTACAGTAAGTGAAATATTTTCCACAGAGATCTTTATTGTAATTAATGTTACAATTAGGCAGTAAGATACACTGTAAGAAAATTAGCATGCCGCCGTTCGATTTGCGTATCATCACAACAGAACTTTTTTTCTCTGTTGTCTCACTTCATAGAAAAATAGACCACATCCGCCTCATCTCAAAACAAGATTTATATTTTATTTTTTAATCAAATTACGCATACGTACGCGCAAATGTATTTTTTTTTAGATAGGCCAATATTTTAAAAATGGCTTGTTCGATTTTTCTCAAAGTTAAACAAAAGGTAGCTATTGCTAAACAAATAATTTATTATCAATTCTATTGAATTCCTCCCACTACTTTCTCTAATATATGACCAAACGTTTTTTCCCGCGATACGTCTATATCTCTAAAACCGCACGTTCGATTTGGCATAAATTTTTAGGGTGATTAGGGATTGGAAACCAGATAATCAAATACGTATCAATTTTATCAAATTCCATCCACTACTTCCAAAAAAAATACTTCCACTTTCAGACCAGGAAATATATTATTTGGCAAGCCTATAGTTGGAAAACGCCTCGTTCAATTTGACCCAAACTTGGAGAACAGTATAAAAAATACCGAGCATCAGTTTCATATAATAATTAAAATTAATATAATTACTTTTTAACAATGTAATGGCTGGCATTGATCATATGGAGTGGGAATTCGGTTAATACAATATTTTATGGGGTTATAAAATTTTAGTTTTCATTCACAAAGTTGATTTATCTCAATTGTTTGTTCGATTCTAATTGTTACTGGCATGACACTTACTGCCGTTATTTAGATTACTCGTAAATTTCTGTAAATTTAAATTGATTTTTACTCGCAGTTAAAAAAAAAAAATAGTCTTATTTTTGTGATTGTGTTTATTCCTATTGAAATTCAGCCAGCTCGTCGTGGTCTCGTTTTCCTCCTTAAATATCAAAGTTGTATGAACTTCACGCACACTTTTAAACTTCCAGCTTAAGTAAAAAAAGTAAATAAGAAAAACTCCTTAACTCCGAACAAATAAAAAGTTGAATTTTTACTATATATTTTTCGTTTCATCCATTTTACGAGTAAAAACAAACCTATTAAGTTTATATATATATACTGTTAGTGCAACAGGTCGTATGTAAAAATTTTCATATTTTCCATTCAAATCAATTAATTTTTTTTTGTTTTTAAATGATATTTACAACTGTATACAAAAAATACATCTAGTAAATTTGCACATTGGTATAAAGACATGGAACACATGTTGAGAAACTACCCATTGGTAGCACTCTAATAATATGTCTATATTAGAAGATCACGTGGCCATCTTCTTTTCAGACGCCTCGGAGGGTTATCAGGAATCGAATAGGAAGCAAGGTTAGAGACAAGAAGGTTGGGATGGTTATGAAGTTTATTATGGAAGGACAGATATCTGGATTGGGCCAAATCTGATACATAAGGAACATTAAGGTCATTATGGATAATTTTATTTGTAACAAAGTAAGGAGCATTGAGGATTTTACGAAGGATTTTGGATTGCAAGGACTGTATGCGAGAGGAATTTGAAGGCTTGGTGGAGCCCCATAGCTCAACCCCGTAAGTCCAAATAGGCCTTATTATAGTCATGTAAATCAGTCTTTTATAATTGATTGGAAGGTTAGAGCAGTAAGTGTTGAAGTAGTCGGAAACTTCGAGCGGTTTCTTGTCGTTTCAGTCTGGTATGAGGATTCCAAGTTCGACGTTTGTCCAGATGGAGTCCTAGGTAACGGATTTGTTCAACAGGAATAAGTGAGGTGTTGTTAAAGGATACTGAAGGACAGGAAGTCATTGGTTTACGACGAAGGGTTAAGGTAATTTGATGGGATTTATTGGAATTTATTTTAATTCTCCAGTATATAATGCTGTACTCCGATCAACATATTTCCCTGATCCTTGGAAAATATCTATTGTCAAAATGATCCACAAACCCAAAAAGCCACCAGAATATCCATCCTCTTACCGTCCCATCTCTCTGTTACCCATCATGGGAAAAATCCTGGAAAAACTAATCTTAAAACGCCTGTACCCAATCCTAGATTCTAATCACATAATCCCAGATCACCAATTTGGATTCCGCTCCTCCCATTCCACTATACAGCAATGCCATCGTGTGGTAGACGTAGTATCCTCTGCATTGGAGCGCGGTATGTACTGTACGGGAGCCTTTCTCGATGTTGAACAGGCGTTTGATAGAGTTTGGCACCCGGGACTGCTGTACAAACTCCGAAAATTCCTACCATCTACCTACTTCCTCATTATCCGTTCCTACCTTACTGATAGATACTTTAAACTAAATCACAACAATGTATATACATCCCGTTTTTCCCAGTCTGCAGGTGTTCCTCAAGGTAGTATCCTAGGTCCTATCCTTTACACAGTTTATACAGCTGACATCCCAACCCATCCCAACACTGTCATCACCACATATGCTGATGACACATGTATCCTATCAGTCAATAACGACCCATCTATTGCATCCCAAACCCTTCAATCCCACATCACAAACCTTGAGGAATGGTGTCAGAACTGGAGAATTAAAATAAATTCCAATAAATCCCATCAAATTACCTTCACCCTTCGTCGTAAACCAATGACTTCCTGTCCTTCTGTATCATTTAACAACACCTCACTTATTCCTGTTGAACAAATCCGTTACCTAGGACTCCATCTGGACAAACGTCTAACTTGGAATCCTCATACCAGTCTGAAACAAGAAACCGCTCGACGTTTCCGACTACTTCAACACTTACTAGACAAACGCTCTAACCTTCCAATCAATTATAAAAGACTGATTTACATGACTATAATAAGGCCTATTTGGACTTACGGGGTTGAGCTATGGGGCTCCACCAAGCCTTCAAATTCCTCTCGCATACAGTCCTTGCAATCCAAAATCCTTCGTAAAATCCTCAATGCTCCTTACTTTGTTACAAATAAAATTATCCATAATGACCTTAATGTTCCTTATGTATCAGATTTGGCCCAATCCAGATATCTGTCCTTCCATAATAAACTTCATAACCATCCCAACCCTCTTGTCTCTAACCTTGCTTCCTATTCGATTCCTGATAACCCTCCGAGGCGTCTGAAAAGAAGATGGCCACGTGATCTTCTAATATAGACATATTATTAGAGTGCTACCAATGGGTAGTTTCTCAACATGTGTTCCATGTCTTTATACCAATGTGCAAATTTACTAGATGTATTTTTTTGTATACAGTTGTAAATATCATTTAAAATAAATAAAAAAAAAAAAAATTCTCCAGTTCTCATACCATTCTTCAAGGTTTGTGATGTGGGATTGAAGGGTTTGGGATGTAATAGATGGGTCGTTATTGACTGATAGGATACATGTGTCATCAGCATATGTGGTGATGACAGTGTTGGGATGGGTTGGGATGTCAGCTGTATAAACTGTGTAAAGGATAGGACCTAGGATACTACCTTGAGGAACACCTGCAGACTGGGAAAAACGGGATGTATATACATTGTTGTGATTTACTTTAAAGTATCTATCAGTAAGGTAGGAACGGATAATGAGGAAGTAGGTAGATGGTAGGAATTTTCGGGGTTTGTACAGCAGTCCCGGGTGCCAAACTCTATCAAACGCCTGTTCAACATCGAGAAAGGCTCCCGTACAGTACATACCGCGCTCCAATGCAGAGGATACTACGTCTACCACACGATGGCATTGCTGTATAGTGGAATGGGAGGAGCGGAATCCAAATTGGTGATCTGGGATTATGTGATTAGAATCTAGGATTGGGTACAGGCGTTTTAAGATTAGTTTTTTCAGGATATTTCCCATGATGGGTAACAGAGAGATGGGACGGTAAGAGGATGGATATTCTGGTGGCTTTTTGGGTTTGTGGATCATTTTGACAATAGATATTTTCCAAGGATCAGGGCAATTCAATTTTAAATTTTTATTTTATTTGTGCTAAAGGTGACATTTTGTAGTCTGCAGCTGATATAAGTGGTCTTTGACTATGGAAAATAACAGAGGGCAAGAAACATGAAATTATACTAACAAATATAAATTAAATAATTACTATTTATGCTCTCAAGTAAATCGCTCAATTTTTACATACGACCTGTTGTAGCAACAGTAGCGATATGCATGTTCAGTATGCACTGGAATTTAGTTTTTACTCACGATTCATCAACTCTTTCGCATTTTATTTATTCACTGATAAACAAAACTCGTGGATATCAAACCCGTATATGTTGAGGGATTAATGTATTAACGAAAACGGCTTCTTCCAGAGATTTTATTCCCATACGAATAATTTTAAATCTTGTAATATAGTTATTTTTCAGCCAATTAAAACGATAAGGAAGCTATACTGGCCTCACTTGGCAGACCGTTATTGTTTTGTTTTTTTGGCAGTAATTAGACGTGAACATGCTGTTTTTAGTTTATCCAATTAAATTTAATTTTGCTTTTATTGAAATATAATATTATGTAAAAAAAAATATAGTTTATTACTTAAAATGATAATTCTATTTACAAACTGACAGAGAACAACATAAATAGTTTTATTAAAATAGATAAGGTAAGGCAAATTATAATTGCCCTAACCATATATACTTCATTTTATCCTTCGATTTTTCAAACTTATTTAAATATTCTACCTTTGAGATTAATTCTAATAATTGTTGTTGCTAAGATATGATGCGGCATCCTGACTCTTCTTGACATGGAAGGATGTTTTTTTTTATCCTTGAAATCTTTAAATGTAAAAATAGCCTGTTAATTGGTCGGTTCACATTATCCAGCATCGTTAACTTATTTTTTATATCACACTAATTATAAAGTATTTATTAAACTTAGTGAATACAATGTATATTTCCTTCGTAGGATTTTTTTTTCGACATTGTATGTAGATTAACGTATATCTTATTATAAATAAATTAAAATGTTGCTTTTTTGTAAATTGGTCGGCAAATGTTTAAAAAAAATCTGGTGTGTCCACTCACACAACTTTCCTACGTATTTCAGAAAAGTGTTTATATCTTTACATATGTTCATGAAGAAACAAAAAAGAATTTGAACTAAATTTATTTTCCTGAAAATTGATCAAACAAAAGATTTGAGTACGATTAATTTGATAAATTAAGGCAATGAAACCGGCTTAAGGTAGATCAGTGTAAAAATTTCAATACTCACTAGTATTGCTGATCAAAAACTTTGTCATCGCTTAGTATTTTCAAACAATAATTTCTATTAAAAGTAGAGGAAACAGTGAAGGTTGTGTGATGCGGGCAACAGAATTTCTTAATTTCACTTAGTCATCATAGGCGCGCAAGCTATTGCGCATGGAGCAACGAATTTCTGTCACAGGCATCAGTAGTCAAAACCCTACAAAATAAAAAAAGAAGCAACAAAATCGGTTTAGTAGTTCCCGAGAAAATCTTGGCAGACAGACAGACCAATGGCTAAAAATTTGTTTTTCGGACTCAGGGGGCTGTGAAACGTATAGATCCGTCGAAAACCGCATGTCGGAAATTTGATCCGATTGCAATACTTTCCTTACCTAGTATAGGTAGGAAAGTAATAAAATAAGTAAAAAAAATGTGTAAAAAATAGAATAAGCTGTATCATCGCTAATACTGGTTCGATTCCGATGATTTTTTTTTTTTTTTTTTTTTTTTTGGTAATTTAATTACCTTTCAAAAGTTTTATTAGGAATTTCACCGTATAATATATACCTAAGGAGTTAGGCCCCATATCATTTTTCTTTTCTTTATAACTTATTTTCCTGAATTTTTTCGGGAATTTAGTCTATATACGAAAATTAAAAGGACAATGATTAGAACACCATAGAAAAGTTTCATCAAGATCGTTAGAGCCGTTTTCGCGCTACAGTCTATAGAAAAACATGTTTTTTATTTATTGCGCGCAAGCTATTGCGCATGGAGCACCGAATTTCTGTCACAAGCATCAGTAGTCAAAACCCTACAAAATAAAAAAAGAAGCAACAAAATCGGTTCAGTAGTTCCCGAGAAAATCTTGGCACAGGCAGACAGACCAATGGCTAAAAATGTGTTTTTCGGACTCAGGTGGCTGTGAAACGTATAGATCCGTCGAAAACCGCATATCGGAAATTTGACCCGATTGCAATACTTTCCTTACCTAGTATAGCTAGGAAAGTAAAAAGCATTAATGTATTTTTTTTTTTTAAAGATAGTCGTTTCATTACTTATTTTCTTGAACTCCCAACTCTAATCATCTCTTAGGATCACAGTCAAATAAAGCTCAAAGAACCAATATGGTGCTGATATTTCTAATTACAAATTTCGAGAGTTCGATTTCTTTCTCAATTGCAACAAATGATAAATTTGTTATAATAATTTTCAGTTGTCGAATTTAGTGGTAGATTATTTTAAAAACTTTTGTTTTTAACGATTTAAAAATCATGTTATGAGTGGTTATGTAAAATAAGGAGTAGTTTTTCAATTTAGTCACTAGCGAACTTATATTTGTGTCGGATGCATGTGGTCACCAAAAGTGTTAAACCGCGTAACTTTCAAATCCCAAAATTTTAGCAGAGACAATTGAACGATCAAATTTTAATCATTTGGATTTTTTTTCAATTCTTTGAAAAAGGAATCGGAAACTAGTAGAAAAAATTAATCTAACAGAAAGGTTGTAAAATCTTATTTTGAAAATAAGATTTTCAGCTTTCCAGATCAGTTTTGGCCTCGTGCATACTTGGAAATACAAAAAAAAATAAAGTAAGATAAAATAATTAATCTTCACATAAAGTGTGTGTACAAATTAAACGGGAAATCTTAAATCCTTAATGCAGATTTTTTTTTCGTCCCATGAAAATTTGAGATGTTTGTGCTCACAAGCTTTATAAATGTGGATTATACCGAATATTGTACTAAAAATTGACAATAAAATCATTAGGCCTTACATGGACTCATTTTTTCCTCCAATATGACAAAATATTTCAGATTTTCAAGTAAAATACAACGGAATTGAATCAAATTGTTTCTCTGTTGCTTTATTTTAGTTTTATTTATCCCACCTTTGAAAGACATGATTTCTTATCAGCATTTTACACTTTACTAGGTCTATTAGTAATGAGAATTCCTGATAAAAGGTATTGAATGATAATTTAACTGTCATAAGGTCAGGATGAATATGCTTAAGTGCCTTACGACAAACATGGGAAAATGGATCTTGATGTAAGAATAAATCTTAATTAACATTTTGATTTTGTGGAATTTCCTTGTGGAATACCAAGTTTGTATCTCCTAACCGATCCATAATTATTTACACATTCCTAAATATTCGAGCTCAAATTAGCCACTTGAGAACTGGTCACCCAATTCACAAAAGCACTGTCACTTCAAATCATTTTGAATTATTGATTTCTTTTCAAAATGTAAACTTATTAACATTTTTTTTTTTATTTAAAAGTGGATTTTAGTAAATAATTTATTACAGTATGTCTAAGATTACCGACAAAAATAAGTTGATGCTTCATAATAAATTGTTGTGAAATATTTTTACTATGAGAAGATTGAATTTCACATCACATTTTTCTTTCTTTTTTTGGTTTATTTTCAATAATCAACCATTGTGATCGACCAAAAAATTCAAAAACTTAAACCCCTCTCAAAATTTTTCGTCCGTCTGCCGACCGCGCATTTCCTGTGAAACCGCTGGATTTTGATATAAAATTAGAGGTCGCCCGAGGATGATCCTCCTTCATCGACATTACTATCCGCCTTTTACTTTCAAAATGGCGGCCGAAAAACCTGCGTTATTACAGACTGTAGCTCCTAAAAGAATGTACACATTTTAATGAAACTTCGCTAAAGTCATTTTCTCGACCCCCTTTAAATTTATCTATATAACATAGTTCAACGAAAAGAAGCTGGAAAAAAGTTACGAGGGATGGTAAAATTAAATTCCGAATAATTCGATAGTTTTTACTTTTTTGTTGATATTGTATACAGTTTTTTAAAAGTTTACGAAATTTCCTAAAAAACAAAAAAACATCGTTAAAATCGGATAATTAGGAGCAAAGATATGGCCTCCGGTTTGTTTTATATGTTCTACTTCAAATAACAAGTAACAAGCTAATTTCTTTTAGCATATTACTAATGATTAAAAAAAAAAGTTTAGTCGAATAATTGGAATCGCCTTTTGTTTATTTTTCTTTGTAACTCGGAAGATAATGTTACTTTAGATGTATAATTGTTTGGAAATAATAAACCATTGTGAAATAATTTGCAGCGTTTTTTTATTATACCAGGTGGGAATCTCATCTTATTGTGTTACAAACGTCGGTTTAATTAATTTGGATTTAAAACTTATTAAACAAGTTTTTTGTAGACTAATAGGAGCCTTATAAAAATATAATTGCTGATAAACCATGATTTTATTAAATACAAAACTTAGCATTTCACCTCTTAAAAGCAATATGAATACATTATATATACATATATATATATATATATATATATATATGTATATATATATATATATATATATATATATATATATATATATATATATATATCTTCAATCGACCTTTGAGTATTATATTTTAACATAATTATTTAAATTAGATTCAACTCTTGGCCTGAGTTCCTCTGATTCTGATACACCTTGTATAATGTGATCTTGGAAATTTTATGTTAATGTACTTTGTAAGCACATCTCTATCTAACAGGCATCATAAAGAAATATTCTCTGATAAAATTAATTAAAATTCCTTCCAAACATATTTTATCTCCTGATTTAAAGTACTAATCAGAGGCGGAACTCGGGTTTTATCATACCAGTATTTTTAGACAATATCATATATTTTGAAGAAAAAAAAATATGACCTAACACTAATTCATTTTATTGTTTGAAGCAGAAAAAAATATTTTTCATTTAACCAACAAAATAAAATTTCGCTGTCAAATAAATGCTGCCTCCTGGAACAAGTTCTCCCCTAGTTTCTGTCCTTGTGCCGATTCCAATTTTACATACATATAATTACATATTGATACTTATGTTATATCTTTTATTATTGAAATTAATCCATATATATTTCAGGTGACGATGAAGCGATCTCTATGAGTAATCATCCTCAGATCTTGTTGCCTACTGAGGCAGCACCTTTAGAAGAGTGCTATAGAAAATTAAAGTCTTCATTTCGAGTGTAAAGTGTATTATTGAATATTTTACTTATAATAAATATGTATTTATTTTATTACTTCTGTTATTGGTCTGCCTATGTACCTCTTTCATTATGTTTACTAAATATTGATGGATGATGAAAATTGAATTCATGGCTCAACAGTCTAATAATAAAAAATTAGGTGGATACTGTAAGAAATTAATAATTTCTGAATATATAAACAAGCCTGTAGTCATTATAAATTAACTAAAGGAAATTCCATTATATTGTAGTTGTTTTTTTAGTACAGATGAAGGTATGAATTATTTCATATTTATTCCACTGAGAGGTTGAATAAGAATAAATATTTATGAGTAATAATAAGTACTTATGAAGTATTGTTCAAATTGACTTGCAGCGAAATTGCAGTTTATAAGTTGTTGATATTGGATCTTCACAAAATGTGTAAATCATAAAAGGAAAATAACCGTTGCTGGAACATTACAATTATACAACCAGAACCAAATTTATTCACCAAAGTTAATAAAAACTTAATAGTTATTTAACTTTTTTTTGTTCATTATATACAAAATTTGTCCGTGTTAAAAATTATCAATACCATACCTACAAGATTATTAAGTTACAAGGTTATAATAATTTAATGAATTGCTACTTTTTTCATTATTTTCTTTATCAGCTTTTTAAATGTTGGTTGGTTGTTATGGAGTTAAGGCGTAAAACCTGTAGATTATCAACACCAAAACATTAGTTCAAAAATGGAGTTTTAAAATGTATATCGACAAATAATTGGTTCTTATTTGCAGGGGAGGATCCGAGCGAATTTTTTTGTTGTTGTTGTGAAAGAGGAAGAGAACTATCAGGGAGACCACAGAATTAGGGAGAAATTTCTTATTTATGAAAGAAATTATTATGAATCGACTGTCTAACTAATTCATACTTTGAACTATTTAAAATCGATTGTAGTAGAAAAAATCTGGTGCTTGCAAAACACACAACTTTTACTTGCCGCTCAACAATGAATAGAAATTATTTTCTGGAAATGTTGGCCTATTATAAAAAAATTTGTAATTGCATTTTTAACTGAGCTAAAGCTGGAAAAATACAAGTAACAAATCATAAATACCATTAAAAAAAACAAAATTCCTGTTTATTATATCACCGGTTTATTATGGATTGTACGATCCGTTGATTATGGATTGTACGACTATTACTTATTAAATTGTTATTTTCCATTGCTAAGTTTACTAAAAAGGGATTAAGATATTTGCATTGCCTGCCATAGACAGGTCAAAAGTTGTTACACTAATTGTAACTGGATACAGTTGGAATATCACAAAAGGAAATTTCATCAAACTATTCACTAATTTAATTTTCCAAAAGATTACATAATGATTTTTCAGAATAAATGGACGATAGGTATATAATTATTTAAATATAATATCAGATCTACAGTTATGAAACTACAGGAAATACATTCAAGGTTATAAAAATATTCATGAAATATTTTTATATTTCACTTCTTCTTTCACACGAATAAAATGAAATAGTATCTTAAACAATGACATTGCCTTTTATACTTTGAATACTTTTTCAAACTTAAAAAATAATTAAATTTTACATTTAGTAAGAAAATTTTATTTACTTGCCTTGAAAACACGTGATTTATGTTAAATAATTTTAGTTTTTAGAAATTATTTTTTATATTTTTTCGCCACTCTCCGTTACCTTCTACAACTTTCTATATTTGATATTGTTTTTTTCTGGAATTCTCCACTTTCTAATGATATATTATATGTAAAGTTGTTGGGCTAAGTAACGAGAAAATTCTTAAAAGATTAATATTTGCTGTGCCAAATGGTAAGCGTCTGAGGGGTAGACCGAAGCGAAGGTGGGAAGATTGCATTAAAGCCGATCTGAAGGGATTGGGTTTGGACGGCGAACGGTGGAGGGAGGTGTGTAATAAGCGATTGGTGGTGTCGGCATCTAACCTTCGGGTTCGCTAAGCCTTTTATTATTATTACTATTATTAGTATGAACATATGCTTTATACATCCATGAAATGATTTTATATTTTACTTCTTCTTTCACACAAGTACAATGCCATTTCCTTGATCAGATGAATTTTAAATACTTTCTACAAACGGAAAAATATGTTTTAAAGTTTACATTTATTAGTAAATTTAATTTAATTTCCTTGAAAACTTGTGATTTACGATAAATATTATCAAATTTTAACAATAATTTATAACTTTGTTGCCACCCTCCGTTACATTCTACAACATTCTATATTAGATATTGTTTTTTTCTAAAATTCTCCGCATTCCAACGATATATTATAAATATCATTCTGACTTGTATTTCTGGAGATTCATTTTCGACCTAGATAAGCATTTTTTTTTTTCTCCTTTATTAAATTATCAAATTCTTTCAAAAGTTATATTTAACATTTTTTTATAACTCATAATAATGAGAGATAGTTAATTATTTAAAATAAACCACATTAAAGGTACTTTAGAGGAAGATGCATATGAACATTGGACATTTAAGCCCTATAAAGTGACTTATTTAGGAGATAAGACCTAAATGGTATTAAATATCACTTAATTATACAAGGATACACCGAGTTTAATCAAAATCGCTAGAGAAGTTTTTGAGAAAATTGTAAAAATATGTTTCACTGTTGAAATATAGTGGCACATCCCGTTAGCCGATTTCAAGGAAAAAGTTGCTGTCAAATCTGATGCACGTAAATACGTAATATCAGTTTCGTACCACTTTTCGTTTTTGAGTTAGACTACTAACGTACAGACACACATACCATTTTTCGGGACTTGGTTATTCGGTATTCCAAACCATGTATTTCCGTTGGAAACTCAGATTCAAAAATTTTCACGATCGCAATACTTACCCTTACTGTATATTACATATATAGGTAAGTGGAAGTAAAAATGGTATTCAATTAAATTAATTGGTTCATCTACAGCAATCCATTACTCACACGATGATTCAATTATTTAACTTTCCCTTAACTCATGAATGATCATTTATTTATTTTTATTATTTATTTACAAATAAATTCAAAGGTTATCAATTTCAACCTCGAACAATGTTAAGCTTCATACATAAAACAATTTATTCATAAGCAGAGTTGTTATTAAACGAATTACTCCATGAATCGTTACGTTGTTCTATGAGCTTTTTTCTTTTTCTTTTTTTTCAACAGTTATTAATAACTGTTCTTTTTTTGTCAACAAACAGTTCATTAACGTTTTTCAAAAATAGCAGAATCGCCCACCTCTACTGTATGATAGTTAAAGAAATCTTTCATAGATAGAATCACCTTTCATTGTTTACGCTTTCGCTATTCACAAAGAGTTTTCATATTTTATGTGGATCTTAAATATATAGTTTTTTAATGCTCTTTTGTTTTGGCTACTTAAAACTTCATAATAGCCTATAACTAATTTTATAGACTACAATGAGTATTTACAAAGCTGTTAAATCATCGGTAACCGTAAACCCGTCTTGGATATTAAAATTTACATAATTGTTAAAATGGGCTAATCTCATTCGATTTAATTTAAACATTATTATGCTTTATTTAGGTTATGTTCCGCAGTACAGATCCCTGGTTGTTAATCATTATATAAATAAGCAAACACAAAACGGTTCTGCCTCTTTTACTCCTCTATTATTCAACCGATTATCTTCCTTCTTTTTTTGTTTAATAGCTATTTACCAGGTTTAGTGTTATCAATAAATAAAAGTATGAAATAGTATGTACATAAAAGCATTTTAATTACAAGAATTGATTTAACATTTTCTGATACAATACTTAAATTCGACTTTCAAAGAGCAACGTTCTTATTAATAGCTACATTTGCTATGACTATAATCAAATCGCAGGTTCAAAGTTTTGGAAAAAATGTGTGTATTATTGCAACGTTCAGTAATTTCGCATGGACAATTATATGTGGCAGAAAGTAGAGCACGTTCATTTAAAATATTGAAATTAAATTTTCAATGACAGTGGGCAAGGCTATGCACTAAACAATAACAGAATATTCCAAAAGAACACATTGTTTACAGAGAAGTTCTGAATAAAAATGGATTTAAAATTAATTGAAATTGCTAATTTTTTTTTATTTATTTTGTTATTTTAAATTTGCCACTGCGTTGGAACGCATCAAGCAAATGTGTTGGCGTTAATTATATCTTCTTGAATTCCTGATATCTTCTTAACTTTTCAACAGATCTCTAGGCCACTGCCTTTTTAGTCGTCTTTGAGGCTCACCAGGTAACAGGGAGGAAGATAGAGAACGAGTGGATTTGGATGATTGAGAGTAGAAGTGTGAAATGTTGTGTATTTGTTGTGTATGTAGGATTTTACTTTTGGTATGTTCATGTCTTTGTGTATGGTGTGATTTGAAATAAACCAAGGAGCATTGACAATTTTACGGAGTATTTTGGTTTGTGTGGTTTGAATTTTGTTGATGTGTGTGTGTTTTGCGGAACCCCAAAGTTCTGCTCCGTATGTCCAAATAGGTCTTAGTATAGTGGTGTAGATTAGTCGTAGTAAGTTGAGTGGAGATCTGTAGTCCAAAAGATGTGACAGTTGTTTGTATCGTCTGGTCAGTTCTTGTTTTTTTAATTTAGTGTGAATGTTCCAGGTGAGTTTTTTGTCCAAGTATAGTCCGAGATGCCGTACATGTGTTTTTGAGGGAACTGGTTTATTGTCTATTATCACAGCAGGACACGAGATTTTTCTCAGGGAGAAGCTAACATGAGTTGACTTGCTGGGATTGATGGTAATTCCCCATTTGTGAAACCATTTTTCAAGGACGTGCAGGTGATTTTGAAGGGCTATTGAAGCGATAGTGGGATTTTGGTGAGAAGAAAGTATTGCCGTATCGTCAGCAAAGCTATAGAGAATGATGCTAGGGTGCTCAGGGATATCAGATGTGTAGATAGAAAATAGAAGAGGGCTTAAAACACTACCTTGTGGTACGCCCGCAAGTTGAGGAAAGAAGGGAGAAGTAGAGGAATCAATAGTAATCTAGAAGAACCTGTCAAGAAAGAAAGATTGAAGAATCAGAAAGTAAGTTGAAGGAAGGTGTGGTTTTATTTTCCACAGTAAACCTTTGTGCCAGACGCTATCAAACGCTTTCTCGATATCCAGGAATATCGCTGAGCAGAATTCTTTTTTTTCGAAGGCGACTGAGATAGCGTCTACTATACGATGACACTGTTGTACAGTGGAATGGTAAGAACGAAAGCCAAATTGATGATTCGGAATAACTTCCCGACTTTCTAGGATTGGCTTTATTCTAAGAAGAAATAATTTTTCAAATAATTTAAAATAGTAAATAATTTTAAGTAGTTTAAGCTCGATTTTTAATTGAAATTGAGATTTTGTTTATATTAATAAATGAAGATTTTTGTGATTTCGTGATTTACTCTTTATTTATTTTATTATATGATTTCCTCAAATTTTAATAACTATGGTAGAATTTCGACCACTAGGCGAACACGAGTAACTATGAAAAAACCACCGTCGTAGCTTATGCTGATAACATAGGTTTCTACAACAGCAGTATAACACCCAAGCTAGCATTATCTCGAGAGAACATGTAATAAAATCGTTCAACAACTAAGAAATCTAAATATTTCGGTAAACATTGCAAAAATAAATTGTGCAGTGTTCGCGCATAACGAGGGAAAAAGTCCAGACCGCCGAGAACCCTCCAATCGGGGCATACATTCTTATCCCCAAAAAATTAAATAATATATTTAGAAATGAAACTGAATAGAAATTTCAAATTATCTACACACCTCTACCAAAGGACAAAGAAGGTCAAGACAAAATCCTACCGCCTAAACCACCCATTTTAATGATGTAGAGATGGTTGACCGTTGATATAATATGAGAAGGAGTTAGTCGAGGGTGCGGTCAAATAAATAAAAAATTAAAATATATTAATTATTTTAATTTTTGCCGACGTTTCGACCCACTTTGCAGGTCGTCTTCAGGGCTACAAAAGATACAAAACATGTTGAAAATAAAAAATAAATATAAGTATATATAAAATAAGAAGAAGTTGTCAGATACAGAAATAAAAGATGGTATCAGAGATATAGTGGGTGACAATGTAGTTAAATATTAAGAATTATATATGTAGAAGATACAAATAAATGGAAAATAAGTAGGAATAAAAATAAAAATAAAGGAGAATATAGCATGTAAGTTAAAAGTAAACAGATTGCGATAAAAGATAAGGAATAAGTGTATAACAAACTAATAGAGATTACATTAGATAACTGTGGGTTAACAGATAAAGAAAATAAATACATGAATGTTAACGAATAAATGAATGTTAACGAATAAATAGATTGAAAATTGAATAAGTATTGTTACAGTAAAGTTAAAATAAGGATAAGATAACATAATAATAAGATATCAGTGGATAACAAGCAAGTGGAGGTTACCTTTAATTGTAAATAAACAGATAACGGGACTAAAGGTTAAGAAGTGAAGAAATTGAAAGATTAATGGGGTAACATTAGTGTAATATCGTTAGGATAGGTTATTAAGTATAAATAACTCTATAAGAAAACAATAATTTTAAAAGAATACTTTAAAATGTAAGAATAAATGTAAAACAAGGTTATGATGATAAAGAAACAAAAACAGGTTGTACTATATATAGATGACAATTGACATTCAGTTATTTGAAAAATGTTCAACATGTTTTGTATCTTTTGTAGCCCTGAAGATGACCTACAAAGTGAGTCGAAACGTCGGCAAAAATTAAAATAATTAATATATTTTAATTTTTTATTTATTTGACCGCACCCTCGACTAATTCCTTCTCACCCATTTTAATATAAACATTGTTAATTTTTAATTTAATTTAAACATTGTTACTCCAGCTCCATTATTTCTTCTCAAACAACAAATTTGAAGCATCCACCGGCCGGCATACTATGCGTGGCCCAGCTGTTTACTTATCTATCTGACGGCACGCAAATAAAACTTCACCTTTTCCAAGCTACAATGCAACAGGTGAATACAACAGTTTTGAAAAGGGAGACACCGTCAGCCTTAAATAAGTCCCTTGAATTACCCATAGTACCAGAATACATCAGAAGTTGTACCACATACAATTTTTCGACTTCATACAATATCTATATACCAATACCTATCTAACCACCTCTTTTAATCACTAACGCCTTCACCACCGCCAGTGCGATGACAGGAAATAGTGAAGAAAAATCAGGAATAACAACAATTAAATGAAAATAACAAAGTAGAGAAAAAAAATACAGCTAGGATTTAAGTAGTTTAATTTTAGAATTAAGTTTTAGTAACTAGTTTCCTCATAATCCACACAAAAGTGTGTCACAATAATTTTAAGATCTATCACCACAAAGAATAACAGAATTCTTAAAATGAAGCTCTGCTCCAATAAAAGGACAACCACAAAAATGTATGAGAAGGAGTTAATCGGAGGGTGCGGTCAAATAAATGCTAAATTAAAACATAGTAATTATTTAATTATTGCCGACGTTTCGACCCACTTTGAGAGCTACAAAAGATACTAAACATGCTGAAAATAAAAAATAAAAATAAGTAGATATAAAATCAGAAGAAGTTGTCAGATACAGAAATAAAAAGATGATATCGACTTCAAGAAAAAACAGTGGAAACCAAATACGGGTCAATAAATGTAACAAATGAATTTAAGTACCTGGGTGAGGCTATATGTAATAATGGTTCGGAAAAAGAAAGTATCAAGGAAAGAATAGCCAAATTGGAAAAACTAACTTTTGCAACCAGTAACATATATAACAAGAGAAACCTGTCCACGGAAGCAAAACTACGACACTACAATACAGTTGTTAAATCTGTGATACTATATGGGACGGAAACCACATGCCTCCCCAGTCTGGAAAAATTTTTGAGAATAGAGCGAAGAATTCTAAGAAGGATTTACGGCACCAAAAAGACAAAAGAAGGATACAGGCTAAGATCCAATCAGGAAATATACAAGGACAAAAGAGATCTAGAAACGGAAATAAGGATCAGGAGACTGAAATTTCACGGACATATGGTAAGAATGGCCCCAGAAAGACTTAACAAGGAAATATTCCAAAAAATCCGTAGATACAAAAGCTTGGGAGGATACATCAGGCAGATGAAGGAAGAAACCGAAAGACTTGGAATAACGGAACGGGACTGTCTGGACATAGAGGGGTATGGTAAGAGACTAAAGGAGATCACGGTTCTTGCTAAGAAGAAAAGTTCGAGAAAGGGAGTCGCGTGGACGGAGGAGAGAAAGCGGCGGCACGCGGAGATAATGAGAGAGAAGTGGAAAGAAAGGAAAAACAAGAAAGAAGCCAAATGTCATGATATTCGCATGGTCTCTATGGCCGTTCCGTGAAAGAAAAAAACAATATATATATATTTTTTTTTTTCGGTTGACGCTACAGACCTTGAAAGATCTTTGACCGCTAGATGTAGTCTTCTAGATGCGCCTGTAGATGCTGTAGATAAAAAATTAGATGTGCATTAGCCCGCACGGCTAACCCATATATATATATATATATATATATATATATATATATATATATATAGAGAGAGAGAGAGAGAGAGAGAGAGAGAGAGAGAGAGATAGATAGATAGATATATATATTATTTATATTATACATAAATATATTATATATTTATGTATATGTATATACATATACATACAACTGTTTATAACATACCTATGACCACCTAAGTCCATCTATAAATCAAAACAGTGAAAGTGTTGTTAATATGATTGAATTATATACTAGTGCTATCATAATTATATCGAATCAATATTTACTGCAAGTCACTCCTCTAAACTTATGAAATGAGTATCGAGGGCGATAAAGGCACTCACAGTTCTGCAATGCCAACAGATCACAACGGAGTAAGAGACATTTACGACCCAGGTAAGCTTGACTCTGCAAGTAATTTAATTGTATACAAATTTATATTATATTATAAAATGCAGACTAATAAAACTTAATTAAAGGGGGAATCATTTTGCATGTACACATGAAACTGTAAACTGTCAGCACTTGTGACTATGGTGATCATATTATCATATTATAGGATAGATATATTAGGGCCCGAAACTTTGTTTTTTGACCAAATTTTGTCACTTTTTTCAGTTTTCGGTCTATGTCTGATAAAGGAAGCGTTTTTTCGACATATCCATTCTGAACAAAATTAAGGTAAACAAAACTCCCGACAATTTCTTATACAAAACTGTTTTTTTATAAGGTTGTTGCAACAATTTATTATATTATACAATTTATATTATGTAACAGTAAATTTTTCATAAATAAAGTTTTTATTTGGAAGACTGACCCAGTGATTCTCAATCACTGTGCCACGGTATTTTTGTGTGTTAGGAAATTCTTAAAGTGTGCCGCCAAATTTTGGAAATGTATATTAGAGAAAAAATAAATCAATCTTAAATTCCTTATTAAAAATATTCTTATTATTTACTTGTAAGTAATCACTTATAAACATACTGGTTTTTTTTTTTTTTTTTTTTGTAGTACATATTATTTTATTTTACATTCAAAACTATTATCATAAACTTTTTTACACAGTGTATTATAGGTAAGTAAACAATTTTTAAACTTATCTTTTTCTTTGAGTGCCGCCAAATTTTGAAATTGTTGAAATGTGCTGCAACAAAAAAAAAGGTTGACAATCACTGGACCAACCGTTTTATCGCAAGAGCTTCCAAAAAAACCTTCACCGATCCAGGATACCTTACATGAATAATGAATATGGGAAAAGTAATTAAAAAATGGATACAAACCAACAAAATACATTTGTTTAATGAGTGTTTAATAATACATCATTAAAAAAATGCATAACATTAAAATTACGCATTACATTATGATAATTGTTGGGAACAATGAATAGCTGCCGTTATAATCTGAAACAAACAGGAGAGACTATTTTATGGATTTATTGATAGACGAAGTGAGTAATCTGCTCAAGTTGAAGATACTGTTTTACTCACCTTCGTTTTTCAAAGAACTGTTACTTACATCCTCTTCAGACTGTTCATCTAAAATCCTTATTTTTCAAGATGGTGGAGGTTCTGTAATGAATAGAAAATATGGGTTAGCTTGTACATTCTTATTAAGTACTTCAGTCAGGTACAGCTATGCTTCAAGTGTGTGAGTCTCATCTTTTGGGGAAATAAATTATACATACCTTCGCGATCTTTGTCCCCACTTTCTTCGATGGTCTCAACAACTCGCGAGAAAGTGAAGCCCAGTTCGTCCTCAATACTCGTAACTTCTGTTTAGGTTGTCACATTAATGCTGCAACTGGTGATGGTGGTAGCGTAGCTATTTTTGATGAGGTCTTGAAAGCTGCCTTTTTATGATTAACATAGCTCAGATGGTTTATCGATGGTTCACTACTTCCTGTATACCCGTACACATTGACCAGAAATCTCTCCCCTGCGGCTGCCATTGTTTCGGGATTTTTAAACATCAAATCATTAAAAATCATTAGTCCACGGAGAAAAAACTAGTGAGTCGAAGAATCTTCCGCAGCTCCTCTGCAGAATACTCCAATTTTTAAACACAAGGAATCATTTTAATCCACAGAGAAAATAAATCTTAAACTAAATAAATTCATTACATTATGCAATTTATGTAATATAAATAAGCTTGTCGCCCAGTTTACCTGTGTAAATAAATTTTATGAAATATGACAACATCAAGTTACATATTGTATTATTAATTATTTACACTGGTAAATCTCGGGACAAGTTTTTATGTGATAAATTAAACAATTGAAAGTGCTTTGCCATTTGTATAAATAAAATTGTCACAATAAGTTAGATGAGCTGTCAAATATTTTTTCCTATATTGAAAATTTCACAGATATGGAATCATGGCCCCTTTTACCGTGGCACAGTGATTGGGAATCATTGGGTCAGTCTTCCAAAGAAAAACGTTATTTATGAAAAATGTACTTTTATATAATATAAATTGTATAATGTAATAAATTGTTAAACAGTTAAGAATCACAACAAGGGCAATTTCTGCGTAATCGAAAAATTTCACCGGATGTGAAAATATGGCCCATTTCGGGCGCGCTCTAGCGGTGAAATGGTTAGTCTTACAAAAAAAGTTGTGTAGAAGAAGTTGTAAGAAATGTAGGCAGTTTTGTCTATTTTAATTTTGTTTAGAATAGATTTGTCGAAAAAAACGCTTCCTTTTTTAGATATAGGCCGAAAACTGAAGAAGGTGCCAAAATTTGGCCAAAAAGTGCTCAAAAAATATAGTTCCCCGCAAATGTTTTGCCAGAAAACTTCAAAGTCCTGTTGAACGACTCAAAAAATATAAAGGGTGAGAAAGTCAAAATTTGTTTCTGAGTCGCCATTTTTTTTCCAAAAGGCCTAGCCTTTCTGGCATGATTAAGCATAACGTGCATCTTAAACTTGCGGAAAGACATATTTGGATTTGCCATGTTTTTGTGACATCCTCAGGTGACATCCAAGATTAATCCTTCAGAACCTTAAACTCGGTACTGTAGAGTAAGGCAGTGTTCTTAAAAACTTAAAAAAATATATACAAATCGTTCCTAGAAAGTATTACTCTCTATTCAGCCGAATATTGGGCAATTAAAGAGAGCCAATCAAAAAAATTAATGGCTCTATAACTGGACTATTGGAAAAAATCATGTGGTGTCTCTCGCCTTCAAAAAATTCCAAACTGTGAAATCAGGAAACGAGTATAACAAATGAAGAACATCCTCCACACAATTGAAACTATGAGCCTGAAGTGGTATGGGCATGTGATGAAGGTGGAAGAGGGATGATAGCCTGAGCAAATTTAAGATTGGAAACCAGAAAAAAGAGGGAAGAAAGGTAGCCCGAAGACAAACTGGTATGAGGGAGTAAAGGAAGAAATGATGAATAGGGGCATGCATGAAGAAGACTGGCAGGACAGAAGATGGCAAAAACGTATATTTAGTGACGACATATGACCAATGCAAAAAAAAACATTCCAAATCTTTTTTATTAAAATCTAAAGAATTTTTAATAAAGTTTAGGAGTACACTATAATATTTGAGATTTTCAAGCATTCAAATTATGATTTCGGGAAATCAATTCAGGAAACAAATGAGGCTATGTTGAAAACTTTATATCACAACAGACAAAAACACCTTTATTCCTCTACATAAACATCACACTAGCAGCAACAAAGGACTGCTACTGTGTCTAGGTAACCTCACTCAAGCCAACCTGCTCTGTTTACAACTCAGCAGTGCTGCCAGACAACAAGCATTAACTCTGCACAAATATTAGTTTTGAAGCCGTTTTTCTAAATCACTAAAAAACATATTTTTGGGGGTGTGCTCTTTAAAAAAAAAACAGTAAAATTCTTTAATAGTTATATTTTTATCTTACCTGTTCTACAATGAGCGTATATTTGTGATTTTATTCACACCCGATTGATTTTTCACAAGGCGTACAGAAAACAACTTTATTATCAAATTTCAACTGAGGGTACTTTGATATCCAGAGTCTAATTATTGACGAGAGACTATATCTTACTTTCAGCATTATTAATTTCTATTTTGATAACAATGATTTGACGACTAATCAGTTGAACGACAGAAGTGGCACTGAAGGGCTAAACGCGAATGAGTGAGAATTTTAGTAAAAACAATAGATGTCTTCCAATCAAAACAACTTATTATAGAAAAGTTTATTGTTATCCAACGCTTTAGACAAGTTTTATTACAAGAATATTTCCCACTTGTGTATATTTCTTCTTTTTTATAATATTAAATTCAATTTTTACTTGTCACAGAATTATTTACGTTTCGCATATTTTTTTTATCTTGAATTATAAATTTAATTTGGACAATATATTCAAATAAAAAAGTAAATTTTAATCTACTAATATACATTTATATTTATAAATAATCTAATTTAGTACAAACATTTGCAATTTAATACAACAAAAATAAAAATCGTGCAAATTAGACCAAAAACGGCAAAACGTGCAATTTTATTAATGTAAAATTTAAATATGTTATTCTAAAAATCGTGAAAGGAATAGATATTCGGGTTTTCAGTTTTATACGCAAGCGAATAAAAAGTGCAATAACATGAAAATCCAGCCTCTGCTAATTATTCTCGCATCAGCATCTCCAAAAAAGCTCCTTCAGCTCATCGCCCGTTCACATTCACCATGTCGATAGTCGATGTTGATTATGGACCAAATATTATTTCTAAAACGCGACGCTCAAATCAAAGAAGGGCTGCTTCTTGCATTTTTTATATTGCCTAGCACTCCGAACCTTATCTTAGGTAATCGTAGGTCTGATAAGGCTTTATCTGTGATATTGCCGATTCGATCTGCTATTGCAGAGAGTACATTTCCTACTAAGTATTAGAGGCAATGTTTGAATTACCAAATTAAACTTCAATTTTAAAGTCGAAACTATACCAAACGGTTCGGTCACCTTCGGATACATTCGGCTAGTTTTGGAATTTTACATGACATTTCGTGCCAAACCATAAAAATGGAGCAACACTTTTTAAGTAGTACTATAGTTTTTTTGAGCACTTAGTCAGATATATTGTTTGTGAAGGCTCCCTTATCACACAGCCAAACTTTAATATATTCCGCTTCTTCTGTCCATTTCCATCCCTTTGGATCAGATGAGCTGAAATTAGATATGATTTCTTTTCTAGGCAGAACAATTTTGCAGAAGTTTGGATAAATTTCAGTCAAAAATTCGGCATGTCCAAATGGTTTTAAAAGTTGTTTACACCTCTATAGCCCCTCCAAAATGAGTTAAAGGACTTTATATGAATTGAGAGACCCTTTTGAGGTTTAAACATTTTTCTCCTACATCCAACATTTTGACACGTCAAATTCGGCCTGTAGACAAATCCAATAGAAAATATGAGAAGGAAATTCAACTCCGTTGAAATGTGCTACCCTAAAAAATTCAAAATCCCATGAAGGTTCCTTCTGGGCACCCTTGATTCAGAAGTATAATACATTTTAAAATTATTTTCGATTTCGTTGTGTATTTCTAATTTCAAATATTGGCGGGAAATCCCTGCGAAAAGCTATCCCCACCAGTGAGAGTGGAAGGTTAAGTTGTCACAGTCAAGCTGTATTGGGTTGTGCTGTTGTACCGGTATATCTCCTATCAGGTAAGTGGGACAGAGATGGATTTATCTGTAGTTGAATAAAGTTTAACTAGTGTATTTGCATATAAAAAAAAATAAATAAAGAAAAAACGTAATGAACTTTGCATTTATATGCCTAAACAAACTGTGGCATAAAGAAAAATTATAAATTTGTATTTATTCTTAGATAATTGCAATTAATTAATAATTATTGTAGTATCCCGGTAATCTGTTTGTTATAATCTTGGAAGAACATTTTTTATTTGTCTTTAAATGTATTAAGTTCCTTCTTTTCAATTGATGCTTTTAAGTCCTGATTTGTGTATCATCTTTTATTTATATATATATATATATTTATATTTATATTATACATTTTTTTTTCTGAAATCATAATGTTCATCAGCAAGTGCAGTCTTATGTACATATCATTTTGTATTTAGTTTAAGCTGTTAAAGATAATATTTTTTTATATTCAATTCTACATTCTGTATGAATAAATTCTGATGCTAGTATGCAAAGTGGCTTACATCATTGTTCAATACACTACTTATAATTTTGTATCTAACAAAAATTAATTAACTTTTGATAAGGTAATAGTTAATGAGTATGTAAGAACTATATTTTTAGTGTATATTAAACAATTTCTTGTCACATATGAGTCTGTAGGAGATGGATTGGTAGAATTTTGTCTGTTAAATACTGCATTACTATGTTAAGTACCATTGTTCATTACCATAAATTCCTGTAAGTCATGCGCTTCCTTTAGTTAAAACTTAATATTTGATGTTGATTTTTAAATTGATATCATTGATAACTTGTTGTTATTTTAATATTTATATTATTAATTTAACTGTAAGACTGTATTTTTTTAAAAATTATATACTTTTGTCCCTTCGATGAGTCTAATGAGAGGCTTGTCTAGCTTTTTATTTTATTTGAGCTCTAGAACTTCTTGAGCTGAATTTTTAATTCAATTTCTTGGAATTGTAATGTTTTAATCAGTCAGCTTTTCAGTATTTGATATTTTTACATATCTGTGGCGACTGTTCATAGTGCAAAAATCATATTTATGGAAAAATGCAATTGAAACTCAATAATTTTCACAGGTGCATGTTCAATTTTCGAGTTTCAACCCATGAATCAAAAAAGGAATGTTCATCTCTGTAATAGCTGCATAAGAACCCATAAGACACAAAAAAAAGAGAAAAAATAGCTTTCTATTGATACCCATAAAAATTCATAATATTGCACATAACAGACTTTCCACAGCCTCCACAGATATATTGCCAATAATAATGTAAGAAAAAAATAACAGGGAAAGGAGATGTAGAAGAAATATATACTAACAAATAATTTATATAAATAGAGGAATTGGTGTATTAATCATCTAACTTGGCATCATTTATTTAATTTTTTTTTTACACATGCATTAGGTTCAAATTTTAATAATCAAATATAATTGTTAACATCCTTTTTATAATACATCATAAAAATATTCATATTTACATGTATACGTTTTCTTGCTTTTTGAAAAAAAAAAAAAAAAAAAGTTTCAGAAAAATTATGACTTGTTTCAAAATATGAAAATATTGTAAAAATAAAAATATTTTCTTATAATTTAATGAAAATTACATTACTATGTCCATATATATTTACTAGTAATATATAGAATATTACTTATTACAAAATATGAAAATATTGCAAAAATAAAAATGTTTTCTTATAATTTAATGAGAATTATATTTTATCAGGTGAAATATTTATAAGTTTAATTGTTTAATATCAGTAACAACTTAATTTCTCCTACATAAAAAACAGTACAGCAATTTTATGTTGAAAATAAAAATCAATATATAGCAGGAAACTAATTTACTTTTCACTTATTTGTTGTCTAGTCAGTGTTGTTTTATGATTTTTTTTTTTACTCTCTTTTTATTTGCCTCATATAAATCACCAGTTTAATCTGCATGATTTGCAGATTTCCTGAAACTAATTAATTGTCAGCATTTTATAAAATTAAAATAGAACTAATAAAATATTCAGATAAAAATATTTGATGAATATCTTTTCAATTTATGAATGAATTCAAAAAATATAATTTATTATGGGACAAATTAAATTGTAAAAACAATACAATTGAACAATTTCATGGATATTTTGTCAGATTTACTATAGATTACTCTGAGACTAATGGGTAGTAGTCAGCATTTTACAAAATATTAACTAGTAAGCAAATTTCAGAAAAAACATGTTAAGATCCTATGTCCTAAAGCAACTTTTTATTCATGAAATATTATAAATAAATGATTACTCAAGGCACTTTAATTTCTTATTTTGATGAACAATTGGCATTATATGAAATGATTAGGTATTGTAGGTATGTAATTAATTATGAAAGTAATTTTGTTAAAGATGAATGATTAAGCATTCTATACAATCGAATTCCTGGATTTTTTTACTCTGCCAGCAACATATTTATCTGTAAATATTAAATCACCTATGAGATATATGTGTTATTTAATTTACTTTTTTTTTTTGTTATTATGAATTAAATGACTATATTCTTTTATGAATGTTATTACTAAAGAAATATTTTGCGTTTTTAGTTAGTGAATATTGGTTTTAAAGCATGGCGGAAACCATTATTTTATATTCACTATGAATCCTCAACTTGATTTTGTCAATTCCATGGCCAAGATATTTTTTTTTATTAGTAACTCAACTCAGTTAAGCAGCCACCTACTATTTTTTGTAAAACAATTGCTATTCCTCATTTTTTAATAAAAAGACCGATTTGTTATTATAATTAATTTTGCAACACTAATGGTTCCTTGTTATAATGTATCTTAAATTATTGCCTAAGTTGATTAGCCTCACCATGAATAAATTTATTCCCAATTTTTATCAACAAAATTACCCTTTATATGAAATTCAATCAATAAATTGTTCAAAATTTGGTAAACATCTGAGCTCACTAAATATATTGTTCAGACAAACAATTGCCATATCATGTGCAGTTTATAGTCCAATAAACCATTTTAAGGCTTCTGAACAGTGTAGAATGTAATTGCTTCTATATAATTTGATACAGGGAATCTTTTATCATAATATGATGTATGAATTTTATTGTAGTTACTAGTGAACAGAAAATTAATATATATGGTACATTGGTCTTGTATTGAAAAATTTAATTAAAAACAATATACTCAAATGTAAAAAGATAATTTATTACAAATACATATAAATGAGTAAAACTCTTTATATGATACATAGGTATCATGAATTAAAATTTTATCGAATTTTCACCCACAATAAGACCAATGAAATAAAGGAGATTATGGAAGTATGTTAAAAGGAGAATAAAAAAGTACAAGCTATTATAATAATTTATAAATGTATTATTATTACAAAGTGGAATATTTATAGTAAATTGTGTATTTTTTTATTGGATTGGTTAGTAGTTGTGTCTGTGAAATATGCTATTTTTCTCGTAAATCAGCACTTAAAAGAAGTTCTTGAATATATTATTAATAATAAACAATAATAGCATAGAAACATGAAAAAATGAAAATGAAAGATGATATACAACTAAGAAAAACAATTTAATTATTTTTATTATGTATATCAACATACACAAAAACATTCCAACAAAGGTGAGGAAAACAATGGTACAAAAAGTAATAAACCACATTAAAAGAAATAACTAGGTCATATTGGCTAATAGTTTTGATACATATTGTGTGCATCATTCATAATATATGATACAGCTTTGCAAAATATTGTTATTCACAATATATATATTTTTCAACATTATGGACAAATCAAAAGTTATTAATAAAACATTATTTCAAGTAGTGATGCCTTTGAGAATGAAGCATTATAGAGGTCTAACATAACTTATTAAAATGCCTGAATATAAAATATATGTATCATCTATCCAGAGATCAATAATAATTTACAAATAGATAGTGGGCCCTTCATCATTCTCAATACTCCCCTTTACACTCACTACAATTTATATTTAACTGATAGAAAATGTAATTAATGTGTTATTATTGTTATTTTTTCTGTTATTATGCTTCTATATTGTATAATAGAGAGTATTTAGCCCAGAAAGTACAGAAATGGATCAATAAAAAATAAGCATAGTATTATTTTCCATTTTAGAGGGAGAAGGGGACTTCTAATGGAAAGGCTCACCTCCCATTGAACCCACCAACTATTGCTATCGTGTGTGTGTATGCTTATGTAACATTTAAATGTGTGGATACAAATGGTGCACTATATTTAAACTAATATTTGTGTGATTGATTCATAGGCATTAGGCATTGAAAGGAAAAAAGATAACAAATTTATGCACCTTTTAAGCGGTTAGAGAGATATAAGGATCTTCTTAAAAAATTCTCATGACCTTATATAATATTTCTTACCTAGCGGTAGAAAAGTAAAATATATGCCTGTAATTAAAAGAAAAAGTCGATAAAAATTGTTTCAAGAACCTATTTCTTAACCAGAACAAGAAGAAGAAAGCTAGTTCCTGCATTATTCATTGTATTAAAATGAGGAGAAATAAATGGTGATGAAACTGTTTTCTTAGAATCCGTCCAAGCAATTTAAATATTTGCTAGGATCGTCCAGTGATCGAAAATAGACCATATAAGCAATATTTCTTTTCGTGAATTATTCTTACAATTAAAATATAGATAAAATATTATTTAGGTTGATTTTTATTTTGTTTATTGATTAAAGCACAAAAAGAAAGTAAATTAAAGTTTAATTATCTATAGTCAACTAATTTTACAAAAAAAAACGATACTTAAGTTTCTGATAAATTGTTGACACCTCAATATAGATACTCAACGTTCCTGGTATATAAGAAGAACTCGATTTATTAAATATATTACGTGAAAACTAGGGGTGTCCAGAAGTGGATAGGATGGCGCAAAATATTTGAAGGAGTACACATTTTTCTGAATTATGAATTTTTGGAAGAACTTATGGTACTTTTTCTCTAGCCCTCACTGACTGCTATCTGTCAATGTTTATAACTTGAACTCTGATAACTCCCATAACGCAGTGATAAGCCTTCTCCTACTTCGTATTATTGAAAGTGTAAACAGATACAAAAACAAATGTAATAACAAAAAAAAAAATACTTTTATTTGACGACACGTATATTAATGAAATAATAAAAAAACACTTTAAGAAGATATGTACATATAAAACATCAAAATGAAATAATAAAAAAACACATTTAAAACATAAAAGAACACTTCATCGTTGTCAAGCTATGGGACTACCCATAAATCAATTTTAAAGCTGTTAAAAACGAAATCCTCGAGCCCTCCAACCATGTTCCTTTCCTTATTGAAAGTTTTTTGTCACAAGTCTTACGAAAGCATCTCCATTTGGCCTTCCTGGTTAACTTCATTCGATGACCTCACCCACGTCGGCAAGTACCCCAACATTTTGAAAATATTGATTTGCCTGTTCTTCTGGAGACGGCAAATCCCATATTCTAAGAAGATCCATGATATGACGAAAGTAAACGGAAAAAAATGAAAAATAAACACAAACGGGCCAAAAGTGAAGAATTTAATAAGTGAACGTAATAAGGGAATAACTGAAAACTAAACAATGCAATAACTCAAAGGTTTGGCGGGATAAGAAGAGGGAGGTTATGTGACGTGACGTTAGATAAGATAGATAAGAAGTGAGGTTTCAGGACGGCCCGCTAGACAAACAGTAGCGAACTCACAAACCAGAGAACATGGGAGGGAAACATGGAACAGACCACAGTCAGCATAATTGTTAATAAACTACTGTTCCAATAATTCTGCTTTCATTAGCATCGCTTTTAAGAAAGGTAAACAATACAATTTCTTTGGAACAGTTGACGGGCACTACTGATGTTAGCAATTTAAATTTAATATTCAAATTAGATATTGCTTCAATAGTAGGGAAGATAACACGTGGAAGGCCAAAAACCCACCGGTTAGATCGAATCAACAAAGATGTAATATAGCTACATACAGATAACTGTTAATAAATTAATTAATAGCGCAAGATAGGAAAAGATAGAGAATGCTGTTTAAGGCGGTCAAAAGATCTAAAAGGTCTGTAATGCCGACAGAAAAAGAAAAAAAATAGACATTGAATAAACATACATTAGAAAATAATATAAACAAAAACTTGTTCACTTTTACTTAAGTGCAAATCTAAAATATAGACACATATGTATCTGTCGGCATGGAGAACGTTTACCTTGAATCTTGAAATCGACATTTCATAAATTCGTCTTCCATAACCCCAATATGTGCCCTATAATTGAATAAATCTAGAAAATATCTAGTTTTTGTACAATTTTGTCATCAACTGAAGTATTTATTAAAGTACTCGGACAGTTACAATGTCTTTGTCGAATTCGAAAATCGATTAGCGTATGAAATGAACTTGTCCAGGAAGCCATAAAGAAGGCCTTCAAAAATTAACTAGAAAGAAATCCTAGGAAATCATCCTGAGTGGCGGAGATGATGGGTTCCTCAAGAAACTTCCATCAAACACGCAAGCCGCCTTTGGGAAGATGCATAAGAAGATTCACCTATAAAATTGTATTAGCAAAGTTATATCTCTTTTTTCGCGCGGATTCTTGCAGATTACTGGTAGTAAATTGTGATTGAATGTAATAAGGGATTAACATGTAAACAACAGAGTACAAACGTAATATTTTGATAAACGATTAAACATCATGGTTGCCTTGAAACAAATGACAATTACTTTGCTATAATATTGATACTCGTTTTGGGTCTAATCTATCCAACTATAGCTATAATTACTAGTGAGCCCGGACCATATAAATAAACACAGATGTTAATGGAAGTTATAAAAATGAAAACTGTCGTAACAACATATCAAAATCGGTAAAAAATAATGTTTATATAACTATTAGTTTTAACCTTCAAAATTGTTTTATTACACGTCAACAGATGATCCTGCCCAATTTCTTGGGATACGTTTATTTTGAAGCTGCGAAACCTGATACCCGATGATAAGTTTATAGTCATATTTATAAACTATTGAATAGTCATGTTAAGTGATAAGATCTAAAAATAACTGTGACGAATAGTGTGTCATTATTGTTATCAGACTATTTTATGCTAAAATGATATCCCATTTCATTTTCATTTGACTAATTAAAATCCATATTCCTTATTGTATTAGCTATTCTTCAACTTGACTACTGTCAGATATCTCAGCTCCAAAATAAAAGCATCCTTTATGGTCCAGTAAAATTAGGGATTGACCCCAACATATAAAAAATAAAGATAAAACTTTTCGAAAATTGTTCATTTTCTTCCCCATAATAACTAGTAAAAAGTCCCAAAGAATCCCGCGTCGGGTTTTGATGGTAGGAGAGGGGAGAAGAACAGAAAACTGATCTTTTTTTTAGGTTTTGAGAATATCGTCAAAACTATGAGCTTTTTCACAAAGATTGTTTTGTGCAATATTAAAGAACTTTAAAATCTTTAGAAAAATTAACCTGTACATTTTTTTTTATGAAATCGATGGTTACGTAGATATTTAGGAGATTATGTTTATTGTATTTCTACTTAAAGCAAAAATTGCTCCAAACCACGAAATTGATGTTGTTCATGGTTGATGATATCTTTTTGAAGCTTAATTAATTTTTTTTTTTACATTTTCGATCGTTCAATTTATTATTCAAAGTTTCTTTCCTTTAATGGTTCTTAAAAGTCATTGACAACCTGTAAACTTAAATTTTGTAATTTTTAAGCCAACTACGTTTTAAGTTGAATAAAACGTAATAATTTAAAAAAAATGTTTAATTTAGGTTAAATTTTGATTAAATGCAAGTTAATCTTGTATTTTTTAAAACAATTTAAAGAGGACTTTTAAGTAGTTAAACTACGGTAAGTTAGGGTTTAACTGGATACTTTCGCATACAAGGATACTTCGCGATTTATTTTGTAACACCCCAACTAGATTGAAGATACCACATTTACAGTAAACCTTCCTTGTTTGGTGTGCTTTAAGCTTATATTAATTAAGGTTTGTAACAGAGTAAGTTGAGATTCATCCCTAATTGAGTAAAAAGATGTAAAAATATTTGGGTCGAGTCCTAATTTTTCCGTACTAATAATATTTTTACTCAATTAGAGAAAATGTAAAATCAACTTAAGTTTTAATGTCTTCTATCACATATTATCAATTATATGAAATTAATGTCAATCTAAACTTCATATCATTGTCACGAAATTCCCCATTGATTGATACTAATATAATTCTGTTTTCAATGACTTTTTAGAATCATTAAAAGAAAGAAACTTTGAATAATAATTTGAAGCATCAAAAATTTTACAATATTAATTAAACTTCAAAAAGATATCGTCTACAATGAACAACATCAATGTTGTGGTATGAAGCAATTTTTGCTTAAAGTGGTAATATAATAAATATCTCCGTAGGCATTAATTTTATCAAAAAAATGTATAGCATCATTTTTATATAGATTTTAAAGTACTTTAACATTATACTTAACAATCTTTGCGAAAAACCTCACAGTTTTTGAGATATTCTTAAAAAACTAAAAAAATATCAGTTTTCTGTTCTTCTCCCCTCTCCCACCATCAAAACCCGAGGCGGGAATTCTTTGGGACGCTTTACCAGTCATTATGGGGAGGATAATGAACAATGTCTGAAAAGATTCATCTTTATTTTTTTAATGTTGGGGTAAGACTGTTTTTTTTTTTTTTTCCTAACTTCGTTGGACTATTATGTTAGCTCTCAAGCAACGATCGTTGTTGACTTATCGTAGTCAAATTGTGCATTCCATAGTAACCATCATATTAATATTTGTCAAAACCTTCTTTACCATCACATTACATGGATCCATTTGTGTCGGCTGACATAAAATTTAGCTTATACTATACATACTCGTTTCTTGCACCTCTTGATTGTTTCTGCTACGCCATTCTTCACCTTCTATTAATAAGCCATGAATTGTTTAAAGCACGTTACACTTAAAGATCAAATTGTTATTCTCTCCAATGTAATGGTTGTTTAATTCCCATATTCATATGTCAGACCTTTTGAACGAAAGTTTTATTCAAAACGATGCTATGGCGGATTCCTTAATGACTAAATCCATCCTCTGGTGTTCATAATTCTCATATTTATTTTAATATTGATTGTGTCGACACTTTTTGTATATGAGATCAATGATAAATCCCAAAACCGGTTTGTTCCATGTTTTTCCCACAAGGGACAACCCTTGGTCCGAAAATTCATAAACCTTCATAACTCAAAACTTTTGATGGCTCAACTTGCGCCCTTCTGGCACCCCTGCCTCAAATTATTCAGTGAGATTCCGTGGGTTTTAGAAACGATTTGAGCTGAATATAATGAAATATTAAGGATCGGTATAACTGAGTGTACTAGTAAACTGAAGAACAAAGGATCGAATCCCGACCCCTACTTCCCAGTATGGCTGGTCCCCGTGGGAAGTTTGACCATATCTCCTGCGTCAGGTTAGGTCTACTAGTTGACAACATACTTGTCAAAACAGGCTACTAAAAAAAAAAAATCTACTAACCTTTTAATTTGCTCTATATTTCAAGGTCTATAATTTTTCGTATGAGAATAAAATTTCTGGGAGAAGCCGTTTTCAGAAATAAAGTAATCCCTCAATATTCGCGGGTTTGATATCCACGAATTTTGTTATCAGCGAATATTAAAATGCGGAAGATTTTCACATTTGCAATTTGGGTATTCGATGATTGGTGATAAAAAAAAAACCAATACATACTGAACATGCATATCGCTATTGATAAAGCAAAAGGTTGTATGTAAAAATTGAGTGTTTACAGGAGATCGTAAAAGCTAATTATCTCTTTATGATTTCTTAGTATAATTTCATATTTTATTTGCCTCTGCTATTTTTCATAGTGGTAGACTACCTATATCAGTTGCAAACCGCAAAATGTCACTTATTTTTCCCACTTGATTGTTTTTGCTACTCCATTCTTCACCTTCTATTAATAAGCCATAAATTATATAAAGCACGTTACACTTAAAGATCAAATTTTTATACGCTCCAACTCTAATGATTGTTTAATTCCCATATTCATATGTCAGACCTTTTGAAATGAAATTAAAATAATTTTATTATTCTGGGACTAGTGTCCCTTTAGAACAAGTTACAAATACAGAAAATATATTTATATTTTGGTGTGTCCATAAAATAGAAGTTAATATTTACAGGTTGATTAGGAATACAATAAAGTTATAAATGATAAAAAGATATAAATACGTGTAAATATAAAATATGCAGAGAAATAAATTAAGTGAACGATATATCGATGAATTACAAAATAATCAAAATAATCTGGGTATACTTTGAGGTTTTTACAGCTTAGGTTTTTAAGTGCATTTCGTGATCAATCGGATTGGGAATGGAGTAAGTGTTCGAAGAGGAGAGATTTGAAAGAGGATGTTGATTTTGCGTGTCGAATATCTGAAGGTATAGAGTGCCAGAGGGAGACAACTTATATTAAAAAGGATTTATCAAATGCAGCAGTTCGGTGAGGAGGAGGATTGAGGTTGGACGCACGGTATATGGTGGAACGGGATTGAAAGGAGCGTTTGAATTGTAGGATCTGTAGAATATAGGCAGGTCGCCGTGTTCTAATGACTTGGTATAGGAAGGTAGCAAGGAAATATTGACGGCGGTAGGACGGATAAAGCCACTTCACCTTGTTGTAGAACTGGATAATATGCGTATCCCTTGGGATTCCGAAGATGGAGCGTATTGAGAAATTCATGAAACGTTTAAGTTTGGCTTCGAGTTCTCCCGAGAGTCCACCATACACCATGCAGCCATAGTCGAAGTGGGAGAAAACAAGAGAGGAGACCAGGTTGACGGGTTTTGAACGGAAGAAGATAACGCAGATGGTTAAACTGTTTCAGGGTGGATATAATACGGCGGGAAATTTGGGAGATGTGTGGTTTCCAGGAGAGGCTTTGATCGAGGGTAACGCCTAGGTTTTTAACGGTGGTATGGAAGGAGATAGGTGAGTTGTTCAGAAGAAGATTAGGAGGTGTTGAAATGGATTTGAGGAGTGTGGGGGATCCGATCAGGATGGCTTTTGTCTTCTCCCTATTTATCTATTCCCCATCTCCCTCCCCACATGGTCGAAGGGGAAAAACCTCTCTCTCCATATTATCATAAGAACAGTGCATCCCAAGATTTGAATTTAAAAATTTTCGATCATATACAATTACACTTGCAGCGGACTGTACCGTGTTTTCGCCTTGTCTCCTAGTTTGAAATTTATGATTCCTAAAATTTATTATCCTTTCGACATGTGCCCACCTAAAAACTGCAAAATTCCTTCAAAATGTGCCCCCTCAAAAATGTTGATGGCACAACTTTCGCCATGAAACTCCGTTCTGGGCATTCCTGTTTAGCACAAATAGAATAAAAATTGAAAAATTATACATGCGACTTTTGGCACTAACAGTAGCGATATATATTTGATAGATATAAAACTTAATTGAACTCGAAAAAAGTTTACTTTTTGTTTGTTCGCAGTTAACGAAACCAATATTTTTCTTCAGGCATAACAAAATAATTTAAGTTGGATTATAAAAATATGAGTGAAGTTGACACAACTTTTTTGTTTAAGTAGGAAATCGAGATCACGACTAGCTGGTTAAACCTCAATAGAAATAAACACAATCACAAATGATACGTTTTTTTTTAACAAACTCGAGTGAAAATTAATTTAAATTTACTGAAAATTACACGAAATAAACTAATTAACGGCAGTAAGTGTCATGCCAGTAACGTTTTGAATCGACCAAACAATAAAATATTAATTAAGTTTATGAATAACACCTTATTAAATTTTATAACCTCATAAAAATATTGTAGTAACCCAAGGTCAATAAAACTACTAGGTTCGCTCACTCAGAAATGTGTGGTGGGGGAACTTGAAACGTGGCGTAAGGAATAGACTGTCAGACCTACCTATTACTCTTTCAAGCCTATCACTGAAGGCTTATTTCAACATTATTGTGCTTTTTTTTTTTGTTTTCTTGTTTAATTTATTGAGATGAATACTTCTCTGTGTTTTTGACGTTTGATTGAAAATAATTTCAAGTAGACAAATAAATAAATACGGCTATCAATCTAAAATAAAATGCTGAAATGTAAAGAACGAAATTGATATTAAGATTATTTATAAATTCTTTTTTTCAAAATCTCTGTAAATAATATATAAATATATTACATAAATAGAAAAACCTAAGATTTATATTTATTTAGAACATTTTAGCCCAATGTTTGTGTAATTTTGTTTGTAGATCTCGTGGGTATTTCCTTTAATATTATAACGATATAATAATTATAAGGATGAAGATCTTTGTCAGGATTTGCAGTCAAAATTTCTTTAAATAAATAAATTTAATTTAAAACATAAACAAATTTTACTGCAAATCCTGATAATTTATTTTCACCTTATAATCTGAAATCTTAATAGTCAACTACTTGTCCGTCTCTAAAATAATATTATAACGAGTATTTATTTTTTATTTTTAATAACATGTTACAGAGAATTCATTTGTTCTTATTAGTATTTCTTGCATTTCTCATAATAACATAATTATTAATAGAATCCTTTAGAATGCCAGGGTACGAAAGGCGCAGTTGCATCTTGCAACAATAATCTCATTGACACAAAGAAGATGGAAAAGAAAATTTCATTTCGTACTTTTCCAAAGGACGCTCGAAGAAAAGATTGGATTTTAAAATTCAAATGTAAAAATATTGTAAAAAAATTTACTATCTTTTTCGTAGGAAACAAAATGTAGAAATTAATGAAGAAAGCCTTTCTTCGGGTATTTAATAGAATCAAATTTTTAAATACGAAAATTTTAAGAAAACATAAAATCACAGCCAAAAAACTTGAGATAAATCACTACATAGGATTACTTATGACATAAAAACGTAATATTTACAAAAATTCACGGAAAGAAAGTGCTTCTTTAATATCAGATTAAATACTTTTTCTTTTTTTTGTTTTTTCAATATTTCTATTATTTTATATTATTCTCTGTATTTATTTGAAATATTTAAAAAGTAGTATTGTGGTACTTTGCAAAAAATCATCATCAACTTGTTAATTTTATTTGCTTCAGAATAAACCAAATATCAAATCAACCTTTCTCTTACCTTTCAAATTTAATAAAATTAATAAGTTATTTGGCAATACAGTATTGATTTAATGTATAAAAGTAAATAATAATCTTAAAATGTCCAGAAACAAAGGCCAGAGGGGTAAAATCAGTCTTTTGGCTACGTCAGAGCTCAATTCCTCCCCACCATTTTCCCTCTCAGTGAGCGAACCTGGTAGTTTTACTGACCTTGGTAGTAACCTAATCCCCATGATCAATGTCTTCCACATTTCACAGCCATCATATTATTAAGAGTTATTTATATTAATTTTAATTATCGAATGGAATTCAATGAAATTGATGCTATGCAATTTCTATGCTATTCTCCAAATTTCCTCTAAGTTTGAGTCAAATCGAATGAGCCGTTTTCAAACTATAGGCGTGTCAGATATGTGTACTTGAATATCTACTTAAATACTTTTGTTGATTGTAGAGATATTGTCATCAACAAATATTCAAGCTTGGTGTAGTAGTAGGGTGCCTTTCACTAATCATTATGCCTCTTTAGGATAAATAGGATTTCTCGATTCCTTCATCTTTTTTTTTTTTTCATTTAAAATATCTTTTTATCATTGTTAGAACACATTTCACCTTCATTAACTATCATAGGATATGCTGAAACGGAGATAATTATTATAAAAACTCTTAGGAGTAGCAGTTCCCATCATATTTATTAAACCGAACTTTGAAAGTTTTGCAGAACTATTGAACGTAAATAGCTCCTATCAGGGCTCAGGTTGAAATTAATAGAATACATTACAATCTAGTTTATAATAATTATTATAAGCTCATTTGTATGCTTTCTGGAGCCTCATCGACACTGCTGCAATGTTAATTTTTAAAGTAGTTGATCGGAGTATCTTAAGGATCCTGTCCATCCTCCTCCTGGAACCAAAATCTAGCACAGCAACCAAGGAGCAGGCTGACATCGAACTAGAGGATGGTTCTGCTGCTATTCTACAGATTCTATGAATAGTAATAATGAACCTATCATAATGCCATTAAAATAGCTTCACTCGTTTTTTGCCTGTTTCTGTTATTATATATCCTTTTTTATCTATTGTACAAATTTCTCTTCTATCTTTCTTGATGCTTTTTAGGCATGACTGAGACACGGGAGAGAAAAATCTTCAAGTGCTCTATTGCTGACAGCATAGAACTGATGAGCTATGAAGAACTTGTTGTGAAACCAAACAACAAAAGAACTCCTGAAATAATTCTGCAAACAAATAGGCCGTTGGTGCTGCTACATCCATGGCTCCTTGCTCAGCCTAAGCATACTAGGAAATTCGTTGAACTGTACTTGGAGAAGGGATTTGATGTTCTAAAGATCCAAATAACTATCTGGAAAGTGCTATGGCCAGTGATCGGATCTCAGGTAAATGCACTTCGAACTCTTGTTATTCAAATGATAAACATACCTGTATTTTTAAGTTTCTTTCTGAATTCTGGTTTTTGTAGGATATTTATTTCGAAGTTATTTCTAGCCAGAATGTACCTACACAAACCATGTCATTTTTAACTTAAGTTTTAGTTTCAGGAAGTACTTAGTCAATACAGCTTTATGTCTTAACGAAATTGTACAGGTAGTTGCCGCAAACGTAGTAGAATTCTTGCACGATCACGAAAAGTTCCAGCCGCTCTTCGTACATGGTTTTTCTGCTGGAAACTATCTCTGGTCAGAGGCGTTAGTTAAAATCGCTGGAAACATGGAGAGGTACAAGAGCGTGATGGACCGCATCCGGGGGCAGGTTCTGGACTCTCCACCCAGCACCCCGCCAGCCTTCCAGAGAGGATTCGCCATCGCTCTCTTCCCCAACAATCCTATTCTTTCTTTTCTCTTCGAAAACACTATAACGTAAGTTTTACTGCTATTTTCAAAAATGTATTTCTCTTATTATTGGTGAATTGAATAAAGTTGAAATACATACTCTTGAGTAGATGCCCAGAAAGTCTTGAGTAAGTAAGAGGTGTGAATAAAAATCCAATAATTGACTGGACTACCTGCTTAGGTGACTGGAGAAAGTATTCATAAAATTATTTATTTGAATGAGTCCTTACTTATGTAAGAACTCATTCAAATAAATGAATGCTCTGGGCTATCAGGATTGGCGACATTTTATAGCTCTTAATAATAATATACTTTATCTTTTCTGGGACAAGTCCCTTTAGAGTAACACAATTGTATGCTTTAGAGCCTCGATAGTTTTATAAAAGGGATAATTAAATAAACAAGTAGAAATATTAAATAATTATAAGTTAAAATCTAACATTAATGAATTAAAAATAAAAAATACTTAAGAACAAATTAATAATTTATACACATATTTACAGAAAAGGCTATTTACAATTGTTGTATACTGGATAGATAGGATTGAATAGGTGGAATTTACAGGTGGTGCAATAGTTCCACAAAACTTTTTAAGTTCAATTTAACAAATATGATGGGAAGTGCTACTCCTAAGAGTTTTTATAATAATTATCTACATTTTAGCAGGAACCCATGATAGTTAATGAAGACGAAGTGTATTCTAACAATAATAAAAAGATATTGTAAATGAAAAAAAAACATATTGAAGAAATCCTATTTGAGGTGGTGTACGGCATTAGAGTAACAGATATAGAAGGGGGTGGAATTCCATAGGAACGAGGATCAAATAATGAAATATCTGTCGAAAAATGCGGTTCAGTGTGCCGTTGTATGTAAATCTGAAGATGGGAACAGATATTTTGGGGGCGGGGTGGCCGAATAGGCTAAAGCGTGTGCACAGCACCGCTAGTTGCCTGGCAACCGGATAACAGAGATTTGAGATGATATAAAAAGTACGAGTTCGCGTCCCGGTGCCGGAGGGGATTTTAAATTCCCCGCCATCACCCCCCGGCCCGGGAAAATCCCGTATAGCCTAAAAGGCGAGGTAGGGAAGAACAAAAAAAAAAAAAAAAAAAAAAAAAAAAAAAAAAAAAAAAAAAAAAAAAAAAAAAAAAAAAAGATGGGTACAGATGAGAGTGAACAGACGATTTGGAGGAACGATGCCTTGAAATAAAGAAATCTTTATAAAGGTAGAAAGAATAAAGCCATTTCAACTCTTTATAAAAACGAGAGACAGGTGCGTCCCTCGGAATTCCGAAGATAATTCTTCCAAAGCAGCTCATAAAATGTTTGAGTTTTACCTCAAGATCCCAAGAAAAGCCTCCATTTATCGTACAACAGTAGTCAATATTAAGGAAGCAACCTGAAGAGATGTTTCTAATGGAAATAGTTGATGAAGTAATTTAGACGTTTTAAGGTTCTTTTCCAGTTGTTGTTATTGGATACGTTGTTTTTCAGGAAAGGATTCGATCAAAGGTTGGGGGCAGGGTGGCTGAGCAGGCTTACACTTTGTGTAAAACACATGTTGCCTTGGCAACCAGATGATTACCCGAAGGTTATGAGTTCAAATCCCAGTCCCTGTGGTACTATTAACTTGGCATAATTCCCCGTCCCGGGAAAAATCCCGTATTGCCCAAAAGGTGAGAAAAAAAAAGTTATTCCAAGGTTTTTAATGACAGGATAAATTTGATGGGATTATTATATAAGTTCAGGATTGGAATATTAGGAACAGTTTTAAAAAGGTGATTGCCTTCGTCTTTTCCGAATTGAACTTCAGTTTGTTAGCTTCTGTCCAGTAACAGATTCTATTTAAGTCTTGAAGTGTTTTAGTGGCTGGTAATGTATCGATAGGCAGGACAGAAACATATATTTGGAAACTTTCTGCATAGAAATGATATTGGGAGTGATGGATCCAGGCTGTGATTGCATTGGAACTGTAAGTCGTCCTGTCAGAAAGCGAAAGACCGAGCTCGAAACACCTTTCGAAAAACAAACACTTTGAGTGGCTACATCTAGTGCGATCGTCGGAACGATTTCGTCTTTGTTTCAGATTCATTCTTCTTTAAATGTTTAGCATTATCCAATATATGTACTAAATAATAGTTTTATTTCATTAAACTTGTTTTTTAATGTTTTGTAATCAATCAATATTAATTGGGATGGAAACACCAGTGGCTGATAGTGTACCAAAACCTGACATCCTCCTGGAAAATGGGAATAATAAGATTTCAGGACTTCCTAGATCTCTATTTCATATATTTTTAGTTTCTATATTTTCTCCTTTTATATTTGTCCTTTGTTTTAGTCTTGCCGAAAATCGTAACTGAAATAATCAGTGGTAAATTAGGAAGGTTATTCCCAGTCAACATAGTGTACTAGGAACCACCATCATACGAACACCATATTTGCCTTTTGTTACATTTTTCTTTTGGTTTGCCTTTTTAAATGGTTTTCAGCTACTAAAACCTTATTTAGAGGCTTTTCACCAGTGGCTGACAGACCTGTACTCTCATAAATTCAAAAAGATAAACTGAATATAATGGGTCTTAAAAATGGGATCATTCACTACCCTCTCCTTAAAAAAAATTGCTAGTTATTTGGATTAAATATAAAGTTAAAATAGGTTTTCCTAATGCCAAAAAAAGGTTCTTGACACTGACTAGCAGTTATCAATAAATTTAAGTCAAGAAACAAAATGAATTTTGTTAATATCTACTTTATATTGAGTGATATAAAATTTCAACACTTATTTCACATAATTAAATCTAGTCTTGCCCAAATGCGAGACCAAGATTTACTGATTTTACAAATTTAAGTCAAGGAACAAAATGAAGTTACTTTTATAATAAATTAAAGGTAATTTTGTTAATATCTACTTTAAATTGAGGAATATAAAATTGCAACACTTATTTCACATAATTCAATCTAGTGTTGCCCAAATGCGAGACCAATATGAGTCTTGGTCTTGGCCTTACAGTTACTTATTAGCTTAATACTATAGAGATATTACTGTAATTTTTCAGAATGGGGAAACCTAACTAAACTCTGAATGAAAAATTGCAAAAGAGTTAAATGCAAAAGTATATTGATTCTACCAATTCTTTACATATAGTAACTAAAATTGTCTTATTTTTTTTTTTATTAGTCTTAGTCTTGGTCTTGCAAAGTGCAAAAGTAAACTAATTAAATTTTTTTTTTTCATATTTCAAAGATAAGCCCTATATTTTATTTATTATTAAGGTTATGATTATTACTGTAACTTTAATATCTGTTTTTGTCTATTCATTAATTGCATTTTCTGAAATTTATATTAATTATTATTTTAATGAAGTATCAATTTAAATATAAATCAATTTGTAGGCTTTAAAATTTACAATGTTTTTATTTTCGTGTTTAGAAAGTTTTGGATAGGTGATATATAAAAGTCAAACAAACAATATAAAAGCCCTGTACAGAGGGGTATCGGATATCTGTGAAGGGAGAGGATCAGCAAAGATTGTCGGGCTCTCTCAGCTGTTTCCTCATAGATTCCAATTCTTATTTCTTCTTCTGTAAATTATCAAATTCTTTCATATTTAACAATGTTTTAGTTTTATAATACATTCCAATGCGAAATGGTTAATTATTTCAAATTACAGGTATAGTAGAGGAAGAAATTTTCAAAATTAGTCATAAAAGTACTGTTAGAGAACATCAAGAGAATGAGACCTACATCATATTAAAAACTGCTTAATTTTACACTAATATAATGAATTTAATCAAAATTGTTTGAGTCGTTTTCTAGAAAATCATAAAAATGTGTTTAATTGAAGATATAAAGTGCTACTTCCGGTTAACCGATTTTGATAAAAGAATTTCTGTGCCATCCCAGGCCTTTACAAACCTTAAATATATTGGTTTAATATATACTCACACACACCAATTTGCGAGACTTAGTATTTGGACTCAGAGGACCTCATTTCTGTAGAAAACTTGGATTCGAGAATTTTCACGATTGTAGTAGTTTCCCTTATTATATATTATATATAGGTAAGTAAAAGTAAAAAGTTTTATTATTAGCTGTTTTTTTTATTATAAAAATCGAATTTATAGTTATTCTTAATACTGTGTTCTTGCTAAGGATATGGAATGTATATTTTTAGGATTAGTGATAAACTATTGCAATCTATTTTTTAAATTCTGTAATTTTTGTTCAATAAATAACATCATTACGGCGTTGTATACAATTTATTTTATATATAATTTTTACATTAAATAAACAATATTTTAAACAAGAAAATGTAGTTCCAAAAATGCCGTTCACCTAGCAGAATGGCTGGGAAACAAAATGTGTCCAAAAAAAAAAAATATATATATATATTTAAATAACTAGCCTTTGAAAAGGACTTTAAATTAATTATTTTCGTAACATGGTCTGCTATCGAGTGGTATTTTGTTACATATGGTGTTTTGACTTGTGTTTTTACTTTCACTTACCTATATATGTAATATATTGTAAGGGAAAGTATTGTGATCGTGAAAATTTTTGAATCTGAGTTTCCAACACGTTTTGAGGTCCACTGAGTCCAAATAGCCAAGTCCCGCAGAATGGTCTGTGTGTATATGAACAGCTTAGCTCAAAAACGAAAATTGTGTATTTAAGGTTTGTATATAGTTATGATGTGGCAGCAACTTTTTCGTTAAAATCAGCTTACCGGAAGTGCCACTTTATATCAACGTTTAAACACATTTTTACAATTTTCTCAAAAATCAAACAATTTTGATTAAACTCGGTTTATCATTGTATAATTAAGTGGTCTTTAATACTATTCAGGTCTCATCCCTATTGATGTAACTTTACAGAGCTTAAATGTCCCATATTCATATAAATCTTCCACTAAAGTAACTTTAATATGGATTATTTATGAATTTCTGAAAACTAACGTTATTTAATCTAAATAACATGTTTCCAAGGAAATTAAATGAAATTTTCTTACTAAATGTAAACTTTTAAATTTTTTTCTAATTAAAGTAAAAAAGTATTTAAAATCCAACGAATCAAGCCAGTTCCATTGTTTAAAATACTATTTCATTGTACTTTTCTGAAAGAAGAAGTGAAATATAATATTTCTTGGATATGTTTATAACCTTAAATACATTTACTGCAGTTTAATAACTCTAGATATGATATTATATTTAAATAATTACATATCTATTGGCCGTTTATTAAAAAAAATCATCAAGTAACCTTTTAGAAAATTAAATTGGTGAATAATTTGATCAATTTTCTCTTTGTGAAATTCCAACATTATCCATTTTAAATTAGTGTGACAACTTATGACATATCCATGGCAGGCAATGAAAATCTCGTAATATCATTTTAGTAAACTTAACAACAGAAAATAACACTTTCATAACTAATAGTCCCTCAATCCATAATCATTTATAGATTAAATATTCAGATGTACTTTTAAATCTCTCTAGGCATATATGAGCCTTTCAGTTGACAGAATGACTAATTCCAATTTGAACGTTCTTTATTATTAATTTTAGTGATATTTCTTGTTGCAAAATTTATTCCTTTATTCACAGTTCTATATTTCAACACTTCAATCACCTACTCTGGAATCAACTTACTCACTGTCTGTATAGATATAATTTTTCCAACTAGAAATATCACTAAAATGACATTAATCAAAAATGTTGAAATTGGTGTTTGCCATTCTGTCAACTGAAAGGCTCAGAGACTGAAGTTAGGTGGTTTATAGCTCATGGAGAAACTAGATTTTTATTGCCTGCTGTCGATATAATAAATGGACTTTTTTTTATTTTAATGGTCTTGATGATTTGTAAGCTTTAAGCTATAGCTCCTTTTAAAATTCACATTAAAAATTTTATAATAGCCCAACATTGCCAGAAAATAATTTCTACTCATAGTATAGCGTTAAGTGAAAGTTGTGTGTTGCGCGCACCAGATTTTTTTTATCAGAATTTCCAAAAATAGTTAATTAGGTTTAAACTTAATAAAATAAATATTTTTTCTTATTAAAAAGTAAAAAGATGTTTTATATGTAAAATTTGTTTGTGGAAGTATGTATGAGGTTTTGAAACTTAATCTGTTATTGATTAAATGTAAAAATCAAATAAATATCACACTTATTATCAACAACCAGGAAAAATTGTTTGTCAAATAATCTTTTTTTTATATTTTTTTAATTCTATCTTTAATGTTAGTTTTATCATTAATTATTTTATTACTGTTATAAACTCCAAAAATAATATTTTTATTTATGTTCAGTTATTTTTAATTTTTCAGTTTCATTTGATATATTATATATTTTGATTTGCAACATTTATTCCTATTTTCTTATACTTTTAGTGTTTTATCATTTATTAATTAGTTTGCGAGGATAAAGTTTGTTATTTAATATTTCAAATACCTTCTTTTTAATTTTCTGTGTTTGTTTCATATATTTATTTTATTTTATTTTTCATGGAATTAGTACTGATATCATGAGCAGTTGTTTTGGAATCAAACAGTTTTCAAATGTCAACGACGTTGTTTTGGGCTTCTGTGTCTAATGTAGCTACGTCCTTTCTATCTAGGTGTGTATTTAATATATTTCATTAAAATAATATTATATAAATTTTAGAAAAATGCAATTAATGTAACAAGGTAAAAATATATGTAACAATATCCTTGCTTGGGTATGCTGATGATTTGGTACTATTAAGCAAAGACATGGAAACAATAAAACTAAATAAAACGATGTTGATGAAAGCCGTTAAAGAACCAGGACTCGAGATAAATACAGATAAGAAAAAATATATGGTTAGCTGCGAAAACAGTGCCAATTTCGATGATATATATAGACGACAATGTGTTTGAACATGTGCAGAATTTCAGGTATCTACGGTCTACGATAACTAGAAAAAACGAAATTGAAGAGGAGATTAAGGTTAAGTTAAAGGTGGGAAATAGTTATTTTTCTTTGTCTGCTTAATTCATGCCTCCTGTCCCAAAACTTAAAAATAAGAATTTACAAAACCATCATCCTTCCTACGTTCTTTATGGATCCGAAACATGGCAGCTTACATTAAGGGATGAGCAACGTCTTAAACGTATTGTGGACAATAAATAAATAATATTCGGACCGAAGGATGAATCAACCGGAAAGTTTAGGCGGTTACACAATACTAAATTGCGGGAACTGTATCCGGTTAATATAATTGAGATGATTAAGTTGAGGTGAATAAAATGGGTATATAAAACCGCTGGGCTTAGTAATGAAAGAATACCTAAAATGTTGATATGTGCTGTGCCGACTGGTAAGCCTCCATGGGGTAGACCAAAGTGAAGGTGGGAAGATTGTGTTAAGGCTGATCTGGTGGGGTTGGGTTTAGATGGTGCCTGGTGGGTGGAAGAATGTGGACATTGATTGGTGGTATCGGCATCGAACCTTCGGGTTCGCTAAGCCTTATTATTATTATACTTTAAATTTTAAATATTTAATAAATAAAATTAACAATATTTTATAATATTTTTTTGTTCAATTTTTGCTTGCTATTGACCATTGATAATTAATCATTGCCTTTTTTTCTATATTAATGTGAGTGTATTCGATATTTAAAACACAATAATTATTAGTTGCTAGCAATAAAATGTAAACTAATATTATTATGAGTTTCCACTGTATTTTGAATTACTTTTGGATTACTCATCCAATACATAATATGGTCATAAATATTGATTAATTAGAAAACATGAAAAAATAATCTTGGTGAAATTTAACTATTATTTTTTATGTACATTGGATACATACAATTTAATTAAGTGGATGCTAAACATTTAATGATGAATGGAAAAGAATCACAGATGTAATCGTTCTGACGACAGGTGTATGTTTTCTGTTTTTGAGCTGAATAGTACAATGTTAGATAGGGGAAGATTTTGCAGTTTGGTAAGGAGGATGTTGTATAAATGGAGTTTTGGAGATCTTGGGTTATTTTTAGAAGAGCAGATAGACATTGAATAGCCAGATTGAGAAGGGCTCATTCCTCTAGGAAGCTGGCAATTTGATTTTGGGCAAGGTGTTCCTGCAGTTTTGAGAGGTTGGATAACAGAGAAATAGAACGGAAGTCATGACATGAGGAAGGGTTTGAATTTTTATTCTAAGGTCAGACTAGGGTAGTTTTCCAAGATGATGTGAATATGAAGCATTGCAATGCAGATGATATATTCCAAACTAGCTCTACCCGGCCACGCGCTGCTGTGGCTTAGCCTGGCAAAATGAAAAAGAAAGAAAAAAGAAAGCACATATGAGTAGATTAGTAGCAAAGGACACTAAAAAGTTGGAAAACAAATTTCTCTTTAAAATGGCTTCAATTTAAACTAATTCTAATGTTTTTTTTCTCATGATTCAAATTGAACATTCATAATCATCTGAGTGAATACGCCGTCATTCATAATCATCAGAAACAGTCTGAGTTGAACTTATAAAACTAAAATAAAAAATTAATATAAAGAACGTATAATAGTATTGACCTACATAAGGGGAATTATATAAATTCTTCAAATGATAATTCCAATTACTGTAGTAATTATAAAATTTTCGATTAATCAATAAAAAAAAAATAATAAAAAAAAAATGCTTGCCGACGTTCGGTAGTGAGGAAGCAAAAGGAAACGGTCTTTTCTGTAGAGAAAGCAGTAATTGTTTAAAACTCAATAACTCTGCAACGAACCGTCCGATTTCGATGATTTTTTTTTTTTATTTTGTCAGCAACTCAGAAATCTTTCATATAAATATGGGTGTTATCCGTCAAAAAGTGTGTACTTTTTTAGTTATCGTCAAATAAAATATTGAATTCATCATTTCAGATTGTTTTCGGGAAAGTATGTTATACATATAAATTAAAAGGGTTTCAAGGGGAAGACTTTAGCCAAGTTTCGTTAAAATCAGTAAAGCCGTTTTGGCGCTACAGTTTATAGCGACACATTTTTTTGTGGCTTTGAACAGAAAAACATTTACATTCTTATTTATTTTACATATATAAAATTATCATAAGACAGAAGTACTATGCCAGAAACCTTCCCAGTAGTGTACGGAACAACTTCCCAAAGTTTCATGGCGATGGGTTGAATGGTTTAGTAATGCACTAAGGACAGACAGATATACATTAATTTTTATATACATAGATTATTCTAAATAAATTTCCTAATGAGATTAAATAACAAGAAAAAATAAATATGATATAAAAATAAGTGAAATAAATGAGAAATTTAAAGAAAAAGGCAACTTATCAAATAAAATAACATCTCATTTGTGCCAAATTTGAGAAGAACATAAAAATAGTAAAAATGTCTTTGGTAAGAACAAAGAAATTGTTTGTTAAGTTACTATCAATCTTCATATATTATTTCTAAAAGGTTTTTTTTTTGTCGGTACGCCATATCTTCATCAAATCCAATGATCGACCCCTCATTTTGAAGATCTCCTTCATGTGTGAAAAATAGTCAAGTCCCCCCAAAATTTCTGGAAAAAAATTCATGAAGGAAAAGAAACTTTATTTGCGAATAACTCAAAAATTATTTTAAAAATTTCTGAATTTTATCCATGATTATTAGAAAAAGTACTGAATTCCTTACAAAACAAAACAAAAAATCGGATCATTATTAACAAAGATACGGTCCATTAGATTCAGTATACTCAATAATTTCTTCATCTTGAAAGGTGCTGCATTTACTTTTCTACTAACCTTTTTTTCCTGGCTGAACTATACTTTATTATTTCTTAAAGGCATTTTTTGTTTGTATATTTTTATATCTTTTTAATAATTTAGAAAATCCTATGATCGAGGATTTATTTTTATATATATTTAGGTCTATTATGTTAATTGGAATAATGTAATTGACCAAAGAAAACACAATTAATTCCTCCCTCACATAAACATCAGTTCTATATTGATTTTTTCTAAACCTAACTTAAGACTACTTTATACCTATATTATACTTATATATATACTTTATACCATCGCTGATGAGTCAGCAGGAATGTAAGAATATTAAATTTTATACATGTTAAGTATTGTACGGAACTATAAAACTTTCTCATTTTTCATAATGTGGGATTAATGGTTGATTAGTGAATAATGAAGAGAAGGATGTTTGGGGTGATCAGCCAAAATAAAAATGGCAAGAATAAATAATAATATTTATTTTAACATTTGCTGACGTTTCAACCCAAATTTCAGCCCTGATGAAGGCCTGAACTTCGGGTCAAATTGTCGGCAGATGTTTAAATAAATATTATTATTTATTTTTGTCATTTTTATTTTGACTGATCACCCGAACCATCCTTCTCTCCATTTATCATTTTTCCATTAATCAACAACAAAATAATACGATAATAAGTATATTTCAGAAATACATATATATTAATATATTAATCAATAGATTAATCAGGGAGGAAGTGTTATCATAATTTAAACTTGAAGGGGCTTTTGTTCAAGTTAAAATAGATTAGATTTCTAAATGTAATTAACCATTTTGGATTCTTATTGTATGTTTCTTTCACATTAATTAGGCTGTCAAAATATTAGAAAACTTTTGGTGGTTAATAGAACTACAATTAGTTTTACCTGTTAAGTTTGGAGTTATTCAGCCACTGTTCTTAATGATTACTATTGTATTATCTTCAATTGTTTCTTTGGTACAATTAATAATTCAGCCATTTAGAATTGCTCTGTATATTTATAACAAATTATAAGTTGTTATATTACTCAATTATTATTTTAGTAAGTCTTTTTGTGAATGAGTTATTATAGAATCTTTCTATTGTTCAGCCATTATTTTATGTTCTCATTTTGCTTTAACTCATTGACAATGAGTTATATTTTTACCCGACTAAGCGAAGCGAAATGAGGGTTATGTGTTTGGGTCATCCCCTAAAAGCTATGTAACATTTTTTTGAGCGAACCGCTGGATCGTTTTTTAAAGTGGATGGCTCAAATCAAGTAATTATGTGGCGAGATCTCATGAGTGTTTTGAAACAATTTGATCTAAAAATACTGACCCATTAATAAATAAAATTTATTTTATCAATTTGCAAATTTCTTTGTAACTCTGTTTTGAGCAAGCAGCATGATCAGTTTTTAATATTGATTGCTCGAAAATTCGGTGAGATTCCCAAAGTGTTTTGAAACAATTTGAGCTAAAAATACTGATCCGTTATGAAATAAGATGTGTTTTATGACTGCAAAAATCTTTGTAATGCTGTTATGAGTGAACACAGCTGGATCAATTTTTAAGTTTGATATAGTATATTATTCAACCAGGTCCCATGAGTATTTAGAAAGTGAAACAAAATGTGTTCAGTGTCTCCACTAAAAAGTATGTAGCAAAACGCTGTTTTGAGCAAACGGCTGGATCGATTTTTAAGTTAGATGGCTCAAATTATTCAGTGCGAATCCGTGAGTGTTTTGAAATTATTCAGCTCAAAATTCTGTCAAATTACTGTTTAAAGTGTGTTTAATCAATCTGCTAAAATGTGCATAAAGATTTTTTGAGCAGATGACATGATCGATTTGTAACTTTGGCGGCTATAATTACTCAGTCTATCAACTTCAAGGCTCTATATGATGTTGACATGCATCGATACATGGGACGAAATATATTTGCTTAGAGCATTAATGTATAGTAAAACTAATCCGACCACTACCCCAAGTTTAAATATTCGTAGATGTCAAGTTCTCTATCAATCTACTAAGATTTTTCATTAGATATGGTAGTACATTCTCTCAGGATGGATAAAATTTCCCAATGTCTGTCGTCGGTTTTTTTTTAAATTAAAATATTTTTTATTAATCCTGTTTGTGGATTGTATTTTAGATAAGTGCTGCTTTGTTTATAATTTTCTAATGTCTCTTTAAAAACATTATTGAAAAATAAAAAAATTATAATTATATGTATTATTGCAAAATGTTTATTCATAAGATATAAAAAATGATTAATATATGTCTTTGATATTCATATATCTTTTTCTTTCATTTACAGTTATATCATTGTTTTCTTTTTCCTGAAAGAAACTATTTTTATTTATTTATAGAACTAAAAACTGAGCTTCAATGCATCGACCATTTTTTCATGACAACTTTTCGTGGTTACACTATCTTGATTTTGTTCATTTTATGTTTGATAGTGAACAAGAAGTTTGGTGGGTCATTGCCTTTTTAGCCTGCATTCTGGATTGACAGGTAATCAGAATGATGAAAATGATTATATTATTGGATTCAAGTGATTTGAAATGGAAAGTTAAAATGTGATCTAACTGTTATGTATGTAATATTTGATTTGTTGTTATGTATGGTATGATTTGAAGTTAACCAATGTTCATTTAAATGTTTTTATGAGTACCTATTTTGCAAGTTAATATACTGTGTGCGTGCACGTGTTTTGATGAACCTTGACGTTCTTCAACTGAGAAGAACATGTTGCGATAGTAGTAAGATTGCATAGGTAGAAGGCTGGTAGTGAATTTCCATAGAAGGATCTTGTGATTATTGCCATGTGCACTAAGTATAAAAGAAATATTACCAAGCATCTTTTATCTGATGAAAATGTTGAATTGTGGAATGGTAAGTCACTTATTTAAAAAAAAAATTCCTAGCTTTTTAAAGATAAAATATGCAAACATGTTGCATTAGCCCATTTTCATCCTCTTAAATAAAACTGAAGTCTCCGTTCAGTATTAATGTTACCACTTGCTTGGAATGTCGCAACTGTCAAATTATTTAAAAATGTTATTTAATAATATGAATGGACAAAAAATTTGTATTGCTTGAAGGTGCTTGAAATTGGTGAAACATTCAGAAGCATGTAATGAAATTGGGACTTTTGATTTGAAATATTTCAAAGTAAAATTATTAAATAATGTAGAACTAACTATGTAGATTTACAAAAACTGGTGAAAATGGAATATAAAAAATTATGTCATTGTAATTACAATGATTTATAATTAATTATCTTTGTATGTTACTCCAAATATTATATTATGATTTCTTTCATTGCAGGCTACAACTTTACTTATTTTATAATATTGTGACGAGGCACCTTATAAATGGATTCCAGGCAGTTCTATCTCCTCCATCAAAAGTTCCTTGCCTGATGTTCATATCAAAGGATGACCCTATCTCTCCTTATGACCGAAATATGGTCATTGTTGATGCCTGGAAGTCGAATGGGATACAGGTTAGCAGACATGAGCCAAACAAATTACCTAATCTGGATTAACTCCAACATAATATTTACACTTTATATATAGTAGATTCATAACATAGATGCTTTTGAAACATAAGTAGAAAAATTATAGCTACATCACGTTTCTTAATTTTTAAATGATTTGTTTGATAATTGTATATGTTCTAGGCGCAGATAAAATGTTGGGATAAATCTCAGCATGTCGGTCATTTTGTTCATCATCGAAATGAATATCTGGACCAATTGAACATGATGTTGGATTCAATCGGTCTCAGCAACTTGACAGAAAGTGAGAAAAAAACGGAAACAGAGCTGAATAAAAGCAATATATGGTAAAGATTAATACTTTAAATTCAAGTTATATTGGGTTGATCATCAGAAATTATATTTATAATTGGTAAATGGTTGACTGTCGTGGATAATGAAGAGAAGAATAGTTGGGGTGGTCAGTCAAAAAAGAAGGCAAAAATAAATGATAATATTTATTTTTACATATGCCGACGTTTCGACCTGAAGTTCAGGCCTTCATCAGGGCTAAGAAAATCTAACTACTCCATTCTCAATGTCTTAATTTTACTATTTATTTTCATTTCTTATATAACTTCATATTTCTTTTTTATGTTTTACATTTTATTTTAAGATTCCCATTTTAACACTTATGTCACCCTTTTTGATTATGCTTACTTCATCATTCCACACTTGATAACGGTTATTATTATTTATCTCTTAGTTCTTACTATTGTCATTATTATAACAATTTCATTTTACTTTATTTTTTGATTTTTTTACCATCACTACTTATGTTTCTCATACCTTGTTATCTGGTTATTTTCTTGGCCCTGATGAAGGCCTGAACTTCAGGTCGGCCTATGTAAAAATAAATATTATCATTTATTTTTTCCTTCTTTTTTGACTGACCGCCCCAACTATTCTTCTCTTCAGAAATTATATTTCTAATATTTAACAAAAACTTCTTTTATTTATAATTTTTTTTCTTTGTTTTAACTAATAATACTTATCATTTAATTGTCATGCACAATTGATTTAAAAAATTTCATCCTCAAAAGTGATTGATTTCTTATCACAAAAATTACTTAGTGCCATGTTTGAACAACTGCAACAATCAATTTCGATGAAACTAGTATTCTTTCTACTAAATTAAAATAAATTAGGGATGATCCATTCTTATTTTAGTAAGCTTCATCATTACCTTAGAACTACCTCTACAATTTTTATGAAACATTAATTAATAACAACTTAATTTGTGACAACTTAGGCATCTAAAAATTCCTTAAGGTACTCTTGAGAACCGTCTTTAGTATAACTGTTGAACAATTGATATATGTAATATCAAACCAAAATTAACTATTTAAAAGAATAAAAATTTGTAGCTAAACATATTTTGAATTACACATGTTCTTCTGAATCAGTTTCAATTGCTGTGATAATTTGTTTACCTTTCTCCAAAAAAAAATCATTTAGGCTTTTATGATTTCTAGGGTTAATTTATTGAAAAATATACCAAGAAAACTGTGAATATTCTGTTAAAATTGAAGAGAAAGTACCTCCTAAATGCATTTAAAAAAAATGAAAGTTGAAACCTATAATTTATTACTATAGTTATTGAAACATTTTTTTGTATAAATTTTGTTTTGATGATTCAATTGATTATTTCAGATAAGGATTAAGTTGTCTCTTCAAGAAATCATCTTAAGAAAACAATACCTTCTGATATAGCATGATTAAAAGAGTGCAATAGATAATTTAATTTTTTTAAAGTCTTCGTTTTTAGTTTGAAGTGTTAAGTACAGTGTAAAACTTAACTTTTAATTTATAATAAACACATATTTATTTTGTGTTAGTTATTATTGTCTTCCTCCTTCTTTTTATGTGTACTTATTTCCTTTTTCATCATACTGAATGCATCATAATTATAGTAATATAGCATGTCTAAAAAATACTCAACTTCTAAGTACCTGAAATTAAGGGAATTCCAACTTTTTATGGGGAACTCATGTTACATCAGACTTTCCTTATCTATATTCTTGTATCCATGAGAAATAGACACACTTTAACTTTAGATTCAATATTTTTGTGAAAAAGACAAGGTCTGTATTTTGTCTACCTGTGAAGTACAAATGTACTAATATATATATACATATTGATTGATTGTTCAAGAGGCAGAAAGTTAATTAATTGTAAATAAAGACAGGTTTAACAACACAAGGTTGGTGAATAATGGTAATATACTTGGGAGTAAACCAAGATTTTTACCCTTAAATTAAAAAAAATATTTTTAACTTAACTAGTAATCTTTTTCTCTGAAATGAATGTCAAAATTGTTTACCATTTGAATCAATCTCTGAAAACAATTCGAAGATTCAGAGGTCTCGGATCAAGACTACTTTTCATAGTTCAATCATCTTTCCTCAATATTTAATGTATTGTTCAGGTTAAGCAGGAACTGATTGATTAAAAAATATATAAATCAAAACTAAAATGTACACTTGAAATTTTTCATGATTTTTGAAAAAGTCGGCATATAGTTCTCAGAGGAATAAAGAGTTGGTGGGAATTATTTGATTAAAATAAGGACTAGTATAAAAGAGCAAATGACTCAAAAAGAGACATAAGGTATTTAAGACAAATGAAAATTTCATTTCATGATTTTTTCTACAAACTACCATGAAGATTTTGATTAATATTTATATCATTTATCTATTTCTTAGTAAAATTAAATTATTTTGTAAGTAAAATTTATTTTCATCTATAAAAAATTACTAAATTTAAAATATACATTATTTACATTTAAAAAATACATTTTTTATTCAAAATCGTAAAATTTATTCAAACCATGAATACATAAGTTTTCCTGATCAGGAGGATTTAGGGACGTGGGGTCACCGATTTAAATGAAACTTTTTTTAGTAATACAAAATAGATAAATGTTAGACCTATATTGGAGGGCTCTTAGGAACTCAATCCAGGAGCCGAGAAAAAAGAAAACAAAACATTTATTATTTATTTTATACTCTTTTCTGACTACTCTGCATGGATTTTTAAGTTATTTTATAGCAATTAATTTGTTTTTTTGATTAAGAAACATGTATTGCTAATTTTATTAAACTAATTCTAGAGTACAATGAATTTAAAAAACCTAAAGATGCTTCCAGTAAAGTATGATGATTCAGATTAGTTTATAGTATCCATTAAAATAAGAATTTGTTTTGAAATAAAAAATTCAAATTTTTGTTTTTAATGTTATGGAAAGATATTTTTTTTACATGCCGTTTACTAAAATCAGTGCCGGCCCTAGACATTCGTCCAGACGTCATCCCTTACCCCAAAAAAATTATATTTATTTCTTAAGCTGTTTTATTTAATTTCATTAAATATTTCTCTAATACAGTTGCTATATTGATAGGCTAAAATTAATTATTTGAATTCGGTTTGTATTTTGTTTTAATTTCTATCAAGTGGTGAACTTCAATTTTAGACCGAAGCACCCCTGAAGATCGTCGGACGCCTCCAACTGACGCTGAGCCTATATCAGCATAACTACAACCATTGCAAAGCTACATTATTGTTCTTAAAAACCATATCAATAACTTTCAAAGTTTACTAATTTATCAAGATTAGATATCGAAAAACTCCCTAAAGGTTTTTATTTTTTATCTCTAAGCCTTATTTATTTTTGGTCGTCTGGTTTGTGCCATTTCATATATTTTACAGTTTTTCGTGACGAAAATTTAATTTTCCTACTTTATTGGAAGCAACTTTGGGTTCTTGTAATTTATTATACACTAGTAGTCCCGTGCGAAAAATTCGCACAGAATATAGTTATCAAATGCCAGATTAATAAGAAAAGAAAATAATGCAACGTATCAAAAAATAAAGAAATTAAATGTTACTTTATCGATAAATATAATCGACAAAGAAAACAAAAATTAATTTAAATCTACATTTTTGTTTGGAACCAACAAATTTCAGTAAGCTGCATCTTTGCTAAAAATTGTCCGATTTCAATGATTCTTTTTTCCTTTTGTAGGGAATTCAGTAATCTTTTATATAATCACGGGCATAACCGAGGGAAAAGTGTGTAATTTTTAAGTTATTCGTAAATAAAGTTTGTTTTCAATTTTCAAACTTATTTGCCTGAATTTTCGGGGTGATTGGACTATTTTGCTCGCCTGAAGGAGAAGGAAACCTTCGAAATTGGTGGCTCAATCTTGAGATTTTGTGAAAAATTGACGATGATATGGCTTGCCTTTCAAAAACACCATCGATAAACAATATAAACGCCTCCCCTCTCGATCATAGAGATCCCAAGTCTACGAAATGAGACATGTATTCAATGACAGTACTACAATTAATGTAAGGTTGTGTGGATGCGAACCCTATGCCTTGCGTTATCTCTAAAATAGTACGTTTTTGGGCTTAAAAACGCAGGATCCGATAGTTCTGGAGGAACTATCCGGGTCTTGCTGTACGCATCAAAATCTTCAAGATCCAATTTATCCCGTATCGATCTACAGACCTACCACCGTTCAGGTATTGAAGCATAGCAAAATGTTTTTATCGACTTTATTTATTTTAGAAAGAAAAACAAAAGTGGAGAATACGATTCGCTAACTCCCCGTGAAATTCTGAATCCAACGATACCCCATTCATGGTATTTGAGCATGACAGGAGCTTATATTTGGTACAAAACCGATTTCGAGCCTTACTGTAATAATATATGTACGGATTAGAATTAGTTTAAAACTAGAATTAGAAAAATTAGAAATATCACTAATATGACTACTCAAAAATGTTGAAATTGGAGTTAGTCATTCTGTTAATTGAAAATAAAATTTTCTTCATGAAAAAACTGTAAAATACATGTAATAGCACAAACCAGAGGCCATAGAATAAATAAGCCTCATATGATAACTTACGAATCCATGCTGAGCAGTCAGAAAACAGTAATACAAAAAAAAAATTCTCGATTCCTCCTAGACCGCATTCACAAGAAACTTCGGCAGCTAGGGTCTAATATTTTTCCATCTAGTACCACTAAAACCGGTGACCCGACATCCGTAACCTCCGTTTGTGAGTATCAAAGTACTTAAAGATAATTAAATTTTCTGTACTTTTACTCAACTTATTTTGAATTTGTAACTAACTATCATTTTAGTTAATGTGTTAATTCAAATTGGTTTGAGTAACAATATAGCACTTTATACTGGGTAAATTTAATGGGTAAAGTTAAACTATTTATTATAAGCAACTCATTATTCTTGTACCACTTCTCCAATTTTAATATGACCTAGACGATTATGGAACTTTGATCATATCTTGATACAGGTTTTGAATGGTTTCTGAGAAAGCTGTTTAATTATTGTGTTAATCCTTCACTTTTGGCTCAAAAATAACATATTAATATTCTCCAAAAAGTAACTATTTGCATTACTTGTCATGATTCAGTAACAAACTTCTGACATTTCGTTCTACTTATTACAGGCGTTTATTAACTAGCCTAAATGAAGGCGACATCAGCCGAACAAAAACGAACTTTGCCGAACTCATCAGTTTGACACGTTCGTCAGCCACAACAGGTTTCACTTTGTTTGTTATACTGTGAGAATTGACATGTTCATGTAACATGTTTTGCCACTATCATTAATGAAGTAATCTATATAAAACTAAGTAAGTAGATTTCAAAGATGCCCTGTTTTGTTATGACTTCTCGATCATAAAAAATTAATGTTAATAAAATGGAGGTACTGATTACAATTAGTATTACTACGTCTACAAGTTTTTAGTTCTGAATATGTCCGTTCATTATAAATAAAAGTATATCTAAATATGATACAATCTTCGTTTAAACAAAAGTAGTGAAGGCGTAGATTATTCTTATTACATATTATATCAAGGACTGAACGAAAAACCATCGCAATGCATGCATACACCTTTAAATAAAAATATTTTAGTATAAAATAACGCAATAAAACAACCAACTCTAAATTCTATGACAAGAAACCTTTTTACGGAAAACCAGATTGAAAGATGTGTTATCAAGGTCGAACGGTACTTTCAGAATCAGGTACTACGTAGTAATCCAGTTTAATGTAAACCTTACCGATACAAGGAGAACGAAATATTCCTGCTTTTCTCATAGTATGATTATATTATATTATATGACCTTATTTTTTAACAAAAAACAGAAGTAAAAATAAAATATTTTTATGGAACTACGTCTTTATTTCTAAATGATCTGTAGGAAAAATGGCACACTTTTTGGAGTTATTTTAATTTTAGACAATCTCGCAAGGACAAACTTTACAGTAAAAGTAATGTAATTTAAATCTTGAAAATCTGATTTTTGTTTTCAGCAAACCATCAAACATCAAATTTAATTATGTTTTATTATAAATGCAAAACTTCTCGTTAATAATATATAATTCCATTCTATTTATCATGAAAACATAATAGCGGAAAGATTTTTAGAAATATATAATTTTTTAATGACGTAATAATTAATTTTTACTCCGGTTAATAAAAAAAAAAAAAAAACTGCATGAACTCACTCAGTGAGCCAGATAAGAAGTAACTATTAGTTGTGCCAAGCTCATTCACAATTAAAATTAACTTTATTAATATTGATTTCTCGTTTTACCCGACCATGCATTACTTGGCTGTCTGACTAAATGGAAAAGAAAGAAAATATAAAGCAGGCATTTTACATATGTTTAATTATATATTTAATGTTCAACTTTGTATTGATTATTTTATGAAAATAAAAATTTAAATGTTCGTTTGTTCAAAATCATAAATCTCGGAAAATTCTTCACCAATTGCTTCCAAATTATGGCTTAAACCTTTATTAGAAAAACGCGTGGTTTTATATACCTGCTTTTACAAAATGTCAGACAAAACTATATCTCTTTCCGGGGTTGCGGTCATAAAAAGGCTAAATAGTGGTAAAACTATTTTATTGAAAGCCAACGTTTCGACCCGACTTTGCAGGTCTTCATCAGGGAGGTGTGTTCCTCTAGGAGTTTCACTTAGAACTGAGTTCTTGACTGAACTTGAGTTCTAAGTGAAACTCCTAGAGGAACACACCTCCCTGATGAAGACCTGCAAAGTCGGGTCGAAACGTTGGCTTTCAATAAAATAGTTTTACCACTATTTAGCCTTTTTATGACCGCAACCCCGGACCATCTCCTTCCTTTATAATGCAACGGTCAACCATTAAATATTCAATATATCTCTTTTCCCTTTCATTTGACCATATATGAAATATATAGAGTATGGCGATCATAAATATGCTTGGGATGTTACAGCGACTTTTTCGTCAAAATGGGCTAAGGGGAATTTGCTCTTAATATCACTGATTTAACATATTTTTACGATTTTCTTGACAACGGCTCTAACGATTTTGATTAAATTCATTATGTCACTGTAAAATTAGGCAGTTTTTAATATAATGTAAGTCTTATTCACATGTGATGTTCCCTAACGGGGCTTAAATGCCTAATTTTCAAAATTTCTTCCTCTAAAGTACCTTTAATTTATTTTTTTTTAAATAATTAACCAGTTCGTATTGTAACCTGGTGTAAAAAAAATTTTATATGTACAATTTGAAAGAATTTTATAGTTAACTTAAGGAAAAATAAGGGATCGTAACGGAGAATAGTAGGACCAGAGAGACCGAAGAAACGCGAGCTCAGCTGAAAGATTAGACTAGCCTTCTATATGTAAAACACGCTTAATATAATACGAGCTCCGTCAATATATATATATATACACACAGGAGTGTCCAGAAGGAGGTTTCATGTTGCAAGTTGCGCCATCAAAATTACATACAATTACACATGAGGTCACTTTTTGACGGGTTTATGAATTTTCAAAATGAAAAGTTTCAAATTAAAAGTGGATTCAAAGGTAAGTGGAAGCATGCAACAGACCGCAGCATGTGTAATTGTATATAATCTATGAATAGTTAAATTCTATTTTCGTTTGCACTGTTTTTAAGAAGAAGAGAGGAATAAAATATCTTGAGAGGGGGAGGAGGAACGTTTATGCGCCATCCGCCTTGGGGTGGATCGGCATCCCTGCATATACATATGCGGTTTTCATATTTATCAAAACCGCATATGTATTTACTATTTACTTAGTATTTACTATGCATTTGTATTTACTAGCGTTGATATTATTTAATATTTAGTTGTATAGATTACAGCAGTATAATAATTAAAATTTGAATATGTATCGCTGCATAAACAAATAAAAATACCCACAATAAAATATAAATAAACATATTGTCCTTCTTTATCAGTAGCACTCTTACCGGAATAATAATATTTCGTGGCACTTAATTATTTATTATAATCAAATAAATAATTAAACTATACAGTCGTAAAAGGAAATGGTGACAAAAAAATACAATACATTAGACATCTATGAAAAACTTATGGTAATTAATTGTTTTAAATTATATTTCGTACCGTCTATAATTTTTACACTCAGTTCTCTTATGTGAAAATACTTATTTCTGCTAAGGGTGGTAAGTGAAAGATGTGTGATGCGCGTACCACACCACTTGTTGGATATAAAAGCAACACATGCTGTTCAAAATATTTTATGATACCATTTCAATGAATCAGATTTACAAACATTAAATGTGGCTCTTGGGTTGGAAATGAGCTATACCGTTTACCATAGCGTTTATTTCGCTCTCTTCTTAAAAATGATATATTAGGACTAAATATAGAATTGTAAAAAATTGTATTTGAAAAATTAACCTGCTCGTGAAATAAACCCTAAGGCAAGCAGTGCAGCTTAATTTCAATGTAATGTTAAAGAAAATTATTTAATAAAAAATAAATTAAACCGAAATCCATGAAACCATGCACTCTATGATCCATAGGTGCAGATTTGGGGAAACAAGTGAGGTGATCACTCCTTCCCCCCAATAAAAACAGAGAGGGGGCAGGAATATCCTTTTGCTCTCCTTCCATTATTTCGAAGAACAAAAATAGAATCAAAATCAATAAAAATGAATCTACACGAATGAATAAAATTTAACAATACTATTACAATTGGTTTAGGTCATAACTATACCTCTGGGTTAAGCAAAGGGGGACAATAGAAATGTTTTATTATAATACTAAATTCTTGAAAAATAATAAAAAATCAGTTTTAAAAATTGAACATAGTGTACTATTCCCCCAAACTGGAGGTGTAAAGATAATTTTAATATTTTTGTTTGGTTTTTTTGGCAGAGATGACTGCAAGAGGGTTAAGTGTCAATTTATGCATGGGTGTTGCTGCAAGATTAAAAGCTGCTACCCAGTTCTCTGCACAATATTGTATTTATCATCAATGTATTGACACAATAGAGCTTACAACTGCACAGACTCTAATCCTTTCTCTCTTCCATTGCCTTCTTAATGGTGACTTTGCGACAATCCACACTCTACTACCAATAATTCCTTACCTCCCTCAACTAAGATCTTCATTCATTGGTGTCTGGTTGAGAGATGATTACACATTTCATCAGAAGGATGTTGCAAAGGTTCTGTCCACTCTTGCAAAACTCGTGAAGGAAGGAAATGTTATGGTTCCATTACCAGTTATCATAGCCTTTAGTGGACTAGAAGAGAAATATGATGTATTCAGCTTCTTACGTAAATCTGGAGATACAACAGCTCAACATATGTTAGCTTGTTTGAACCCTCTAGTCACCAGAGCTACCCAAGTTGGGCCTGAAGGTTTCAAGGTACCTATAAATAATTTCCAGTTTACAATATATGACTACAAGTATTTTAACAATTTTATTTATAGAATCAAGAAACAGAGGCAAGAGTTTACACAGAATCAATTTCAACTCAAACTGAAAGTCAATACAAAGAGGTATATTATTTTAGTTTTTTTAAAAAATTTAAAACAATGCAGTTATTAATTTTTATTAAATTATGTATGAACAATTAAAATTTTCATACAATCTATAACTGACCATCTATCTATACTGCCATTAGAGAAAAGAAGATGGGTAATATTCCAGTTCCCAATCTATTTTAGATAATTTGATAGTGTCATTTATTTCAATGAAATGAATGTTGACTGTCACACAGGAATTCAATATGCACCATTTTTTTAGCTTGTGCTCAAATATTCAACTGTCTTTGCCAATAGAGTTTCTGTTCAGTAGCTCTTGTATTTTAAATCTAGTATGTGAGTTCTATGTTAATTTTTTGTCAAAAAGAAAACCAAATTTTTGGATTGTGTCTAAGATAGGATGGTATAGAGCTAAGAAAGATTGGTGAATAGGATTTGTCTCAGATAGTGAAAGTGGCATGCTTTAATTTGAATTCTTTGATTTTGATGTGCCAATTGTTGCACCATTGCTCATTCAGGAAGAGGTGTATATATGGAGACTAGAAAACTGGACACAAGACGCTGCCTCTAGGAACACCGACCTCAACTCAACAATAATCGGAAAATTCGGTGCCACAGGGGACTTGGAAGGAACAGTTTGAGAAAAAAGAACTATTTTTATTTTTAGCTTGAAAAGCAAGAAGACCTTACTGAACTGTCGAATGTCCTCAGCTGTCACCAAATTAATGTAAAGGGATGTTTTGAGAGCCATGTATGGGTAGGAATCGTTTGAGGATTTTTACAAAAATCATTTACAAGTTTGGTGGAATGCTTATTGGTCTAACGATAAGGTATTATTGACTAGTTAAGGGAAGAGCATAATTGTGGAGTGTTTATATATCAACAAAAACTGGGTTGTACATAAGAAATATAATTGCATTTTTTTGGGAAGTTGTTAAAGGATCTGCTTAGTGAGATCGTAACAAGGAAATTTCCGGAGTTTTACTGTTTTTAAAGAAATTTGACTTCAGACAGGTTGAAAGCTTTAGGATAGAATCAGTATAGAGGAATTGGTGAACAAATTAATTCCTTAACTTCAGCTGTATGGGTGATATGGATCATGCTCAATCAGGATGGGGAGTGAACATGTTGGTTAGATGCTTGAAAACTTCTTCTACTTCATATGGCAGGCCCATGAATCATTATCATATGGAAAAGATGGGTAATGTCGGAGAAATGAGAAAGAACTCAAAAGGTATTGTATAATTAAATAATTATACAATATAATATGGTTATCGCATTTTCCTCACTACTTTACTTTCATTGTTTTCTTAATAGAATGTTTATAATTCTAATTATTTTAAAACCTGAGTTTTAGAAAGAAAATACATTTGAAAATTGTAACAGAAACAAGAAAGATCCCGAAAGGACGCCAATTCCTTCTTCATCTAGGGTAGGCTAAAAAATATAGATATTTTAGTATTAAATTCAATAGTTATATTCTAGCATTTCTTATTTTGTATGTTTTTAGAGTTATGAATTTAGATATTCTGAATTAGTTTATGTTTGTATAGTAAATATTAAGGATCAAGAAGAAAAGTGATGAAAGTCCATTTTCATTAAAAAAAAAATTGCTTCCATTATAAAATGCAAATTCTTAGTTAAATGATTAATGGATACCACAGTGTAGTGGCTTTAGTTATTGGTTATGGATGATAGAAAACATTAAATCTGGTACTAATCAGCTTAAGATTTTTATTAAATAATTTTAGAATAAAGTGGTCATTACATTCATCACTGCTTTACTTCCATTATTTTCTTAATAGAATTTTTATATTTCTAATGAGTGCACAACCTGATTTTTAGAAAGAACAGACAACCATTGAAGATAATAGGAGAAACAAGGAAGAGCCTGAAAGGTTGTCAAATCCTTCGTCATCTACGGTAGGCAAATAAAAAATATAAGTAGTGGAGTCTCAATAATTCTAATAATTTTTTACATTTGTTTTTAATTCTCTTAAGCCTTTTTTTTTCACAAACATTAGTCTGCTCGGCCAATCTGTCCCCTTTAGCAAAAGGGAGCAGTTTTTTTTATCCAAGGAAACACTACCATTAACGTTTTATAGGACATTTTTACAGCATTAACATTGATAAAAAACTTTTACTGGCACATGGTAAAAGGGATATACTGCAATAATTGTGACAATCAAGTATATCCCCTTCTTGTAAATCGGTCAGATAATTGCTTTGTACCATTTACAAGAGCTTTAACTATCTTCCAGATATCTATTATTATACAGGAATTTCAATAATTCTTCTCCTCCATGCTTATGCATTACTTCTGCAGGGTGTCTATTTGGTTCTAGTGCTTTATTATTTTTTAGCTGTTCCACCGTTTCATAGACGTCCATTTCAGCAAGCTCTAATTTCTCTAGGACCAACTCTAATTCATTTCTTTCTTCTTCTGCTACGCCATTAAGAAACATCAAAATAATGTCACCAATATTCTAGAATAAGCATCCTGGTTGTGATGAGATTTTCCTTGTTGTCTCTACAAGCATTTATTCTTGGTTTGAACGTCTGTTGGCTTCTGTTTATTTCTTGATAGAATTTTCTCACCTCATTATTGTCCAGCAGTTTTTTTATTTGCCGGAGACGTTCCAACTGCCATGCCCTTTTTTTCCTCTGATGGGTGTGTTTCTTTTTCCTTCTGGATCTGTATTCTTTCACTAATCCTTATATGCCTTCTCTGTAACAAAGTTCTATAATGAAGGTTTTTCTGATTGGTCACTCTTCGCCATTCTTAGTCAAACCTGGGTACTTTCTTGATTGATCTGTAGTATCCAAAAATTTCAGCTGTATTCAGTGAATACAGAAAAACAAGTGAGGCTTTCTTCGTAAGCTTTTGTGTTCAGTTTGATTTGTTTCATTTCCTAACATTATTCTGATGATCCAAGTGGGTCCTGGTCCCATTTAACTCAAATTATCATGACCCCATACTATATGAGATGTCCCATAAGTAGAGGGAAATATTTAAAAAAGTGATAGCAGATCTCAAGAGCTACAAAAAAGTTGATATAAACAATGGAACTGTTTTCCACAGGATATTTATTATATTACATTCCAGTTATGAAAAAAATAAATTAAATAAACCTTTGTGATAATTTATATTAGTCATTTATGCTGAAAACATTTTTAGGTGACAGGATATCAAATCACATTGTTTTCTTACATAACTTGAGATGAATCTCAACTTATTTTGTAATAAATCCTCAACTTAATTAATATGAACTTAAAGCTTATTGAACAAGAAAGCTTTTCTAAAAGTAGGATATCTGTAGTATAGTTGGAGGGTGATAGTATAAGGTCTTTTATCACTGCTTTAAATATTTCCCTATACTTACGGGACTAAAATACTTATACTATTATATCTGTTTTACTATTATTCCATAATAACCTATTGGCATTTATTATAGTTCAGCCGTTAGTAATTGGCAACCTTTAGGCAAACTCATGAGGCTCAAAGCTAAAACTAACATTGTTTTTTCCTGAATCTCCATATTACTTTCAAAATATTTACAAAGGTATACATAAATTAAAAGATTACAATAACATCTTTCAATATCTAAACATATTTTTTAATTTTTTGTAAGTAATACTGTAGAGTTAAGAAAAAACAAAACATGAGTTTTAGCGTTGTACTGTATTTTACTGCATAAACTCGCCCTCTGGCTGCCAATGAAACACGGTTAAAATGCAATTTATTCTAATTGACTTATTACAACCTTAATTCAACAAGTTTTCGAATGGTTAGTTAAGTGCCGTCCTTAGACATCTGGTGTCCTTGGACAATGACATTGTATTCTCCCAAAAAATTTAATTTATTTATTTTATATTATTTTTAAATTGTTTTATATTAAGTAATATTCAAATTTTAATGCATTAAATATGTCTCTAATCCTGTTGCTTTATTAAATGCTAAAATTAATTATTCTCATATGTTTTGTAACTTTCTTTTTATTCCAAATAAGTAGTGGCCGTCCTTTTCCAGGTCGGCATCACGGTTGATTATGATTACTTGATAATTAACTCTTGAATATAAAAATCTGGTCAGTTGAGTTAGTTTTATTTAAAAAGTTAAAATATATATATGTATATTAAACATAATTAAAATTAGTAAATTATAATTTCTTTTTAAGTTTATAAATTTTGTTATTTTTTGTCATATTATAAAACACAAAATACTTTTAAATTACTCTATGTAATTTTTTATATTTTATGTTGAAGGCTCAACTTTTACTCCAGCAGACAGATGATTTGGTGCCAGTCCAATTCGTACCAATTGTAGGTACTTTTATTTAATAACTTTACTCTCTCTAGTAATTAATTTAACTATTAACTGCTAATGGTTAGAAGTTCTTCTACAGTGTCTACTTTTATTATTCTTTGCGTAAGTATGCTCAATCCATCTTCACAACAAGATCTATGCAGTTGAAAAATCATTTCTGTAAGTAGACAGGTGGAAATACCTTTGCTCCAAAATGTCTAAAATAAATGACCAATTATCAGAAATGAATCAGCATATCAAAGGCACAAACGAGCTTTTTTTCTCTCTTTACATGGTTCAAAAATCTCAAGAAATCTCAAATCCAGGGAGTAAAATGCTGTGCTAAAGTTAATTCTGATATAGAGTCGCAAAACCTGGACTCTAATAAGTATCCTAGAAAAAAAAATTGAAAGAAATGAGAGAAATTTTTTTAGTTTATATCTTATGATATGAATGCAATATGGCACAGGCGGATCTATGGGCTGAAACTCCTCCCTCCTCCCCCCTCCCCCCAAAATGGTAAAATATAACCATGCTTTAAAGAAAAAAATATTAAAAATTATCTCTTAAAGTATTCTTGTTCGTTTAATTACATTTAATAGGACTTCAGGAACCACTTAAACACCATTTCATATAGGTAGTTAATTTCTTTCTCTTTTTTTTTCAAATTATTTTTATAAACTTTTATGAAAAAAATATCTTTCGGGTTGAAGCCCCCTCCATAATTAAATCCTGGATCCGCTAGTGCAATATGGTAGCAAGAGTTAATATGAGAAAAGCATGTAACTCAAAGTGATTCTTCAGAAAGCCTCTAAATAAGAATGAATGCCATAAAAATTGGCAAGAGACTATGTGGGAAAACTAAAACCAGATGGATAAATAAAATCAATAAAGATTTTTCAGAACTGCAACCAACCAACTAGAAAGATAGATAAATTCAAGATAGACAAAGGTGAAGAAGGCATGCTAGCATCTACAAAGTCTGTAAAGCCAACACAAAAAAAAAACATTATATGCATAGATAGCTGACCATATGTTTCAAGGAGATAATCAAGGAATTGGTCAAAAAAGAAATACATTAAACAAATTTTGGAAAATCTAGCTGTTGAGCGTGAAGCCAACCCAATCATTTCCCTGCTCAACTGTTGGCCTTAAAACAGTACTTCCTTACACAGTAATGAACCCAAGTTACTCCATGGGTTGTTGACTCTATTTCATCCTATTAAATCTTCTTTCCTTTTCTCAGAATTAAATCTCTATCCTGGTTAAGCTATTTGATATGTTACAGTTTGACCCCATACCAAGTAACATTATTTCTGAGAACTGCCCAGCTAAAGCATCTATTATTATATGATATTAATTTCTTTAATATGAGTAAAATTCATTCATAAACAAATTTCATCGAATATCAAAATTTTTGTAAAAAAAACAAACAAACAAAAAACACCATATAAATGCAAAAAATGTGTGGTCTAAGTTATGTAATTGTATTTTGCATTGTACATATTTGATGAAGTTTTCCTCAATGTTTAATTTAATCTTTTAAAAGTATTAGATTCATGTAATAGTTCACTTAATGTCTTTTGACATTTTGATTCCGATCTGTGTAATGAAACCATATAAATTTTGCCTAACTAGGCTTTCAGAGTTTTTCTAACTTGAGGAAACTTTTAAACCAATATATTTAAACTTTTACAATATTTTCATATTTAATACATCTTAGTTCACAGAGTTAGATATTGTCATTTTAAATGCTATTTTTTAAATATTTCATATCAGCAGTCAATAAAATAATAATTTTTATATTTTCTCAGGTTCCTATGATTGGGATAGCTGGAAATAGTGCTCAATCACTAATAGAAGAGTATTTGGATTCTGAAAGAATGGAAGATAACATCAATATACCAGATATTGAAGGAAATCTTCCCATTCATCGGGCAGCTATGGATGGCAGGACAGATGTCGTTCAAGCTCTTCTCCAGCAGGGTGCAAGGCCCAATGATACAAACAGTTTCAAAATGACACCACTGCAAATGGCCATTTCCAGCTGTCGAACTGATACTATCATTTTCCTTTTGTCCCATGGAGCATCACTACAAAGTAAAGATATAATGGGAAGGACAGCTCTTCATCATGCCGCACACTATGGTGACCCAGATGTGATTAGGCTGCTCTTATCTCATCGGGTAAACAAGGAAGCAAAAGACGCTGCAGGCAATAGGCCACTTCATTTTGCCTCAAAGTTTGGACACACTCAGGCAGTGCGATTGCTCATAAATGCAGGAGCAAATAGACAAGTGAGGGATTGTGAAGGTTTCAGGCCCATAGACTGGGCTTTGAAACATGGTGACTCTGAAATGTTTAGGATTTTAAGTGAGCGGGGTCTCAGGTTTAGCTAAATGGAGGCTGTGATCGCCAACAGTGTTAAAGTGTCACCTTAGCAATGCTGAATGTAGTGGTACTGCTTCGAATCCTTTCTAGGCAGGTTGAAATTTATTTTTTGGTGGAACCCACAAAATGAATCTTGAGCTTCATATTCTAGTTAGAATGAATTATTTACCTGTAGAATAACCTCCCTCCTCCTTAATTGTAACTGTATAATATGCACCAACAAATAAGCCACATTCATTTCATTGGGTTACTTTGAAATGAAAAAAGTAAGAGTGCCTCATATCAAAGACAGACATCTGTAATTTTCAGAATGTGCCAAAAAAGTCAATTTTTGTTTTATAGGTTCAACTCAAACTGTTTCTGATTATTTTCCTCAAGATTGATCAAGTTGAACCATGAAAAAAAAATCATTAGCATTGTTTTAAATTTAAGCATTATTACAAAATTTAACTATTTCTCAACGGTCCAAAAATGACAGATGTCCGTCTTAGATATGAGACCACTTATTATAGGAATTACAGTCAATTTTTTAATAATTATTTCATATTTTTCATCATTTAAATTCTTCTTAATAATCTTAGATAAACTAACATCAGTTGAATTGACATGTAAAATACTTTGTATATCATTAAATTTATAATCACTGTGACAGAAGTTTATTGCTATCACAGAAGAACTTACATCTTTCTATTCATGAGTTATTAAAATATTGAAATTTATTCCAATTAACTTTAATTTTGATTTTAATCATCACAAAGGGATGAGGCCTAATTTATATGAGTAATTGACTGATTTCAAGAAAGTTAGCAGTATGACAAATTTTTTTATCTCATTCTTTGTTGTGTTAAAGCGTTTTAATTTAATTTAATTTTAATTTAAATTAATAGATATAAAAGATGTTTAAAACTTGAACAATCAAATTTTAATATACAGCACATACAAATTTCTGATTAATGTAATAAGAGTGTGCTGATGTTCACCCGCAACAGTACACTTAATGAGACCAGTTATTTTCTACCGTATAGCGAAACACTCCTGTTTGTTGGTGAGGCAGAGGAGATTTAGGAGAGGGTATAAAAAAATCCTTGCAGTCAATGATCTTTAAGATGAAGACTAAAAAAAAAGTATGCTTTATATGATTAACCATATCAAAGTTAATTAAATTTTTCACAAAGCTGAGAAAAAAAAAAATTAGAAGCAAACAATTACTATATTGAAATTTGCACCCAAATTTATTAGGAAAGTTGTGTGAGTGGATATAACACGTATCAAATATGAGTATACTACAACATTTATTGCAAGAATTGTTTCTCTTAAAAAGCGCATATCACAACTGAAGTGTCATTTACAGAACATTATTTTTTATAAACACAATCCATGGCCCGAAGGACTTAGTGGAGGTACCCTGGACCAGAAAGTTTGGGATTTCTGACTTAGGAGTAGAGACCTGCAAAACTTGGTTCATTTGTTGTTTAACTGAAAAGGCTGAATTAAGCCTTGTTCACCTTAACTTTTTAGATGCATGGGGTATTAACACAAAAATTTAGCTTGCCTTATGATTAGAAGCACTTAACTTTTAGATGTGAATAAAAGGAAGTGGTATAAAAAGAATATATAAAAATATTTTGATGGAATAAGTTTATTATCATATTAAAAGTAATAATACATAAACGCAATATTTTAGTTAAATATTGGAAGAAATCCCGGAATGTTTGTATCCACAACAAATCAACAAAGTTTATCTTCTCAAATCACATGTAACCTCCCCGCCATACTCTTTGGTTATGCTGTTACTTTTACAAGCCATGACGTTATTTTGAGAGTTCCAGTAAAGTACTCCACAACTGTTTTTATATGAGGTGAATGTAACTGTGACAATTGTCAAGTTACTAAATTCAGCGCTAAGTTCATCGATGAGATTGAACCCACTTTTTAGCTGAACCAATGAGCTCAGCGCTGAATTAAGTTACTTACCCAATCAATCAACGGTTATTTTAAAACAATCATCCATCAACGGATGGGAATATGTCAATAAACGGACTAACTCCCATACGATCATAACCTCTAATTGTGAAAAAATGTAACAGCTACTATTTGGCATGTAGCCTGTTACAAAACCACTTTGCCATAGTTACTGACGTTCTAATACTCAGATAATAATTGCCAGAATAGTTTCTACAATGGTTCGTATATGTATGTTAATTGCGTTATCCGTTTCTGTTTGCTGCACGGGTGTTGAACTTGAGACTAAGAAAGGGATCATCAGAGGATCGGAAGGTACATCAAGAAATGGTAGATCATACCGTCAATATATGGCTGTGCCCTATGCCCGACCTCCTATTGACAAGCTACGATTTAGAGTAAGATAGTTCAAAATGTTTTATATTAATAAATATATTTTTTTTATGTTCACTAATATATGTTTCTCCAGTTTATCAAGTTTAGTTAGATACCACTTTGCGAGAATATAAGGGATGCAGCTCATAATTTTTAAACAGAAATTTAAAAAATTTAAGAGCACCAGTTATGAATGGGTGATTGGCGATAGTCCAAATAACTATCGTCTCTCTTATACACAAATTAATTTCAAATATAATATTTTTATAGAAATAAATTTAATAAGACGGTTCATAATTCTACCTCTTTATTGATAAGCAAAATATAGTATTAATATAGCAATGTAAAAGTGAAATATTTGATATTGGAAAACTGTTCCGAAACGACACAATAAGAAAATAAATAGAAGTATGAAGGCATGTTATTAAAAATATCTCTATTAATATATAAAATTGAAACAAAACAAAAAAATACTATCTCTAGTATTAATTATACGTTACAGTAATAATATTACAGTATTAATTATACCCCAGTATAAATCGTATGTTTATGAAGGAATTACGATACCTAAAATGCCTAATAAGTTCATAGGACTTTTCAAAACCTTGTTATATAGAAATTAAGCATAAATTCTTATACTATTCTTGAATCTTTGGTCCAACAGAAGTAATCTTTCCGGTACATCTCCTTCCCAGGAAGAAGTGGATTTAGTATACAATATTCGTCCATCACTATATGAAGATTGAAGACCTTTTTCTGTCATAAGTTCGAGTAAACACTTCATTGATGGTACAGCCTCCAATAACGTGCTATGCGGTCTCCGGTACTTCGCGATTGAGGGTCGATTTTATTTCCATGCTCTTTGTTTGGAAGTTCTTGTACCCCGTGAGTTGCTGTTATAAAAAAAATTATTATTGTGCACAGCGCTAGCGAATTCTGCCAGGGGGCGCGCTCCCCTCCTCCCCCCTCCCCCCGAGAGTTGGAAAAAAATTCCAAAAACCAGCTATTTAAAGAAAAGGGAAATATAGAGAAAATTCATCCTCATATACGATGAATATCCTAATGTAATACAAAAGAAAAATTCTATCGTCACCAGCACTAGCGAATTCTGCCACGTCACGTCCAACCTCAGGCACTAGAGATCCAGCCGGGGGGGCGCCCCCTCCCCTGGAAGCTGAAAAAAACCTCCAAAAATGTTACAAAAAAACCTATTTAAAGAAAAAAAAATATATAGGGAAAATCCATCCTCGTAGATGAATTCCTAATGTAATAGAAAAAAAAATTATCGTGACCAACACTATATTCTACCATGGGCGCACCCTATTTAGATGGTGGAAAATTTTTCGAAAAAAATTTACAAAGACACCTATTTAAAGAAAAGGGAAATATAGGGAAAATTCATTCTCATAGAATAATTTCCTATTGTAATATAAAAAATCTGGTGTCCGCAACACACAACTTTCACCTCTACTTTGAACAGTAATTACTTTCTGGCAATGCTGGGCTATTATAACATTTTTTTAAATACATTTTAAACAGAGATAAACCTTAAAGCTTTATTTTTATAGATTTAAATGACCTTATTTAAATTTATAGATAACAAGTCATTAAAACCATTATAATTACAAAATGTCTATTTAATATATCGACGGTAAGCAATAAAAATTTAGTCACTCCATCTGCTTTTATAAACCACACAACTTTCTTTGCTTTTATAAACCACAGAATGACTCCAACTCCAATTTCAACATTTTTTAATAATGTCATTTTAGTGATATTTTTAGTTGAAAAAGTTATCTATGCAGACAGTGAGTAAGTTGATTCCGGAGGTGGTGATTGCAGTGTTAAAATATAGAACGGTGAAAAAGGTATGAATTTAGGTACACATTTCTTATGAAAGATACTTTATTAAATATCTGTAGAAAAAAGGTTTTTTTTAGTCTCAACAATTAAAAAAGTATATTTTAAATTTATCCAAATTTTCGCCTCTTCCGGAATAAAATCTTTTTTTACGGTATATTTTAAATTTTCATCTGAAAACAAAAAGATAAAATATCCTTTCAGATGACTTACTATTGGACATAAGCACATTTATACAACAAAACACATAATAACATTAAAAAAAATTAATATGAACCAGTCAACAATATGTACTTTATATAAAAAACTCAGCAAATTATTTCACAATAGTTTACTATTTTTTAATAACAATTATCCATCTAAAGTATCATTACCTTAAAAGTTAAAAATAAAACAAAATTAAAGGTGATTCCAATTATTGGACTAAACTTTTTTTTAATCATTAGTAATATGCTAAAACAAAATTCAAAAACCAAAACAAAAGATATAAGCTTTGAAGGAGAACATACCAAAACAGAACAAAAAAAAAAAAAAGCTACAGACCATATCTTTCCTCCTAATTGTCCGATTTTAACGATTTTTTTTTTTTGATTTTTTAGAAAATTCCGTAAACTCCAAAAAACCATAACAATATCCCCAAAAAAGTGTATACTTTTTGGGTTTTTCGGAATTTAGTTTTACCATCCCTCGTAACTTTTTTTCCAGCTTCTTTTCGTTGAAGTATATTATATAGATTAATATAAAGGATGTCGAGAAAATGACTTACGCGAAGTTTCATTGAAATCGGTTCATCCGTTTAGGCGCTGCAATCTATAGCAATGCATGTTTTTCTGCATTTTTATTTTTTTCTCCTTTATTAACTTATCAAATTCTTTCAAAAGTTATATTTAGCATTTTTTTGTAACTCTGAATAATTTGAAATGATTAACATTATAATATAAACCATATTAAAGGTACTTTAGAGGAAGACGTATATGAACATTGGGCATTTAAGTCCTGTAAAGGGACATCAATGAGGATAAGACCTAATTGGTATTAAAGATTACTTCATTATACATTGATACACCGAGTTTAATCAAAATCGTTAGAGCCGTTTTTGAGAAAATTATAAAAATGTGTTTCAGCGTTGATATAAAGTGGCACTTCCGGTTAGCCAATTTTAAGGAAAAAGTTGCTTTCACATCTAAGGCATATACCTATCTTAAATACGTAATATCAGTTTCGTACGGCTTTTCGTTTTTGAGCTAGACAGTTAACATATAAACACACAGACCATTTTTTGGGACTTGGTCATTTCGACTCAGGATACCTCAAAACGTGTATTTCCGTTAAAATCTCAGATTTAAATATTTTCTCGATCGCAATACTTACCCTTACTATATATTACATATATACGTAAGTGAAAGCAAAAAACATAAATTTGAAATTTCTTAGTTTTCTGCTGGAAATTGGGCAATTGTTTATATGTACTTTTTTTTTGTAGATTTTGATTTTTAGTATTAACCTTTTAAATATTTCCCTCTACTTACGGGACACTCTGTATATATACAGGACATCCCGTAAATAGAGGGAAACGTGTATTTCCGTTGAAAACTCAGACTCCAAAATTTTCTCGATCGCAATACTTAACCTTTATTACAGTGACCAGCTCTAGCGATTTCTGCCAGGGGTGCGCCCTCCCTTGGATGGAGGAAAAAGTTTCTAAAAGGAGCTATTTAAAGAAAAAAAAAGAAATATAGGGAGAATTCATCCTCATAAACGAATTTCCTAATGTAATATAAAGAAAGAAATATTGTGACCAGCACTAGCGAATTCTGCCAGGTGGCGCGCCCTTCCTTGGAGGGTGACGAAAAAATCCGAAAAAAGTTCCATAAAACGCAAATTTAAAGAAAAGAGAAACATAGAGAAAATTCGGATGAATGTACTATTAACAAAAATTATTATCACGATCATTTTTATTAATCTTGCGGTTTTTCTTATTACGTCACCTTACCAACCTGTGGTGCACGACGAAATTTTGTGAAACCAACAATACAATGTAAGAGCATAAGTCGTAGTTTGTTCCTGCTCACTCCGAACTGAGTCTCGCAGGTGGAATATATTATGGAGGAAACTTAATTAATAAAAAAAAAAAAAAAAATTATTCTTTCGAACAAGCTTTTATTCGAGCCCAAGAAAATACAGTTTTTCTCCCGGACCCAGTTTTTATTCAGCTCTAATAGATTTAGAAGCATTGCAACCTTCAGCAACTATTGCCTCCTTGAAGAGTCCATGGGATTCATAAAACTGATCACGATAACAATTTGAAATTTCTCATTAGAAAATGTTCTTTTCTTAATACAGCTGCTGTTGGAAATGTTTTCATGAAGAAAGGTACTACTTATTTGGTCTGTGATTTGATCGGAGTCTGATTATGATCCAAATCGGAAATTATTGATTTTCTTTTTTAGAGAACTCATTTCCAAGCTGTAGGATCATTTACAGTAATCTGTCTCAGATTTTGACAATAATGGTAAAAATTAGAATTCATTGACCTAGATATCGACCATATTACTTAATCAAATTATTAAGTTTAGGTTCGACTCTTTCGACGAACAATTTGACGTTCTTTAATTTCTTAAATAATACGTTGTTTGCATTGATGCATGTTTATTTGTAATAATGAAAAAAGAAATCAGATAAATCTGGATTTTATGGCTGTAAAAAGTTTTCTCTTAGTGACCCGTGTTAGCAATTTAACTTTTTAACATGTCTAAACCCATATACAGGTTGTCCCGTAAGTAGAGATAAATTTTAAAGGAGTGATAGCAGAACTCAAGAAACACAAAAAAGTTTCTACAAACAAAGCTTAGATTTTCAGCAGGAAAGTAGGAAATTAAGTTTGTGACTTTTTAAGTAAGTCAGGTTTTTTGATGAATATGAAGTGATAAATAAACACTATTTAATTTAAGTAATTAATTATTAGTTCACTGTAAACTAAATAAAATTTATTTTAAATAAAAATAGAGTTTGTTTTTGTTAAAACTATTTAAAGAGGACTTTTGAGCGGCGAAACTCAGCTAAGGAGTGGGGGAAGTTGGGTAGTTGTGGGGGAACGGGTATTCAGAAAATTCCTGAATCTGCCACTGTCTATAAGTGGAAGTTGATAGGTACTCCTTCAACTACAACTAGTGCAGTCTCGCCTTGAGATTCCGAACTAATGAATTCCAGTCTGGGGAGGCCTAATTATAATTACCCATGATTATACTTTTATAAATGACCTTCATCGTAGGGCATTCAAATCCCCAAAACTCCTTGGCATTGGTGAATTTCTATCTTCTTTCATATTCCTCTAAAGGGAGGCAATGATTACATATTACCAGCAATCTAGTTCCTATATACAGGATGCTATTCTAGAGGATTACTACATCAATGTAGTCCATGCCTGAGGTTCCAGCTATCCTTTGAGTACTTATGGCAGAATTGGTATATTTTAAAATGATAGTAAGCAGTCTGTATAGGATTCTTTTCTACTTTCACCAGAGTAGTTGCCTGGGTATCTTTCCTCTTACCTCTTATTAAAATAACCAGCAATTATTAATCCAAGGTATGGTTGGTTTACTTTAACCTGTTAACAGGTGAGTCAATTGACTCTATTTGAAAAATGTTGCCTCAAGGCTCTGTTATAGGAATGTTTTGTATACACATGTATGTATGTTTTGTATTGATAAATTATTATATTTTCTGTTTTTAGAATCCTCAGATGCATGATGGCTGGGAAGGTGTCTTAGATGCTTCAAAGGAACCTCTACCCTGCATACAAAAAATATCGTTTTCCACTCTTAAACAGAATTCGACCATTGGAAAGGAAGACTGCTTATATCTAAATATCTACACTCCTGTAACCTTAATAATCTTGAATTATCTGCATATATTAATTTTCTGTATAATAGTTTGATTTATTATCTTAGAGTGAGCCAGAAAATGATGAAAAACTTCCAGTAATGGTCTATATTCATGGTGGAGGCTTCCGGTGGGGATCTCCTGGTTCCAAAAATAGTGAAAAATTTTTCATGGATGAAGACATTGTTCTTGTAACTGTTCAATACCGCCTTGGAACTTTAGGTTCGCAAAATTCTTTTTCTCAAATAATTTCGTATTAAGAATGTATATAAAATCAAATTCAAGATGGATACTATTTTAATTGTATTCAGAAATTCGATTAATGAACTTTTTTATCATTAACTTTAATTATATCATTTACAGATACTGTTTGTGACATGATTTTCAATGTTTTAAATCATTTATTAATTTTTGGTTTTTGTTGCCTCTACCCTGCAGGATCATTGGAAATATATTTTACTTACACCCTGTTATACAGTTTCATTATTTCTAAGAACTCAAATGTTTTTCTCTGCTTTTAAACAGTCGTTCAAGTTATCTTTGAGACTTAGTGACATATCCAATTTTAAATCTAGGGCAGTCTTGAAAAATGTATTTGTCGGCCTGTTAGTAAATAAGCATATGAGAACTCACAATGCATAATCCTTAATTGGCAGAGGACTAATTCTTCTTTACTGGAGGATCAGTTAGAAGTTTTCCATTTGGAACAGAGGCTTTTTATTTATTTTAATTTGGATTATTTTTGTTGCCATCTGTTCTGCCACATTGTCCACTATTCCTTCTTTACATGTTCTAAGAAATCTTCTACTGGGACTTTGTTAATTATTAATACCGGAGTTGTTCCTCTCTTTTCCCCCATATTGGCTTTAAAGGCTTCTTTATCTGCTTATTCATTTCTAGTGATCCTGCAGTGTGAAGGGGCCCCTCTGAATATTATTTCCTTTCCTTTCTCTCTCAATATCCTCCAAATATTTTTTATTACCCTCACCAGTGTAGTTGTTGGTCTTGTGTTTTGGAACGCTAATATTGCACTCATTGCGTCTGTTACCATGGCCCACTCTTAATTTTCTCAATATATGTTAGAGTTTCTCTCATTGCTATCATCTTTCTTCTAAATTTATAAGAAATCTTTGAAAGTTTAAAGAACATTTTAGTTTATAAAAACGCATCCTACTTCATTGTTTAATTTTGAAGCATTTGTATGTATCACAATACATTCTCTGTTTTTTTTTTTTTTTCGAAATTTCAAAAAATAGGTTTTGTGCTTCAATTTCAAGCTTATCTTTTTGACAGCTAACCATCAAGTTTTCTATAACTGGTAAAGTGTGGATCCATCAGCAAATTATTATGTGTGTCATATCCAAAACTGTTTCTAATTTTTGTTCTTAAACATTTTCATTCACTTTGAAATCATTATCAAGTATTATTTATTTATAATCTGTTTATATGTATAGTGTATTTAATCTCTTCCAAATAATGAGGGTTTAGAAGTTTTAATAATTAAACTTAATTATTAATTAATAATACTTAAACTTAATATGCTGTTCTTATGTTCGAAACTGCTGCATCATGTCAAGTGTCAAAAATACTTTTTATTTCAGGATTTTTATCAACAGAGGATTCCCTCATACCTGGAAATTTTGGTTTGAAAGATCAAGCAATGGCCTTGAAATGGGTAAAAGAAAATATTGATGAATATGGAGGGAATCCTGATTTAATTGTGGCTTTTGGTGAAAGTGCTGGAGGTGCTAGTGTACACTATCTTTTAACGTCTCCATTATCAAGAGGTATTATTTGTAAAGGAAAATACTGAATTATTATTTTTAAATGTATGTTTATTGAGATTTAATTTTTATATGTCTACATTCTATGTAGCATTTTGTAGTACATGTAAGCAACTTGATATTTTCTTTAAGTTAATTAATAATGGGATATTAGGTTTAATCTTAAAGTTCAATCAAAATACCATAGAATTATCATTTGTTTTCAAAACTGTGATTATATACATGAGAACTTGTAGTGATTTATTGATATTATTGATTAAAAGAAAAATAATTTGACACCATTATTTTATGAACATGTTAAAAAATAATTTTCTTAATCATAGGAAAATCAAAATGAAATTGTTATCCATTTAAATCTATTAGTATTGATTATTGTTGAAAACTAATTATAGCAGATGCTTATTTATTTATTTTATCATACAAATAATGAGAACTTAGGTTAGTCTGATTAATTGAAATACTAAAGCTTCATTATATGGATATTAACATTTTAATAACTCAAATTTCTAGGAAATAACAAATCACTTTAAGTTATGCATAAAGTTAAGAATATTTTCATTGATAAAACTTAGCTTTAGCTTCCTTCCATTTAATAATATTACAGAGTTACTTTTTTACTTAGAGAGATAAGATAAATTATTTTTTTTGGTGAAGTAAACAGTACAATCCTTTTTTATCTGGAGTTATGATGAATTTAATTTTTTTGTATTCTTATTTTTTTTATCACAGAATTTTCTCAAGGGATCACAAACCAAAAAAAAAAATATAATAAAACAATAATAATTGAATTATCAAAGCTTGGGTTATCATGAGTGGACTGAATTAAAAACCATTCTTTTCTTTTGTTAAAATGTTTTTAAATGAATTTTACATCTATTAATTGAAATTTTTTTAGATATCATTAAAGGAGGAATATCTCAGAGTGGTGTTCTTGACGCACCATGGGCTCTTTCTCCACCTGGCCGTGCAAGGAAATATGCTATGCATGTAGCTGATATGGTTGGCTGTGGAAAAGATCCATTACTAGAATGTTTCCAGTCTCTTCCAGCTGAGCAGTTAGCAGCAACTGATGCTGAATTTACTGTATGGAAATGATTTGTTTATATTTCATTAATGCAAATATTAATAAAATTAATCACTTTGCTTGTTTAATACTTTTTGCTGGATTCTTGGGTCTCCTAAAACATTTAATTGAATATTGATTATCTTTTTAACAATATTTTACTTTTAATGCACTTCTATAATTTTCTGCCGATTCACTTTTTGTCTCATCAACTCACAAAATTGAGTTGTTCCTTTGGCTTCTCCAATTTCTACCTCACTTTTTCTGTTTCTTTTGTCGGAAAAGACTTCATATTCGTTTAATAAAACTTAAATTTAGGCAATGGAATGTTGATTGTGAAATGCAGAGATGCTAAGGAGGTTCTGGTTACAAACAAGAAATATGTCCTTAGGCATTGAAATTATCACTTAGATTTTCATTTGAATGATAGAATGGTGGTGGAAAATACGACAGTGAGAAAGATGCTAATAGGTGATTAAAACCATATGATCTTGAAGATGTTGAGGAGGCTACTCAACAGTTGAATAATAATAAGGCTTAATAATAAATAATAAGCCGATGATCTTCCAGTTGAACTGATCAAGTACGGGGGTAAAGAGTTGACAAGATTTCTCTATATATAGTGATGGACATATGGCATACCGAAGAAATGCCATTTGAATATAACAAGACACTAATATGTACAATGCACAAGATGGATGATGTGCTTAGCTGCAGTAATTGTCACATCATATCCCTACAATGCTATGCCTATGAAGTATTCTCAAGAATACTTTTAAAAAAGCTCTTTCCCTTTGCATAACAGAAAATTGGGTTATATCAAGCAGGTTTCATAAGGAAAAGATCCACAATAGACCAACTTTTCTCGGTGTGGATTATTTTGGAGAAAGCCAGAGCACACCTATAACACATATAATTTAATATTTTTTATAATTTTCTGAAAATTTTTAGTTATAAATCTAAATTAATAATAATGATAATAATAATACTTTATTTATTCTGGGATGAGTCCCTTTAGAATAATACAGGAAGATAGAAGTGTGGGCTAAGGAGCCTCAGAGATACATAAATAAAAATACAGAGTAATTGAACAGTCTTGGTGAAAAAAAAAAATCATATATATATATATATATATATATATATATATATATATATATATATATATATATATATATATATATATATATATATATATACACATATATACATATAAGTTGCTTTCCAATTTTGATCAGTTGATAATACAAAAAGTAAAAAAATAGATAAAAAAAATTAGAATACATATAATGAAGAACGAACTAATATTTTATGTACATACTTACAGTAGTATCTACATACGATTTTATGGGGACTGGATGGATAAGAAATTATTGAACAGGCGGGATTTAAAGGTAGGAAGGGTATTGGATTGATGGATGTGGGAAGGGATGGAGTTCCCTAAGGATGAGGATCAGATAATGAACGATTTGTCGAAAGCAGCGATTCGGTGGGCCCTTATGTATAAATCAGAAGACCGGGAACGAGTATTGCGGGAACGAACAGAGGATTTGAATTGAAGGAGCTTGGAGATGTATAAGGGACGGTGGGATTGGATGTCTTGAAAGAGGAAGGATGCTAGGAAATACTTACGATGGTAGGAAGGATAAAGCCACTTTAACTCCGCATAAAAATGAGAAACAGGCGTCCCTTGGGATCCCGAAGATGAATCGTACAAAGCAATTTATCAAATGTTTTAGTTTCTTCTCGAGATCCCCAGAGAGGCCCCCATATATCGTACAGCAATAGTCAAAGTAGGGAAAAATTATGGAAGTGACTAGGAGCCTACGGGTTTCAAAAGGAAATAGGTGACGGGAGTAATTTAGATGTTTTAGGATGGAAATGGCACGGTGGGAAATATTGGATATATGATTTTTCCAAGAAAGCGTGTCCAAGAAAGTTAAAGTAACTTAATGGCAGAATACGATCTTATTCTAGGCTTTTAAAAATTTTTTTAGTATAAGTTAATATTAACATAATAATCATTATTACTTCCTGCTTAATAAATTTTAATTCTTGAAGAATTAGTGTCTTCTGATTTCTGTTATTCTTATTACACTGTTGTCTGTCTATTTAGAATTAGTTCTATGTTTAATCATGAAGTTCATTTACAATATGATTTTATTTTGTGATATTCTGATGGGTATGTAGTTATCCTTGATGTTATTCAAAGTCAAATATCTACTTGATATGCTTATATTTTATTTTTACAGACGTGGGATTTCGATCCTGTTGTGGTTTTTCAGCCAGTGATAGAAGTGAAAAATAATGGTGCTTTTATGAAAGAAGATCCTAGAACCATAGAGGTTACTCTACCATGGGTAACAGGAATAACAAATGGTGAAGGAAACTTGAAATCAGCAGGTATTAAAATTTATTTGAAAGATGAATTTTGAACACAATTGAAGAACAAAGTAATCTTTTCAAGATACAAAAAAAAAGTTCTTTCTTTCAAATTATTCTTTGTTTAAAGAATATATTTCTCAAAATATTCTTCACCCAACTAAACTGTGACAAAATAGAAATAGAATAATAATCTCGATAATCTGGACATATTATTGACGTGGAGTCTTCCAAATTATCGAATACAAAGTGTGTTATTAATTTAGAAATGCACACATAGACATTTATATTTATATTTCTTCTTCTTCTTTATCTCTCTCTTTGTGCCATTACTAGCATTAAGGGGCCTCTATCCAATGCAGCCATACCTCTTGGTCCCTACTAAGCCGCCTCATTTCCTGGAGGGTTTTACCTCTCTTCTCTCCAAACCGCTGCATATACTCCTGATAGCAAATTCTGGGGAGGCCCCTAGCCCTCCTCCCAGTGGGCTGAGCTTCCAGAACCTTTCACAGATCTCCTCTCTCCATCCAATAAACATGGCCCAAACCACTTCAACTGTCGGTTTTCCAGTAATGTCCTTAGCTCCGCTACCTCCAGATCCTCTCTTATGCATTCATTTCTGATGCAGTCCCTCCTGTTCTTTCGAGTAGCTCTCCACAGAAACTTCATCTCGGCTGCTGTCACAGGGCTAACTTGCTTGTCCAGCATAATCCAGCTTTCGCTTCCATACATGTGAGTTGGGAGGTACACCAACTTGTATATGTGCCTTTTTGTTTCCTTGCCAATTTCCTTGTGCTCAATTATGCTGTTGCAGATACGGTAATAGACCTGGTTGGCTTTTGATATCCTATTCGCTACTTCTGGGTCAATCTTCCCCATGTTGCTGATAATTGCTCCTAAACAGGAGAATTCTTGCACAAGTTCAAGTAAAAATTTTTAAAAAATTGTCTTTTCCAAATCCTTAATTTGTATAACCCCTTATTTGAAGGTTAGAAAGCAAGAACTGCTTTCTTCTTTCACTTTAACACTATTAAGGCTGTACCAAACCTATTCCTATCCTGGCTTATATCGTGAAAATATCAATTTGTTTCACTTTCCTTACCAATTCCGGTCCAGCGTGTTTTCTGGATAACAGTTATTTACAAATTAAGTTTTGCAGTTTAGTATTCTGTCAGCTTAACAGGTATATAAAGTGATCTTACGTTTTACATTCCAATATTATTAGCCATTATATAAGTTTCAGATTGTTTACATAAATACATCTTAAATCCAAATCGAGACTGTTTATGGTAAGTAATGAGTAGTTGTTTTTTTTTTTTTGTTGTTTTTTTTACAAATAGTGGGTAGTCAGTTCCTCCTTCAATCCTCCTTTTTTAAGTGTCCTTGGGACTGCAAGTGATCCTTAGGTAGCAACTCTCACAGGCAGAGTTTAATGAAATAATTGAGGACATGGTAAAGGTAGTAAATAATAATAGAAAGGCTTAGCGAACCCGAAGGTTCGATGCCGACACCACCAATCGCTTATTACACACCTCCCTCCACCGTTCGCCGTCCAAACCCAGTCCCTTCAGATCGGCTTTAATGCAATCTTCCCACCTTCGCTTCGGTCTACCCCTCGGACGCTTACCATTCGGCACAGCAAATATTAACCTTTTAGGAATTCTCTACTAAGTCCAACAACTTTACAAGCCCATTTGATTCGCCGCGATGAAATTATCTCAATTATATTACTCGGATATAGTTCACGCATCCTTCTTCGGTCCGAATATTCTACGCAATACTTTATTTTCAAAAACCTTAAGACGCTGCTCATCCCTTAATGTAAGCGGCCAAGTTTCGCACCTATAAAGAACTGTAGGCAAGATAATTGTTTTATAGATTCTAATTTTTAAGTTTCGGGACAAGAGGCGCGAACTAAGTAGTTTTGTCACAGAAAAATAACAAGCATTTCCCGCCTTCAGTCTAACCTTAATTTCTTCTTCAATTTCGTTTTTTCTAGTTATCGTAGAACCTAGATACCTAAATTTATCTACCTGTTCAAACATATTACCATCTATATCGATATCACCAGTAGTATCGCCATTTTTGCAGCTAACCATATATTTTGTTTTATCCACGTTTATTTCGAGTCCTAGTTCTTTACCGGCTTTCATTAACGTTGTCGTATTTAGTTTTATAGTTTCAACGTCTTCGCTTAACAGTACCAGATCATCAGCATAGCCCAGCACGGATGTTGTCCCGCCCAGATCCAACCCTTTCTCGGTTCGCATTACCTCCCTAATGGCATGTTCTAATGCCAAATTGAACAGGACAGGCGAAAGAGAATCCCCCTGTTTTAAGCCCGAACGAACCTCAAATTTTTCGGACAAATTATTACCGATTCTAACTTTATTGAGTGTCTCCGTCAAGCACATCCTGACTAGATTTACTAGTTTTTTTGGAATCCCCTGCTCGATTAGAATATTATACAGTTTCTGGCGGTCAATAGAATCGTAAGCCTTTTTAAAATCTATATACAGCTGGTGAACAATACCGTTGTACTCCAATTTTTTCTCTAATATTTGCCGTAAAGAAAATATTTGATCAATAGTCGAACGATTCCGTCTAAATCCGCATTGGTAGTCTCCGATAATTTCCTCGGCGTATTCCGTGATTCGACTGGTTAAGATTAAAGTAAATATTTTATAACATACCGGAAGGAGTGAAATTCCTCGATAGTTATTACAATCCGTCCTCGCGCCCTTTTTGTGAATCGGAATAAGAATAGATTCTTTCCATTCTTCAGGTAATTTCTCATTCACCCAGATCTTTTTAACTAACCGATGTATTTTAGAAACTCCAGCTTCCCTGCATGCCTTAATTAGTTCAGTAGGAATATTCTCGGTTCCCGCTGCTTTATAAGATTTTAATTTTCCGATAGCTAATTCAACTTCCTCTTTACTCGGTTTAAAATTTGAAATCTTTACTTGGTGGAAAAGGTAGTAATTCATGAAAAGTTAATTTTATAGGTAAAGAAAAAACCGTTTTGACACTTTTTTTGTTTTAACTTAAACTTTTTTATTATTATAGGGAATAAACTTTAAGGGGCCGGTATAACAGCTATGTAGGTAGCTAGTAAAGCAAAGATCATAGGATCGAATCCTGGCCCTACTTCCCAATAAAGCTGGTCTCCACAGGAAGTTAGACCATTAATCTCTTAAATAGGGGAGACTATGTTAAAAAAAAATTATTATTTAGTTGTTATTTTTCTTCTATTTATTTTATTTTTTGTGTTTATATAGTGTAAATGTAGTCTTACCACTCTATGATTATTGCTAAAGTGACAGAATATTATATTACTCAATAAAAAATAAATAAGAAAGCTATTCATAGAAACAAAACAACTCCCAGTTTTGACTTGCTCATCCTTTTATGCCATCGACATGACTAATTATTCTACCTTTTCCATATCAATGCCTCAATTATTTAAAATAATGAATAATAGATAACAAATGATTCATATTATCTATAAATGAGAAATAATAAGTAATTCAGGTAAAAATGCCAACAAATAACTTGTAAAAATGTGTTTGTTATTAATTATTTAAATTTAAAAAAAATTCAAATAATGCCCAACACTATTTGTAATCTATGATCTATGGATTTATAATACCTATGCTAATATTAATGTTGTTTATTTTATTTTCCTCCCTATTCTGCCTTTTAAGCAATGTAAGTGCTTGCAGCAGTGGATGCCCTTGATTTACAACCCACTGGTATAAATGAAACAATTCACACATTCATTTTGAACTGTGCACAAAGCTTGCTTGTTAGTCCAAGATGTGGGACAGCAGTCTTCTTATGGACAATATCTAGACGTGAATACAATTTTCTTTATCCACAGGTAAATCTTTCTCTATCATTCAGAATTTAGAGTCCTAGACCACTACAAAAAAGAAAAACACTGAGAACTTCCTTTCACCTTAAGCCAATTAGCTCGCTATTTTCATTATGGTTTCCCCAAGCTAACTAAATTTACAATATGGACACCCTCAAGCCAAACTAATTCCAATTGTATTATGAGACTGGTATAGATTACTATAAGCATTTGAATGAAAAATTACGAGAGAAATTCTATTTTATTTCACATGTTGTTTTTTAGGCATTATAGGCTTTGTAGATCTTTTGCTGCCTTAATAAGCCTGCTCCATTGCTCTCTATTTTGGACTATCTTTCTCCAGTTATCTTAATGTAGCTGCTGTATCTTTGTTGATTATATATCTCCATCTGCTTTTTGGCCTTCTGCACGGTTTCTTGCTTTCTATTGAGACATTCATTTTTATGTAGAGGCTTCCAGATGATTGCTTTGAGCTTTATGCACTGCCCGGCTTAACCTCCATGCCTTATAATAATAATAACATAAGATATTGATTGATCAGTTTCTGTAAGCAGCTCTTTATTGGTCTTTCTTCTACATGTGCTGGTCCTCTGATCCCAAATTTCTCAGGTTATCCTGTGGTGGATTTTTCTCTCAAATCTTTCAATACTTTTTTCTAGGGTGCTGGTTAGTGTCCAGATCTCACATTGATATATTAGAACTTCTCCTAATTATTGTATAGTTTTATACAATAGATTGGATCAAATAACAGCCAGTGTCCATGCATTATCCGTATATTTTCTTTCTAAATCAGTTAAAACTTACCTTTTTTTTTTTTTTTCAGCTCTCATAAATCAAGATCCTTCAGTATTGGATTATTTTATTGAGAACATTGATAAAGTTCTTGCAACTATATTGTACATAGACCCTAAAACACCAATGGCTGACCAACTTTTGAATATGGTGAAAAATCGGTATTTTCAAAATCTTACTGACAAAAAGCACATCCTGAAAGAACATGAAAAAGTAAGTAAAAAATGAAATTGTTTATTGACATATAAAGTATCTTTGTCTTTTAAATTATATTTTTACTTTTATGAAATGGGATAACACATACTTATTACAAAAATAGCTGATCTTGCTTACTCATCTTCTCTGTCTTTGAATTTAATTTTTCTCCATTGGTCATGTGTTAGGTAATAAAGTATAGTAGTCTAAAAATATTGTCTTTCCTTAATTATTTATTACTATCACTTCACAGAGTGCATATATTTTTTAAAGCCAATTTTTTTAAAAATTATATTTAAACTAAGTAAATAACTCATCCCACTTAAAATGGTCCCTTTCCTTATGACCCTATTCATTTTTATTAATGAAATATTATTTATTATTCACACTGCTTTATGTTTTCTTCTTTTTTTAGTTATTCTTTGATTTGTATTTCGCTTATCCTATGAAAAAGGCTCTTGAACGACACACAGGTCCAAAGTATGCCTACTTCCTCAGCCATAGACCTGAGCATTCGATTACAGACATGTTCGGACCTATTAAGTTGAATTCTTCAAGTAATGATGATTCATTATTTTATTTTATTATTATTCTTAATGTATGGTTTCAAAACCACTTCTATTCACTTCTTTTAAAGTCTGCTAATTAATGTTTATACCTTTTATAATATCTTTTCTTTTTTCTTCCTCCACATCTCTCTCATCCTCTCAGAGTGTTGAGTCTTCCTTTTCTCTCCCACCAGTTGTTGTGGAAAATTACTTTATTATTTATTATTTATAAATTGTATAAATGTTGTAATGTGTATTGTATTAATATAAATAATGTGTAAAGAGTAAATTAATATTACAATAAAGATGGTAACACTGGTTCACACCAATGAGCATTATGGGCACACTCTGTTTGGGTCTGTTATGGTGTTCGTTAGACTAACCTTGAAACAACTGTTTTCATTTTAATACCCCACAATCCCAACATTCATTTAGTTATCTATTTCCTGAATCCTTCAGGAATCACCTTATTTTTGAGTGAAAATTTCTCTGCTGTGTTTTTGATGGAGTGAAAGTGAAAGCCTTACTAATCAAGACCTGTGCAATGCTTTCGGGGAAGCTGATATTGAGAAAGCATGAAGTTAAGGCATTTGAGGTATGCAGGGCATGTTGCTAGGATGGCAGATGGAGAAATGCCTAAAGTATTGCTTACACAGCCTATCCATAGAACAAGGAGAAGAGAGAGATCAAAGCTGAGATGGTCAGATCGGAGATGCCAAGGCATGTTGGCAGTTCGAAACTGGATGGCTGTAACGATTGGAGGAAACGCTTAAAGGAAACCAAGACCTGTAACCGGGTCGTAGTGCCATGAGAAGAAGAATCTCCTTAATTCAATGAATTATTTATTTTAAACAAAATAATGCCACACAAAATTAATATTTTATTATTTATTTATATTTTATGCAATTTGCACCTGCATCTAGCAAATTTGTTATGTTTGTATTGTCTTGGTGTATTTGCTTGATATGGATTTTATTGGTGTAGCAGGACTCTTGGCCATTTTCTTTTTAATCTGTATTGTTCAGGTAACAGGGAGCAGGAGATAGAAAAAACCAGAGGATTGGAGTGATTTTGGCTTGAAGAATAAAGTGTAGTGTATTTGTCGTGGATGTAGGATTTTACTGTTGGGATGTTTAAGTCGTTATGTATAGTAGTATTTGAAATGTACCAAGATGTGTTAACAATTTTTCGTAAAATTTTTGATTGTGCTGTTTGTATTTTTTTTATGTGTGTTTGTTTTGCTGAACCCCAAAGTTCTGCTCCATATGTCCTTATTGGTCTCAGTAAGGTGTTGTAGATCAGTCGCTTGTTTCGTAAGTTAAGTGAAGATCTGTAGTCCAGAAGATGTGAAAGTTGGCTATATCGTCTAGTAAGTTCTTGTCTTTTTAATTTTGTATGTTCCAAGTAAGTCTTTTGTCTAAGTAGAGTCCAAGATACCGTACATAGTTCTTTGAATTAATATTTAGATTTAAAAATCTTAAGAATTAGGTGTGAAAAATGCATTTAAGTATTTTTTAAATTGTTTCTTACTTTATAATGAATCAAAGAACAAAATATGTTGGGTTTTTTTTTTTTGTCACCCACTGCATTCAAGCCACACATGAACACCTTAAAGTGCAGAGGATTAGGGAAACTTGAGGAATGATGATGAAGTTCCTATGATTTTTTACTTTGGTTCTTAATCGAATACGATATAGGCCATTCACCTCATGTTCAGCAGTTTCTGTATCATGACTTGGAGCGGAGGAGGGAAGTGGCCGAAAACTTTGGTTTAGTGAGGCTCTTTGATCAAATTTTATTTATTATCAGTATTAACAGGCAATTACAGTGTTGATTTAAATATAATTCCTTTATCAAAAAAATTATTATTTTAATTTAGTAACCTTATGTGCTTTTGTAGCAGGGCAGAAAAGAAGGATTATATAATTAAACCTAGCCTTCTTTTTGTCTAGTAGTTTTGCTTCATTACATGTCTCCACTCCAATCTGTCTTGAATTTCTGTCAGGCTAAGTTTTTAAAATAAAAACTACAAATCATACTTATTACACTTTTCTTATCAAGTAGCTATATTATTTCAATGTTTCAATTTTTATAATTTTTTAAATCATTAAATTAACCCAAAATAGAAGAAAATATTTTAATTGAAAAAAAAAACCGGCTACAGAAATTGAGAAATATTCTCCATCTTAAGGGAATGTACTTCCTACTTACTTATATATCTTGATAAATTGATACAGAAATTGATATCTACAAATATTTAAACTTGATGTAATATTGATGTAATGGGTACCTTTCACTACACATTATGGTTCCAAATAGATTTCGTCCCAAGTGTCGATGCATGTGATACATGGGACGAACGAACAGGATAACATCCGAGTATTGGGTTTTGTTGGGGGGAAGGTAGGCATTCAACTACTACATCAAGTTTGAATATTAGTATATGTCAATTTTTTACATATGCAGAAGCATTTGACTATGATTAATATATTTTATATTATATTATGTAATCTTATTGATATCATATACATACCGTTTTGTGTTTAATATATATTCTATTACATTATCATTATGTTATAAATTATTATATTATTCTACTATATTGTATTATTATAATAGGTTAGAATTTTATTATATTGAAATGCTTAGAAAAAAATTAAACCCTGTAAAAATTATTTACTCATCATTAATGACACCGACTGATAGATGTTGCCATCTATGGGACCAAATTGTAATTATTGGTTAGTAAACTCTAAACTCTGAAAAAAAACTCTAAACTCCTATTAATCTACCAAGGTGTTTTAGTAAATATGGAAATACATTTCTTTAGGGTGGATAGTATTTCTATATTTGGGTGGTTTTTTTTAATTCAAATATTTTTTTTATTTTAACAATTTTAGAATTAAAATATTAACAATTTATTTTAATAACATATGATCACATGATATCATTTCAGATCAATTAATAATCAAGATACTTAAACTATAATAAAAATTTTTTCAGTATTTTGTGCTCAAATTATTTCAAAACAGTCATGGGATCTCACCGAGTAATTACAACCATCAAAGTTAAAAATCGATCAAGATATCCAATCAAAGTATTGTTACATACTTCATTAGTAGAACACACTTTACACTGTAATTTGTGGGAATTTTGAGTTCAAATTCTTTTGAAACATTCATGGGATCTCACTGAATAATTTAAGCCATCAAACTTAAAAATCTATATAGATGTTCGCTCCATTTTTGAATTACATAGCTTTTAGCAAATAACCCAAATACATTAATCCTTCGTTTAGTCAGGTAATAATAAATTTCATCGATGATTATTGTATTTTTAGAAATTAACTTTATATTCTAGAAGCTTGTCATGGAGATGATACGACGAGCCTGTTTGACAAATCTGCCTCATTCCCCAGCAGCAAAGAAAAGCCTGAAGATAAACAATTTTCTGAACGCCTCGTTAAAATGTGGGTCGATTTTGCAAGAAGTCTGTAAGTATCATGAGTTGTTGTATCAATGTATTATTTTATATACAAAAGTTATGTTAATGTATAACTTTATCATTTTAGGAAATCCAGTGACCAAAGTTTCAATAAACAATGGAAACCTTATTTAAACAACAACTTTCTCCACTTGAAAACATATGAGTTTATAATGGAACAAATTTCATTGGATTATTTGCTGGAATTCTGGTCCAAAGCATACAGCCTCATTAAACATGTAGAAAAAGACGAACTTTAATTATAAAAGTTTGAAAAATAAGAACTTTGTCACTACTCATAATGTTGACATTTGCTGGAATCCAAGTGACTGATTTTTTTATCATTTCCCCTTTTTCCGCTGATCATAGTGATGCATATTAGGCAACCAATTTATTCATTTCAAAGTGAAGTTAATAAATATGAATATATTTTATTATTATTTACTTCAAATAGAACTAGATAAAGACTAAAAGTATTTACAAGGACAAAAATCTAACTTTATAACCTCTTCTTTTCCCTGAAAATGACTTACATCAATAGAAATATTGATTATTAATTAAAAATCAATGTGTTCATTTGTGATTTTTTATTAATCACAGTGACTAATTCACCATATGGCCTATACTAATTTAGTTCTGCCACACTTACTTATGACATCATACTTTGATTAGAATTAATTACTATAAATGAATGATATGCTCACGAACTGAGACCAGTGATATTTTGTAACTGACTTACTTGCCCCAATCGATATTCTTATTTTTTTCATATTTTTGCATAAACCGCTGAATTATTATATAGTTTTGAAATATTTCTGTATACCTAAATAAAAATAATAAACAATATAAATTGAGATTATCTCTTTCAATTTAATTTTATACCTTTTTAGAAATGTTTGAAATTAGAAAAACAAGAAAAATGTTACATTATTTTGTATTTATTTATTTTACTTTAGAATGTCTGCCTATAAGATTGGATTAACCAGAGACTACAAAATGTGTGTTTTACACATATTTTTTTTTTTTTAATTTAATATGGAAATTATAAATAAATACTTATAATAAATTATTAATAAAATCATTTATTTTAGTTTTATTTACATTTGTATAACATATTTTAATGGAAGTAGACATTTATTATAATACAACTTTTATTAATTTACAATAATTGCCATCAGGGAATAAAAGATAGCATTTATACATAAGTACACAATGTTATATTAATATATTTCATATATATATTAGACATGAATAATTTTTTCCCTTAATAAATGATCAATCAAAGCAATTTATAAAACACTCAATTTCTTTGTTAAATTAGCCTATGATTTGGCTCAACAGTATAACCATTCAATAAGGACTATGAAAAACCTTAAATAAACCAACGGCTATTCTAAAACACTTTCAGCCCTGAAAATGACTTACATCAATAGAAATATTGATTATTAAGTAAAAATCAATGTGTTCATTTGTGTTCTTTTGTTAATCACAGTGACTAATTTCCAATTTGAATTTTATCTGATTCATCCTATCACATCAGTCATTATCCAATATTTAAAATATATATATGGTTAAAACATTAACAATAATTTTCAAACCATCCTCTTAATGGTTCTTAATCAATCACAATTTTAATAAACAATATTCTGCCCAATATGTTTGAAATGGAAAAAAAAAAAGTATTTTATACAGGTAAAATACAAATTTAAATAATTTTGGTAACAAGAGAAATAAATTCTGCACTTTTTAGTATCATTTATGATTATTATTTTAACACTAAGTTACAGTACACTTATTGATTTAGATAAGAAAATTTATATATGAGTTTTTCTTACATTGGGAACTATTTAACATTTAATTAATATACATTTAACAAAATTATAATTAAAGTGTTTATCAAAATCCTAAATGATGAAGCCATTGAGCTTAAAACTATTATTGCTTTATTTTCTTATACGATATTTTAATGTTAAGTTTAATAATTATTGTATCACTATTTTATACAATAATCTTTTGAAAATGTAAATTTTAATACCACTTTATTGTCTTTCAGTCATAATATTATATATCATATAATACATTAGATTGTTTTATATCTGATCATAATCTCTTTAACTAATACTATATTTTTTCACATAATCATATTACTTATTTTAAAATAACATGAACTATATAATCTTAAGTAACTATATAATCACAGCCACCATGTTACTCCTACCCTCATAAGAACATTTTAACACGTTATATCTGCAAGACAGATCATGGAATAATCTACCACAGATTTGATCTTATTCCTAGATTGGAGAAATATAAATTTTTGACGAAGCCATTGGGAATAAATTACATTTATCACATAAACACATAAGAAACTGTACTTATTATGTCACAAAGAGTACAGAATAACTTAAAGCAACCTTCAGGGGTTTAAAAGTGAGCTCACTACACTGCTCCCACTCGTAATATTCAGATAGCTGAAACTTGATTTATGTTGTTATCGCCATCTAGTTCCGATTTTTATTATCTGTTTTTTTTTTTCTAATAATTTCATCATTTATTTTTAAAATGTGTATATGTGAAGGTTAAAAGCTTTTATTCAAAAGATATCAAGGTTCAAAATTTAAGGTAATAACCTTAATTTAAGATAATAACAGTAATGACGTAATTATAGAGCACAGAATAACATGAGAAGATGGGGCTGGGGCAGATACGGGTTTGATAACCGAATGAATTGTCGACAAATTTTTGTTAACAACATTTTTTTGTATGTAAAATAAAGAATTTAAATATATTTGCAATAAATAAGTCCATTTGACCTTACAGGAATTGAGGGCTTCGAGGATCATGTTAGTGGGTAGAATAGATCCTACCCAAACCCAGAGATGGGCAAATACTGTCATTTTTTTAGTACCAAATAATTTAATTACTGCTTCAGTTGACGTCAAACGATCAACTGAAGTAGTGATTGAATGTCCAATAGTGATACAATTTGAGTAAAATACTTGGTGCTCAGTACTCAGAATAGCATTTGCCCATCTCTGCCCCAGCCCCATCTTCTGGTGTTATTCTGTGCTCTATAATTAGGTCATCACTGTTATCTTTGATCTTAATTGTTTAATAAATTAATATTTTGGAAATTATATATTCTTTCATCATAAAATAATGCACTTCAGACAATATAAACATAATTATAGAAAAATCATTTAAAATCAAGGCACTTTCCTGTAATATAGTCTATAGAGTTACTTTTACTTTTTATCTTTCACAGGAATCTATTTTTAAGTGAAATATTTAAAAGAAAAAATAATTTGCACTTGAAGAACTTAGATAACATGGCAATTCATTTTTGCCCCCATGATCTTTAGTAAGTGCATAATTGTACCAATACTGATTGTTAATACTTGAACAATATGAACATTCATCTTGTTGTCTCTCTTTGTTAATGAAGTACCATTTTAAGTTATATACTTTATAGAACTCAATCATTCATAAATCTAGACATAAAACTTAGGACTAATACAATAATTGTGAAGACAAATGTCACTGCATCCAGCCAGAACATGCGGATGTATGCCCAGTAGGAAGGTTGCTTGTAATGCGTAAGGATGTGGATGATGCAAGGCATAGTTGTTGCTAGTGTGCATTGTGACATAATTCCTAGGACTGACAGCACTAGTTGCAAGTCGGGCACCAATATTGAAATAATTACTGAAAAGATATCTTTATTAGACCATGTTTTTTTAAATATTGTCACATTATATTATTTACTTATTTTGTCATTCATTGATATTTCTCTCTCTCTGGGAAAGTATATAAAAAGACATAAAGTTAAAATATAAAGTAAAAAATGAAAAAAGAGCTATCAAACTTCTAAAAAAATATATAAATCAGTTAAGAAACAGCACCGGAAGAATTGAGGGAATGCACTGGGCTTAGACAGGCAAAGAAATTTATTAAAAGCCCCTCTTCCTCCAAAACAGAGTGGCTGCTGGGCCTAACTAGGAAAGAAATCCGGCTCATCATCAGAGTACTAACAGGCCACTGCAGACTTAAAAGACACTTAAAGATCTGTAGGATAGTGGATGATGAACTCTGTAATTTCTGCAGAAGTGCACCTGAAACTGCCCTTCACTTCATAACGGAATGTGACCGATTTGCGTCACTCAGATACAGACTTCTGGGAGCAGATAGAATCCAAGTATGCAAAGCTGCCTCCATTAAATGGTCCAACCTTTTGAACTTCATTAGAAGAACAAAAAGATTTGAGACAGAATAGAGGTACAATAGACAACCACTGGTAGTATCAAAGTTTGGGGTTGGCAAAAAGGACCAATATGCCCACTTGCCGAACTAAGTCCCCCCACCTGTATCAGTAACAGCACCGGATTGGGACCCATAGCCTTATCGGGTACTATGGTGGCCCAAAAATATCTGTAACATATGAATGTTTTAAAGAGTCAAAACAGACTGCTTTTACAGATCAACCTTCACATAATCAACTGATTCTTACCAGAGTGGGAAGGTCTTGGGCCTTCCACAAAATATATTTCAACTCATCCTTGACTAACGCCACTAGATTCAAAGTTGTTACGGTTGTGAGCTGTTTTTTTTAATCAATTAAAAAAGGTTATGAGATTTAATGGGATGGGGTGACCCGGCAACCTGATAGCCGAAGTTATAAAAAAATAAAATAGTTTCGAGTTCATTTCCTGGTGCATTAATCTACTACCCTCACCTCCTGGCCTGGGGAAACCCCGTATAGCCTACAAAGGGAGGAAAGGAAAGACAAAAAAATAATTTATTATGAGTTTTAACACTCTATCTCAGCATTGGTTGTGCACATGAGGTTAAATATTATCTGTCTTGCATAAAATTAATAAGTTTAATTGATGCACATAGTTTACAATTATAATTTGTTTTATAAAAAAGTTTACTTCTATTTTTTGTTTTTTAAACCACTTCACTCGACCAATACTGAATAGTTCCTCTTAAAATATTAAAAAGGCTGTGCAAATTGCTTGATATTAATAATAGTAATTGAGTTTTTTGGATAATAGCAATCTATTTGTGCTATTTCGATAAAAAGTTTATTTTGTCCATGATGATTTTAAAAAGATTCAAAAGATAAAGTCAAACTTGCACATTTTCAGATTCACTGGATGTATAATACCAAATTCACGAAAAAAAAATTAAGTCTCGGAAGTTTGTGGACTGTATAAATATAAAAAAAATTAATATAAATTGAGAGGCCCATCAAGATGCCATTGGCGGATCCAGATGTTAGTGCTCCCTCCTGCCATTAAAGAATTAGAAAATTATAATTTTTAGAATAATTTTATATTCTTATCCTTAAAAAAATAAGATTTGTTCCATTATAGAATAAGTTGGTATTTTATATTTTGAAACTTATTCTTCCTAAATGGAAACACAAAAGAATTCCATATGACCCTTAGAAACAGTTTAATGTTGCTAATCGTAAGTATCATTTTGAGATTTTTTTATTTATATTTAAAAGGAATATAATATAAATCGGTTTTATTTATTTATGTTAGTAGAATTTTTAGCAGCTCGATTATTGATCTGGTTATTGGCCTGCTAGGTGATTTATTGCCGACTATGGTAACATTGTTGTACAGAGGCTTCCTGACGGATTGCTTCAGGCTTTATGCCCCACCAATAAATCTTTCTTGTGAGATACCCAATAGAATATAAATACACCATTTGGTGTAGTTCATTATTAGGTTTACAGCTTATGAACCTCAAAACTTGAAAACATTCAAGTGGCCTTTTAGGATTATTTTATTTATTTTTATGTTGTAGTATGACTCAAACTCATCACAATCTATAAAACCAAGATGAAGGTCATGAAAATGAATCATCTTTCTTCATTAAAATGTAGATATATCTCTCTCAGGAAATATTGAAGCACATTCCATCTATGTAATGTTATGCTTTGTAAATAAACTATTCCTGTGTTAATGAAAATTGCCCTAAAATATGAAACGGAGTTTTTTAAAATACATTAAAAACTTACAAGTAACTGTAACGAAGCTTATTCTTAGGGTGTACATTGCTAAAGTGCGATATCTGGTTACCCTTTTGTTCAAGTAATCATTCCAGATTACATTTACTCCAATATATAATGTAATGGCCATGGAAGTAAGCGCTGATAAAGAAAGGAGAATCTGTACTGCTGTGCTCACCCTGCAATGCAATTATTTTTCATTAATATATTATTTCATGATTATTTTTTTATTACATACAGAAAATAATAACTTTTTAGGCAATTCTATAAAGGAAACAATACTATAGGAGTGTGCATTGTAAGGTAAATGTACAAGTGATTGACACTTTAAGACAAAATTTTAACATTAATGTAAACCAAAGCTTTAGTTCTGACAGTGAATCTTTGCAAATGTTGAGAGCAAATTTAGTCTTTTATGGAATTTTTTATATACAGTCAATTAGTTAATTATTCATGAAAAACTTAGGGAATTCTGACAGCGTGTTTTGTACCACTTATAGACACTCAGGTTTTTGTGGTGAATAGGTCATTTCCTATAATTTCCTATAATAAATTCTCCAGTTTTAAACTAAAAACTAGTAAACCGCAGATGAGTGAATACAAATTTCAAACTTATCTCCTCAAGGAAACAAACTCCAGCGTTTTTTATTAAAAAATCAACTGCCTATCGGCCATTGTGGTATGATATCACTTGAGGTTTAGGCATCACCCTCATATGTATTTTAAATGCAAATCTACTCATATTTTCACTCTCTTTTTTAAAGTATAAAGGTAATTATATGTTAATGAGTTACATGACAACTGTCTATTATTGGTACATTTACCTTACAATTAATTGCAATGAATTTTATCTATGTAGGATATTATAAATTAAAGTATTAAGTAAAAATGTTAAAATTTAATCCTCTTTTTTGTAATCCTTTGAACTTTGACCTAATCCAATTCAGCAGTTGTGGATAAGAAAAACAATGGCACAATTTTTAAAATAAAATCTTAAAAATAGTAAATTAAAAAACAATTTTTACAAGCATAAGTTATAACCGTTTCATGTATTGATTTAAATTTTTTTCCAAGTTCAATATAATTCCAAAAAAAATTTAAGCTAAGAGTTTAAGGAAAAATGTTATATGGCACCTAAAATAAAATAAAACTGTTGTGTTATTTTATAATGTTTTGTTGAGGTCAAGAAAAAATTAGCTGTGTTTTGGCAATTCATTTGCACAATAAAACAAACATAACAGATAATTCTGTTCTGGTTTACCTTCTTAAGTTATCTTTATACAGTGGATTTCACTTCAATTATTTTAATCTTTCCCTCAAAAATGTTTGATTTTTTTTCTGTCACGTAACCAACTCTTAGATATCTATCACTAAATTTCTATTGGACACTTTTTAATAATTCAACTTAATGATAGGGGTCATTAGGAATAAGTATTAAAGATAATTTTTTTTTTTTCAAATATCATGGAATTCTAAAATATGTGAATTTAGTGAGATCTAAAAAAGAACTTTAAATGAAATCTTTTAACTACAGGTGCATTATGTTGGACCTGCAATGACTTATATTGGATAAGTACCAAGTTACAAAACAAACAAAGTGGAAAAATGAAAATAAATGTAAATAATGCTTTGTTTAAATTAATATAAAACAATCATAATATATTCAATTAATCAACACTCAATAATAAATAATATAAATATATAGAATGTTGTATGGTATCAGTTTTGAGACATCACGTATCACAACTACATTATCAACAGTGTTTGGGTGTTGGTATATAATTAAATATATATATTATATATTAACAATATATTTAATATATATATCTTATTATTATTAGTTAAAATGTGAGCATGACAAAATGAATTAGAATGAAGATTATTTTTTTCTGGAAATTTTTTATTTAAAATATATATTATTGTTTACTCAATGACCTAAAGTATTTTTCTTTTTTTTTTTTTTTTGTAATAAACAGATAAAGATATAATTTTAAAAAATTAATATTTAAAAATTTCCTCACCAGTTAGAAGGTAAATTGAGAGTTATAGTGTCTGCAGCTTTATGTCCATACTTGAGGTATGCTACAAAACCAAAGAAAATATATATGATAGTACAGACAAAAGCAGTGACATTCAAGACACCAAAAGTTCCTTCAAGCATCCCAGGTCGTTTCATCTCATTTTCCATTGGTAGCACCTGAAAATGAAGACATGTTTAAGTATAAATTCATAACTTATTGCACACGTTTTTTGTTTTTATAAGTAAAGTCTAAGTTGAATTTTGACTTTGTTGAATCTAATGCTTAAACCACCATTAAATGGATACCATGGATGCAACATATCTGAGATAAGGGTTTATAGCAAGATTCATACAAATAATAATTGATTGGATGATTCATAATTTTTGTTACTTTTGTCAATTGTTTCAATATATATTTTATTGAAATTAGTGATTTGAATCCTAATTAAGATCATAATCTAATATTAATTTCAACCATAATATAAGATGTATCCTAACGCAATTCTTAACAATAGTGAATTTAAAATGATATTATATTTTATAACATTGTTATTCAATGATTTGGTTCTGATGTGTTCTTAACAAGTAATATGTATTACTAACATTTATTATATTATTTTTGTATCTTTTTTAGTATTTAATGAGTAATGTAACCTGTCCTTTCTAGAATCCTCCTGAAGATAACTCATTAGCCATGATTTTGAAAATATATTCACAGTGATACGTGATGTTTTTAGTTGTGAAGCATATTTTTAGTCTTAAGAATTTTATAAAAAAATTTATTCTGAATTCGAAAAAATAAATAACTTTTCTATAATTCCAGTTTAGATAATTATCTTTTATCCAATAAATCATTTGTTTATTGATCAAGTAGTAAGCCATAAATTTATGAAAAATTGTTTTTTGAGAAATGAAGAAATAAGTATTCTAATAATTAAAAGGATTACTTTTGACACATAGGTATGGTATAGGTTGTAATCTTTGTCTCAGGGGTATAGAAAAAGTTTTCAATGGATATCTGGGATCTGGTATAATGATTTATGACCCAGGATTTACAATTACATAAAGTGACATTATTTAAATTATTAGAGAAATTTATTAGATGATAAATTACTTACTAATGTTATGGTAACAGCAGAGTAGAAAATAGTTCCGAAGAATTTTGGTAAATCTTTGGGATTTCCGAAAGGATATCTTTCTTCAAAAGAAATGGGATCTTTGAATATATAATATATTACCACTCCAATACTGGCTGCGAGGGTAATATTTCCAAGCATAGAGAAAACAGACATCTTCTTCATGTCTGGTATTAAACTGATAATAACTGCCGGGATAAAGATGATTAATTCAAAATAGCGTATATCCATATCCAAATGAGGGTAAACAGCCTGCAACACAAAACATAAGCAAATATATATACATATTTTAATTCTATATATCTATCTGACAACTACAATGAAGGCATAGTAATGAATTCTCCATCATAGATAGTTGAAAACTTCTTTAAGGTATAATTATTTCTATTTTGGTGGTAACTTTTTTCAGTCATTATCAAATAATGTTATAAAATATCATAAAATAATGATAAAATGTTTTCAAAGGCACTTGCGTTAATTTACTTTTAGACATATGTTGATGAATTTATATTATTTACACAAATAGTGTTAATTGTTTCCAGGGCAACTTTCATATTAGAAGGAGGTGAGGGGACAAGACTGAATATATGAAAATCTCTGGTAGATAAATTATTTCAAACTCTATAATATTGTAATATTTAGTTTATTGTCATTTTAATTTATAAATATTTTTAAATGAAACACTTATGAATACTATAGAACAATTTTTTAGTATTAATTTTCTTGGATTTTCGGCAAACCTTTTGTATCATAGCATATTTTCATAATGGTGTAGAAACGGTTGACTGTGATACAATATGAGAAGGAGTTGGTCGGAGGGTGCGGTCTAATAAATACTAAATTATTAAAATAGTATTTTAAATAAATACTAAGTTGTTAAAATACTATTTTAAATAAATACTAAATTGTTAAAATACTATTTTAAACTTTAAATAACTAAAAAAGTATACACTTTTTTATGAATGTTGTGATTCAAAGACATTTAAATTGCCTAAAAAATGAAAGAAGTTTCATCGAAATCAAAGCACTATTAGTAGAAATATCGCGATTTTAAAATATTTTTACTTTCACTCACGTATATATGTTATATATAGTAATGGTAAGTATTGCGATCGAGAAAATTTTTGAATCTGAGTTTTCAACGGAAATACACGTTTTGAGGTACCCTGAGTCGAAATGACCAAGTCCCGAAAAATGGTCTATGTGTCTGTGTGTTTGTATGTTAGCAGTCTAGCTCAAAAACGAAAATTTATACGAAACTGATATTACGTATTTAAGATAGGTATAAACCAATGACTTCCTGTCCTACAGTATCCTTTAACAATACCCCACTTATCTCTGTTGACCAAATCCGATACCTAGGACTCCACCTTGACAAACGACTCACTTGGAACCCCCATACCAGACTGAAACGACTAGAAACCGTCAGACGTTTCCGACTTCTCCAGCACTTACTAGACAAACGCTCTAAACTGCCAACTATTTACAAAAGACTCATATATATATTACTATAATAGGCCTATTTGGACTTACGGGATCGAGCTTTGGAGCTCTACTAAACCATCAAATTCCTCTCGTATCCAATCCCTACAATCCAAAATCCTACATAAAATCCTTAATGCTCCCTACTTTATCACAAATAAAATCATCCATAATGACCTTAATGTAGCATATGTTTCCGATTTAGCTCAATCCAGATACCTGTCCTTTCATAATAAACTTCTGGAACCATCCGAACCCTCTCGTTTCCAACCTTGCTTCCTCTTCTATTCCTGATAACCCTCCGAGGCGTCTGAAAAGAAGATGGTCTCGGGACCTTCTAATATAGAAATATAATTGGAGTGTTACCAATGGGTAGTTTCTCTTCATGTTGTACATGTCATATTACTTGTTCATATTTACTTGTTGTATTTATTATTAATTACAGTTGTAAATTTTGTTAATAAAAAAAAAAAAAAAAAAAAAAACGATAGGTATATGCCTCAGATGTGACAGCAACTTTTCTCTTAAAATCGGCTAACCGGAAGTGCCACTTTATATCAACGCTGAAACACAGTTTTCATTTAAAGTCTGCAATTCAACTCTTTTTTTTATACACACATATATATATATATATATATATATATATATATATATATATATATATATATACATATTTACTGATTCTTAGAGGTACGTTAAATTGTAGGTGCTTAAATGAGTCATATTAATACCTGTTTTATAAACTAAAATATATATTTAATCTGAACTATTGTTGGCCTGTGTCTTGACTACTATTTGATATCTGAAAAGTCTAATTTCCAAAAACTTTGTATGATTTTCTTTATTTTTTGTTGTGTCATTTTGGGTCCAACACTAATAGTACTTAAGCAATGTACTTCGGGTTCTACGCATTCGTTTAGCATTTTATTTATGATATTTTATTATTAATAAAATATGAACTAATTATTGACTGGTATAGTTCGGCTATCTTCCATAGTGAATCTCTATTATCCCTTATAGGTTTCGATTCAAAAGATATATATACATACGTTCTTTTGATTTGGAAGCTATAAGTGACAGTAGAGACAAAATAGTACCAAAACCTTGTTCATTCTGGAAGATACCTGAACTATATGAATTACATGTTAATATAAATCTAGTGTGTACTTATTAGTATATTATTATGCAATATTTTTCTTTTGATGATTGATTGAAGAGATTTAGATCTTTGTTGGCAAGAAGCGTTTTTTTAAAATGTATTTTCAAAATTATTTCATTTGAATAAAAAGCTTCAAATTCAAAATACTCACAGCTTGAATATTAGCCGACATGAGGATTAAATCAACACATACTCCTCCGAATTGTCCCAGCAATAGAAATATGTTAGTGGCGGCCCTGAAAAAAAAGTTTTTTTATTTTTAGGTGATCCATAACATACATAAAAATAACAATTACTTTATTTAATCAGTAATCCAGGGGCAGTTGCCCTGGGCGCCGATCTGAAGTGGCTTTTCTTTCAAGATGGCGGCTGAAAAACCTCTGTTGCTGTAGACTATAATGCCTAAATGAATGTACCGGTTTCAATGAAACTTGGATAAAGTCTTCTCCTTTATGCCCTTTAAATATAGAATATAGAACATACTTCACCGAAAAATACTTGTCTATAGTGTCGTATAGAATGTAGCGCCTGAATCCATCGGTTTGTGCAGTTTATGTGGCCCCAAACCACTGATTTTTTTCGTGTTTATAGGTGGAGCCATTATTAAGTTATCACACTGTTTGTAGTTTCCGAAATAAAATTGAAGGCCCCACCCTTGACGAAAATTTGAGACAAAAAAAAATTATTTTTCGATTATAGTGAAAATTGGTAATTGAGGGTTTATCGAGGTACGAAATACAAATCTGAACTTTGTTTTTCCTTAAAAAACTAATTTAACCCACTGTACTTCTACGGCCGCTAGAAATAGTTTTATTTCGGAGATAATGCTTATCTATTTCTATGACATCTTTTTTATTTTGTCGGCAAATCAGAAATCTTTCAAATAAATGTGGGTATTATCAGTCAAAAATTGTGTACTTTTTTAGTTATCGTCAAATGAAATATTGAATTCATCGTAACATTTTTCAGCTTGTTTTCGGGAAAGTATGTTATACACATAAATTAAAAGGGTTTCAAGGGGAAGACTTTAGCCAAGTTTCGTTAAAATCGGTAAAGCCGTTTTGGCGCTGCAGTTTATAGCGACACATCTTTTGCGGCTTTAAACAGAAAATATTTACATTTTTATTTTTTTTTACATATATAAAATTATCGTAAGACAGAAGTACTATGCCAGAAACCTTCCAAAATATAAATGGTAGTTTGTCAAAAACGGCTTATCTCAGAAAGTTCTTCACCGATTTCTTTTAAATTTTGACACAACGTCGCAATAATATTTAGAAGCTTTTGTTTTAATACGTGTCATTATCATCGGGCCATTCCTTTCGAAATGGCGGCCGAAAAAGATGATTCGCGCTTTAGACAATAGCGCCAATATGGCTTCAACGATTTCAATGAAACTTGGCTAAAGTCTTCCCCTTCAAACCTTTATAATGGTCTGAAAAGAAAATGGCCTCGAGATCTCCTTTTGTAAATACATTTTTAGAGTGCTACCAGTGGGTAGTTTCTCAACAAATGATTTCATGCTTTTATAGTCTTTTGTTCACATTTACTGAATGTATTTTTACTTGTAATACAGTTGTAAATATCATCAATAAATAAATAAAAAAAAAAAAAGTGAATTGAAATCGCTAATTTAAATTTATTTTTTACTTGTCCAATCATAACGTTAATTTATTGTGATATTAAGACACATAAATTAAATATTTTTGAATGTGTCTATTTTGTATTACTTATAAATAATTTTAAATGACTTAAGCTCGATTTTTAATTAAAATTGAAATTTTGTTTGTATTAATAAATGAGGGTTTTTGAATCGTGATTTACTCTTTATTTATTTAATTTATTTTTTATTTAATTACATATTTTCCTTGAATATTTAATGGCTATGGTCGAATTTCGACCACTGGGCGAACACTAGTATAAATAAATGTAGCGTCTATAATTTTTAGTTTCACTTTCCCTTTGTCTGAAAATACTTATTTCTGCTAAGAAGAGGGTTGTAAATGAAAGTTGTGTGATGCGCTCACCAGATTTTTTTTAAATATGTTTCATTTGTTCTACTGCAAAGATTATTTCTTTGGTTTTGGTTTTTAATGTCCTGTGTTTTTTCAATTCATCAATTAAAGTTTAAAGAAAATTATCAATGATGAAAAAAAAAAATATTTAGGGCCATAATAGGAATATTAATTTCGCTTTATGTTACATAGAAAGTAATGTTAAATTGTTTAGAAATAATAAGCCATTGTGTAATAAAATTTGCAGCGTTTTTTAAAAGTACTTTTAATGATTTATTGTTGTTTCAAGGTTGCCTTACATTTTTAAGAGAGAGAGACGATCAGCTGATAGTATTAAACTGATTAAGGAGCTTAAAGATTCTTAGACTATGGACAATTTATTATAGCAATGGCCGGTCTATAAAGCATTATACCTACAGGATGCAACGGCTGTACTTGCGAAGGGACTCCGGACCTTCGGCGAATGCTGCCTCTACTGTCCCTTGGTATGTTGGGGTCATGTCTTTGCGCCTCTTCTTTAACTCTCTTTGGCACGAAACCTGGAATTCAAATATCAGGTACAACAAACAATTTGATAAAACAAAATATATTACAGTAAACCGAAAATTCCACAACGATAGCAGTATCTGCTTAGAAAAGAAAACGTTCCTTTCTATAGACAAATTCAAATACCTCGGTTTCATAATAACCACAATGAATTAACAACGCTAAGAAACATACCAGCGCAAACAAAGCTTTCTTCTCTTTTTCAAAAGTATTGAAATCCCGAAAAATCTCGAGAAATCGCAAATTAAGGGTGTAAAATGCAATGATAAAGTCAATTCTACTTTTTCTGTACTTCCGTAGATTCTTCTGTTTCTTCCTTCTTTCCCCAACACAAAGGCGTACCACAAGGTTGCGTCTTAAGCCCAATCCTCCTAATACCACCATTTTTATTGCTTCGCTGACGACACTGCTATTTTAACTTCACACAAAAATCCTACTATCGCATCAATTGCCCTACAAAACCATCTTCATGATCTTGAAAAGTGGTTTGAAAACTGGAAAATCAAAATTAATAGTAAAAATCCAACCACGTTAGTTTCTTTCTTAGGAAAGCCTCATGTCCACCCATAACGATTGCCAATAATCCAGTGCCTTCAAAGAACTATGTACGATACCTTGGACTCTACTTAAACAAAAGACTTAGTTGGAACATACATGCGAAATTAAAAAGAGAAGAACTTACTAGACGATATAGCCAACTTTCACATCGTCTAGACTACAGATATTCACTTAACTTACGAAACAAGCGACTGATCTACAACACCTTACTGAGACCAATATGGACAGCAGAACTTTGGGGTTCAGCGAAACAAACACACATAAACAAAATACAAACAGCACAATCAAAAATTTTATGAAAACTTGTTAACGCACCTTGTTACATTTCAAATACTACTATACATAACGACTTAAACACCCCAACAGTAAAATCCTACATCCACGACAAATACACTACATTTCATTCTTCAACCCAAAATCACTCCAATCCTCTGGTTCTTTCTATCTCCTGTTCCCTGTTACCTGAACAGCGCAGATTAAAAAGAAAATGGCCAAGAGACCTATTATACCAATAAAAACCATATCAAGCAAATACACAAACACAATACAAACACAACAAATTTGCTTGATGCGCAGCCGCGCAGGTTCAAATTGCATAAAATATAAAAATATAAATATAAAATTTACGGCTAAGAAACCTGGACAGCATCCAACAAAAGTGTTGAAAAAGTGGGAGAAAAATCGTCCACACGATAACCAGAACAATCTGGAATCAGGGTACAAAATCTGTTCTGTTTAATTAGGCTAAAGAACTGCTTACAGAAACTGGTCAATCAATATCTCAAGGAGGTTAAGATAGGCGTTTACTTGACACGTAACAATCCATCAGGAAGGCTCTACACAATCATGAATGCCTCAATGCTAAGCTAGATGCAGGGGTGCCCATTCCCTCCAAGGTCAATGGCGCAAGAACGTATCTTGGATATATATATATATATATATATATATATATATATATATATATATATATATATATATCACAGTGATGAAGGTGAAACTGTTAATGTTGAGTAGCAATTGTAACAGACCTTGACTTTCAAGAAAATAGTTTATAAAAAAGACTGTTAACATCCCACCACTGGTGAATCCCACGACCAGGGAACGCAGCCTTAGGTTAAAAGAGTGATTGATTAAATTATTGTTATAAAAATACTCACCAATAGTAGCGCACAGTAGTTGGTGATAAACATCACCAAGACTATTCCAAAGATTGCTCCAATATATCCACATTGGCTGAAGCATTTGGGCAAGGCGAGTATACCAGTGCCAACAGTCGATCTGAAATTGTTGGTTATGGCGTCGAAGTATCTGAAAAAATGACGGTAGGAAAACAGTAAAAAATAAATAGATTGTTAAAAAAAAGAGTATTCTGAGAATTACTCAAGTTTTTAATAATAGGGTTAGAAATAGGAAGAGATCAAAAGGGACATTAAAGTGATTTTATGTAATGATATTATTTCGAATTTTTCCAGCTCGGATTTTTCTGCCATACTTGGGGACGGGGAAGGGATTTATTCTATAGCTAATCTTCCTGAGCTGTGAACGTTATATATACATATATATATATATATATAAAAAGCCTAAAAATGAAAACAATTAATTTTTAAAATCAAAGCTTTATCAAACAAGAAAGATTTTATGTAAACGGAATCATAAATAAGAAAAAGGAATATTGATTTTCACAAAAATCTCTTATGAAAATTTTCTTTTATACTATAAAGATTAAATTTTATGCACAATAATTGTCAGCTGAATCATGAAGAACAAATCTAAAAATATATCTGTTCTCTGTAACAAACTCTTTACGGTTAAGTTTTTTTTTTCTAGGCGAAATTAAAAGGATTTATTATTTATTTTTATACTCCACAAAGTATAAAAAGTTTGGTAAACATTAAAAGAAAAAGAAAATTTGAAATATCTCACAATTTTAAGGTATTCTGAATTTTTATAAATGTTTAGCATAAATTCAAAAAATACATAAATTTTAATTCATAATTGGTAAATGGTTGACTGTCGTGAATAATGAAGAGAAGAATAGTTGAGGTGCTCAGTCAAATAAGAAGGCAAAAATAAATGACAATATTTATTTTGACATTAGCCAACGTTTCAAGCTGAAGTTCAGGCCATCATCAGGGCTAAGAAAAGAACCAGATAACAAGGTATGAGAAACAACAAGTAAAATTCAGTTATTAGAATAATGACAATAGTAAGAACAAAGAGATAAATGATAATAAGCGGTACAAAGGTGACAAAAAGTATTAAAATGAGAATCTTAGAATAAAATATAAAAACAGAAAAATATGAAGTTATGTAAGAAATTGAAATAAACAGTAAAATTGAGATATTGTGAATAGAATAGTTAGATAGAAAACTGAGATGTTGTAAAGTCTATCAAGATGTGTAGACAACTTATAATATAATACAGAGTTAAAACAGAGCAGATAGATGAAAGGAAGGAGGAAAGAAACTGAGAAGCCTGAAATAAGAAAGAGAATATGAAAGAAAAAGAAAAGGAAAACCCACCTGATTGCGGAGATATAAATCTAAGCAATGAGCGTGTTAGTCAGGGTCAGACATATTTTTCTGTTTTTACATTTTATTCTAAGATTCCCATTTTAATATTTATGTCACCTTTTTTGATTATGTTTACTTCATCATTCCACACTTTGTACCGCTTATTATCATTTATCTCTTTGTTCTTATTGTTGTCATTATTCTAACAATTGAATTTTAGTTTAATTGTTTTACCTACACTACTTATGTTTCTCATACCTTGTTATCTGGTTCTTTTCTTAGCCCTGATGATGGCCTGAACTTTAGGTCAAAACGTCGGCTAATGACAAAATAAATAGTGTCATTTATTTTTGCCTTCTTATTTGACTGAGCACCCCAACTATTCTTCTCTTCATAAATTTTAATTATTTCAGTAGAGGGTCAAGTTATCTTCCCTCGTGGAGAAAATATGTTAGTATATTTGTACCGTTATACTTAGCAATTCAAATTAGGGATTAACATAGATTCGAAATGCTATTGTACCGTTTAAGTAAATCTAAGACGTAAATACGGGCGTAATAATTCTGAAATTAATCGCCCCAAAACCCCTATCCTATCTTAAGATGTAAATATCTCGATTTTGCCGCTGTTCAATATAATTGTGAGTTAAACTGTATGCCTACTATTAACCATTGATAATGTTCAAGGGGGTACTGGTATTGTTATTGGTGGGAAAATTAGTCCGGCAAGTTGACTTTGCGATCCTTTTTACCAACCCCTAACTGCAACCTAGAGGTCCTGCCGCGTACTTACCAGAGTGGGAATGTCAAGATTCATTTTTCGTAACCGACGAGAAATAAATATTAACCGACCCTGATGGGAATCGAACCCACTACGTTCAGAGCCGAGCACTCTAGGACCCACGCTCCAACGTCTCGGTCCTCACATCCTCAGTATTAGGCCCTAGCTGATCCAGGATTTAATTTTGGGGGGGAAGGGGCTTCAGCACGAAAGATTTTTTTTCATATATACCAAAATAATTAATTTGAAAAAAAAGAAAAAAATTAACTAGCTGCATGAAACGGTGTTTAAGTGATTCTTGAAATCCTATTAAATGTAAATACACGAATAATAATACTTTAAGAGATAGTTTTTAATATTTTTTTCTATAAAACATTATATTTTACCATTTGGGGGGGAGGGGAGCTTCAGCCCGAAAGACCCCCCCTCTCCGTAGATCCGCCTGTGTTATTAGGTATTAGTACCTCCTATGGAGTAAACTTCTATGCTTTATTTAATTTATTGTTGCTGATTACACGTATTTACATTTTTTTTTTTAGTCTGATATTTTATATTTGCACGCTGATATTTGAGTTTTCATCCTATAGTAGTTGATGTGGTGTCTACTATTGGAAAACTATTTTTATTTATTTATTTTTACTTCTTTTGGAATGAGAATGGTGTTAGGAATCAAACAGACGAACTAAACTGCATATAAATAAATTACTAACTGATATAAAAATGGTTAAATACGAAATATGAAAGAATTCGAAAATTATCTAAAGGAGAAGTAATCTAATATAATTCGTTATTAATAGGTAATAGACGAAACCCGAATGAGCAGCCGAGCTTTGGCGAAGTTTAGAACAGGCTTCTATACGTAAACATGTGCTGTTTTCATAAATGCTATCGTTGATATATTTTAATATTTAATTGTATAGATTACAGAACATAAAACCTGAAATTTATATATATTTACCATTGCTTAAGAAAATAAAAATACCTACAATGAAATATATTTAAATTTAACAGACTTCATGGTCGGTAGCACGCATGTCGGACTAAAAATAATTCTTGATTTTCTCCTTATTCAATGTTTGTATGACCTTTGGAAAGCTTAGTTGTTGCTCTTTAAGCCTATATAAAAAACTTTTATATTTAACAACGGCATAAGGAATAAATAAAGGAAAACTGGAAACATGTTTTTACTTTTTTTCTGCAAGCCTAATTTATTTACGAACCTCTGGTTTGTGCTATTTTGTGTATATTATAAGGCCCTAAATGCATGAAATTTTTCATTCAGATAACTTGAGCCATATGGAAGTTATGACAAAAAAATGAAGGCCTCTCCCTTCAATATTTGACGCAAAAAATGTTTATTTTTCGATTCCAGTGAATATTGGTAATTGGGGATTTATCGAGGTGTGAAATACAAATCTTAACTTTGTTCCTCCTTAAAAAAATATTTGAACCCACTTTACTCCTACGGCCGCTACGATATCGTTCATTTCTTAGATAATTGTTATCAATTTCTATTATATTTTTTTTTAGTTTGTAGGGAATTCAGGAAGCTTTCAAATAAATATTGTTATCATCTATAAAAAAATGTGTACTTTTTGAATTATTCGCAAATAAAATACTGAAATTCATCATAAAAATGTATGGAACTTGTTGTCGGGAAAGTATGTTATTTACATAAATTATATAGGTTTAGTCAAGTTTCATTGAAATCGTTGAAGCCATTACGAAAGGAAAGGCCCGATGATAATGAAACATATACAAAAAAACTTCTAAATATTATTGCGACACTGTGACAAAATTTAAAAGAAATCAGTGAAGAACTTTCGGAGATAAGCCGTTTTGAACAAACTACCATTTATATTTTTGCTTATGTACTATTTAATATTTTTATTTATTGATAACACTAAAGCTCGTCAATATCTATTAAACAAAAAAAGAAGGAAGAAAATCGGTTGAATAATAGAGGAGTAAAAGGGGCTGAACCGATTTGTGTTTGCCTGTTTATATAATGATTAAACAAATAATTAAAATATACAATCGTTAAAGGCAACAATTAGCGAAAAAAGGCATAAATATAATACATTAGACGGCTGTGTAAAACATATGGTAATTGATTGTTTCAAAAAATATTTTGTACCGTCTGTGATTTTTACTTAGTGGTGAGTGAAAGTTGTCTGATGCACGCACGGCATCAGAATTTCACTTAACTTTTCTGAGGGATGTACTTATTTTTCATATCTGAACAAGGAGATGTTATTTAAAATGGAGGCTCAATAATTAGATTTTATGAAGAATTGACGAAGATATGACGTACTGATGAAAAAAACGCCTTTTAGAAATAAAATACATAGATTTAATTAAATTGAATTCTCCTTAAATTTGAGAAGTGGTTATGGAACCTTGTCCAAACTAAGAACATTAATATGTACTTAAGATAACAACTTATTTTATAATATTAATTCTTTATGTAATAATATGACGAATTAAGGTTTTTTTTTTCTTTTTTTATAAAAATAATATATTCTCTTATCAATAAAAACGCCTACACTGATTATTCATTTTTTTCAGATGTTGTGTAATAGGCATTATGTAATTTTTTTATGTCATAGACCATCTTTACCTGCGAATTTCAACACTTTAATTTGTATTTTCTAAAACCAGAATGTTTCAGAAATCTACACTATGTACAATAATGGTAGTTAGGATCCCTTTCCAGCTATCTGAGGCGATGGATTTTGAAGATTGAGATAACAAATCTCACGGAGAAAATGACTAAGTCCAATTCATATCCTTAAATTCTTATAACCCGAATAAAAGTCATTGAAACAATTGGAAGATTTCAAAACACATATAGTTTCATAAGTCTTACTTTGTATCGTTCCAAAGAACTATTGTCCAAAAAGTCCCATTTTTGAGATGAATATATATATTTTTTTTTTTTTTTTTTTTTTTGGCTTTAAGACTTGTAAAAGAGATGAATATTAGTTCTTGCCGAATGCTTTATGGGTGTTATGGTTGCTATGGGATACGTATCACGTCTTGTTTAGGTTTAAAAATTAAAATATTTCTATTTATTATAGTCTTCGACGAAATAAAAATCAAATGAAAAGGTGAATGGAGAAAAATAGCTCTGCGATCCCTTGGAGATTTCGAATGATATAAGAAGAAACTTTTAGATATTTTTAATTTAAAAAAAAAAAACGCTGCAAATTATTTCACAATGGTTTATTATTTCCAAACAATTTATACATCTAAAGTAACATTACCTTCCGAGTTACAAAGAAAAAAAAACAAAAGGCGATTCCAATTATTGGACTAAACTATTTTCTTTAATCATTAGTAATATGCTAAAAAAAAAAAAAATAGCATTAGTTCAGTAACGCATTCAACATTTAAAAACCAAACCAAGGATATAACATTTGGAGTCGAACATATAAAAAAAAACCAGAGACCATATCTTTGCTCCTAATTGTCCGATTTTAACGATTTTTTTGTTTTTTAGGAAATTTCGTTTTAATAAACTATATACAATATCAACAAAAATTATAAACTTTTAGAGTTATTTGGAATTTAATTTTACCATCCCTCGTAACTTTTTTTCCAACTTCTTTTCGTAGAAGTATGTTATATAGATAAATTTAAAGGTCGTCGAGAAAATGACTTTAGGGAAGTTTCATTGAAATCTGTACATTCGTTTATGAGCTACAGTCTATAGCAACGCCGCCATTTTGTAAGTAAAAGGCGGAGAGTAATGTCGATGAAGGAGGATCATCCTCGAGTGATCTCTGATTTTATGTCAAAATTTGAAAAAAAAATCGGTCCAGTAGTTCCGGAGAAAATGCGCGTACGGCGGACGGCGGACGGACAAAAAAATTTTTATTCGTTTTTCGAATTCTACGCGTCCTGAAACGTGAAACCTCAAATTTTGAGAAGGGGTTATGTTTTTGAATTTTTTGGTTGATCACAATGGTTGATTATTGAATATAATAAACCAAAAATCCATTACGGCTTCAAGTCTCTCAGTAATAGACTCCTACTAGTCTCATTATTAGTGAGTATGAGAACTGAAAACCAAGGATCTTCTGGACCAGATATATATTAATTTAGAGCGAATACAATAAAGTGTTAGTATAAGTTCAGGGTTAGCGCTGTCTTATTGCCTAACTATTAAACTGGAGATTTTTCAATAGGAGAAGATAATGATTTATTGAGTAAATTTTCACCTTAACGGTCTTGTTAAACTATGAACCTTTACCAATTATATGCTGAATAGACTATATTAATAAGAACAAACTTGATTCGTTGATATCGCTTACTGTATCTCGAATACGTTAGCAGTAAAGGATACCTAAATATTTAATGTGAGAGTTCTCACAGGTTCATACTAAAAGTTTTGTTGTGTGCTTTTATAAACCACACAACTTAAGTCTGTGAGCATTTCAGTAGATAGAATGACTAACTCCAATTCCAACATTTTTGAGCAATGTCATTTTTGTGATATTTCTAGTTTGAAAAGTTCTATCTATACAAACAGTGAGTAAGTTTATTCCAGAGTTGGTGATTGCAGTGTTGAAATATAGAACTGTAAATAAAGTTATACATTTTGCAGCTAGAAACAACACTAAAATTAATAATAATGAATGTGGAAATTGGGGTTAGTCATTCTGTCATTCGAAAGGCTCATATATGCCTAGCGAGGTTTGAAAGTATATCTGAATATTTAATCTATAAATGATTATAGATTGTAGAAATATTAGTTATTAAACTGTTATTCCTCATTGTAAAGTTTAGTCTGTGGTACAGACTCCTCTTTATCAAATTATTAACATCCGGCTGAAAATTTGTAAATACCTTCATCTCATTGTTACCTATAAATATTTTATTTACGAAAATTCTCAGAATTGAGTCGTTTTCAATCTGGAGGTCGGCAAACTTTGTATATTTAATTAGGCTCTAGACTAACTCGTAAATACCCATTTGCTTTCCACTTTAATCGTAACATATCTTGAACACAAAATCAATTAAAAAAGGTAGGAGATGGTCCGGGGTTGCGGTCATAAAAAGGCTAAATAGTGGTAAAACTATTTTATTGAAAGCCAACGTTTCGACCCGACTTTGCAGGTCTTCATCAGGGAGGTGTGTTCACCTAGGAGTTTCACTTAGAACTGAAAGTGAAACTGAAACTGAAAGTGAGTTCACAGTTCTAGGTGAAACTCCTAGATACTAGACTAACTCGTGAATACCCATTTGCTTTCCACTTTAATCGTAAGATATCTTGAACACAAAATCAATAAAAAAAGGTAGGAGATGGTCCGGGGTTGCGGTCATAAAAAGGCTAAATAGTGGTAAAACTATTTTATTGAAAGCCAACGTTTCGACCCGACTTTGCAGGTCTTCATCAGGGAGGTGTGTTCACCTAGGAGTTTCACTTAGAACTGAAAGTGAAACTGAAACTGAAAGTGAGTTCACAGTTCTAGGTGAAACTCCTAGATACTAGACTAACTCGTGAATACCCATTTGCTTTCCACTTTAATCGTAAGATATCTTGAACACAAAATCAATAAAAAAAGGTAGGAGATGGTCTGGGGTTACGGTCATAAAAAGGCTAAATAGTGATAAAACTATTTTATTGAAAGCCAACGTTTCAACCCGACTTTGCAGGTCTTCATCAGGGAGGTGTGTTCATCTAGGAGTTTCACTTAGAACTGTGAACTCACTTTCAGTTTCAGTTTCACTTTCAGTTCTAAGTGAAACTCCTAGTGAACACACCTCCCTGATGAAGACCTGCAAAGTCGGGTCGAAACGTTGGCTTTCAATAAAATAGTTTTATCACTATTTAGCCTTTTTATGACCGTAACCCCGGACCATCTCCTTCCTTTATAATGCAACGGTCAACTATTAAATATTCAATTAAAAAAGATGTTTTTTTAACTATTACGAAATTTAAAAAAAATTGTTTACCTTTTTAATTATCAAAATATAACTTTATTAAGTAAATTATATCAAGATAAAAATGGTAAATCTCACAATTTATCAATACGGTTGATTTATAGTTACCTAAGGACTAGCTAATTCTGGCCATATATTGGAATTAGTACCGTTGGATTACTGAAAGGGTTTATTAGTATATATAAAATAAAAAACTAACGTGAAATACTATCACCTTAAGAAGATGAAATTAGTGGATTTTCTCGAAAACGGCTCGAGAGATTTTGTTTAAACTCGTGGTATCAATGAGTAAGGCCACCAAACCTGAACTGAGCATGCAAAAACAGTATGTTCTAATATAAATACTAAATAATATAAATACAGTATGTATTTATCACTGAAAAACTTAATGTTTCTTACTAAAATTTACATTTTAAATAAAGAAACCTACCGATTACTTTAATTATCTTCATAATAATTAATTGAATAATAAAATAATTGAAGCAATTAATAGGTTTTTTTTCTTTCAATAGTCAATTTTAGAACTACAACATTAAGTTTATCACTTATAAATATTCATCAATTCCTATTACTTATATTTATATGTAATATATTTAATTTAAGTGTATATTTATTTAATCTCGTTGCGGAAATGTTGATGTTAAAGATGAACCTCGCCTTGGCCGGACAATCGTTGAAAAAGTAGATTCTTCAATAGATCAAGGTAGACCGCCATATTTCATCTCACAACATTGTTATAGAACTAAGTATCTATCAGAAAACAGTTTTGAGTCTTTTTTTTTATTTTTTTTTGTATTATTGTTTGTCCTTTTTGAAACAAATGCGTATGGGTGATGAAAGTTTATAAAGTACAACGATAATATGCTAAAAAGATCGTGGTACGTAGAAACTTGACAAATTGTGGTAAACCTCGGATTGCCACCAAGAAAGGTGATGCTGAGTGTTTGGTGGGATTGGAAAAGAACTGTTCATCATGAGCTGCTCGAATCTGATCAAATCATTAATTCAACTCTCTACTGTGAACAACTAGTAGTGCGTTAGAAGCAGAAGATTCAAGAAAAAGGCCAGGATTGATCAATAGGAAAGGCGTTGTCTTCCGTCATGACATCATACATCTCTGATGACCAGACAAGGATTGAGAGAGATATAAACATATCTGCCCAACGCTTTGCCTCTGTCCTATTGCAAGCAGCAAACGAAAGTATACCTAGAGGATGCAGAAAACAGTACAAGTCATATTGGACGGAGGAATTAGATAAACTAGGAATCAATGTATTGCAATTACGGGATGTGGCAGAGAGATACCCTGCATCTCAAAATAACAAAACGTAAGGAGTCAATTGCAAAACTGCGATATGAGACAGCAAAATCTAAAAAGAATGCCTTAAAAGAAACAGAGGAGCTCAACATGGACAGAGAGGGAAGTAAACTCTGGAAAGTGGCAAAATCACTATCTAGTGACGCAAACACACATGAATCATCAGCTGTGAAAAGCTTATTTCCGGAAAAGCAGCCGAAGATATTTTAGTTGATCATATATGCCAGAGTGGAACTATCAATATAAACCCTGCAAGAAAGAAACAAATGAGGAAGAAAGTACAAAATCTAGGAAAGAGGAACTAGACCAACCATTGACAATACAAGAACTAAACAACGCTTTCAGTTGCCTGAAACAGAAGAGTGCGGTAGGGGTTAACGGTATCTTCAACGAGTTTCTCATCCATCTGGAACTTCCAACCAAGAGCCGTTTCTTCAAGCTCTACAATACTATCTGGAAGTTAGGAAAAGTACCTGAAACCTGGAAGGAAGGAATGATCATCTCAATATTGAAAGAATGAAAAAGGAAAACTGACCCAAAAAGCTTTCGATCCATTACCCTTCTTATCTGTGTGGGGAAGCTACTGGAGAGACTCTGCTACATATATATATATATATATATATATATATATATATATATATATATATATATATTAAAAACGTCATCACAGCACAACCTCTCAAATTATTTTATTTTGGTTCAATGTACAATATACAATGGATGTGGAAGAAAAATTATTCGATTTTATTCACGAATATATGATTTTGCTTTTCAGCTCCGACATGATCAACTTTGCTATTTTTCATATATGCTAATATGTCATATATGCCATATATACATTTTTAAAAATGTTATACGGAATGTGAGAAGGGTACTGATGCAAGGTATGTTGTTGACTGAGCTGAACTTCGCTACGCAATCGGTTGCCGACTCCCTCTTGACGCGCTCAACTGCGCTTTCGGTGGTCGGTCAGCCTTAGTTGACTGAAGTTGAAAGGAAACTAAATGGTAGCCTGCAGAAACTGAGGAGTACTACTGAATTGTTCCTGACCTAGTCATAAGGAAGAAAGTAGAAGAAGAAGTAAAATAAATTGCTTATTACTGTTTTTTTTTACAATAAAGTACAAAAAATAGTGTTTCTGTTTTATTTTCAGAATACTAAAATACAAAAAATGTATTTTAAATACACAAAATAAATTACAAAATAGAGTAAGTTTCCTCCATTATATGCTGACCGTCCACCAGAAAATATTTCGTTTTTGTTTTTTGTAATTCAAATGCAAAATACTTTCCGAGTATGTATTTGAAATTCGTTTTCCGAAAACAATTTAAATAGTTTTAAGTTTTGTCCTGGTCTGCTCTAAACACTGTTTAAATTAGTTTATTTAAAATAATTAACTCTTTTACATTATAACTAGTGATATTCAGTGTTGCCGCGCGCTCTGTGAAAAAACCTCGTACTCAAGCCTCGTACATCCTCGTACGCTTGTTCATTCATAACTTGTACTATTATAAGCCCAGTGTTATTGTTTTTTTTATAGTAAAATGAGATCAGAATTTTTTATTTTTACCTCCATTCGTATATTTTAAAGCCTTTTTACATTACTTTTTTTTTAAGTTAATGGGTCAAGAAGTAAAATTAGCTTAATAAAATATATAAAAAAGTTTATATATTTTTATAAACTACTAAAAGCGTTATATAAAAATTAAAATAGCTAAATACACTTCTTAAAGTACTCTTCATAAGTAGATCCAAGATTTAGTTAGGGGAAAGGACTATTTTTTTTTTCTTTTTTATAAACTACTTTTATGAAAGGATGTTAGTGGTTCTGGAAGGTTAATAAAAATTAATTATTGGAGCATTGATGTTTTTAGAGATATCCATTATAATATAAAAAAATAATAGATTGTGATTGTTTCAGTATTTAGCTTACAATTATATATCGCACAAAATAAATGTGGACCACTGAAAAATTTTATTTTTTTTTCATTATTTAAGATGGGTTCATTATGAATACTAGTTAATTTTCAATTAATTACTTTACTCGATTAAATATCGAAAATAATTTTTTAAATTACGGTAATAATTTTTAAAAAAAATTCAATTTATCTAGAATATATTTACAATTGCAGTTTTATGAAGGTAATAATAATTACGAAGGAAATAATGGATATACTTTCTCGTATTTTATTTTATGCTCGATAAAAATGACGGTAAAAATTTCTGTTTAATTTTCTTTTACACATTTTAAAAAATACATATTTATAAAAAACGTTTTATTAAGGAAATAATGGATATGGTTTCTTATATTTTATTTTATACTGAATAAAATCTAATTTTTTTTTTAAATTTTATTTTCTAGAAAATTAAAAAAAAACATATATATCATGGTTTTATGAAGGAAATAATAATCATACTCTAATTAAAGAAGATATAATTGCAATTTATTTATCTATAAAGCAACAGAAGTTCAGTCTTTCATATCAACATAAATAATAATACAGACAAAGTAACCGTAAAACAATTCTAAACTCCATTCATAAAAATATAACCTTGCATTGCAAACGTCAGCAAAACTTATGTACGATGTACGAGGTTGATCTATCCTCGTACCTCGTACAATACGTCATAACCTCGTACAAATACGAGGATCCTCGTACAAACGGCAACACTGGTGATATTACATAATTTAATATAACATATGATTGAATTTGATAAATAACTAAAGAGGAAAATATGGGCTAGTCAGATGATGCCGGACACCAACGAAGACATAGACGAAATGTTACGATTCTAAACATACAGAATATGCTGTATCACAAATAGAAAACCTCCGGCGTACATTAATCTACCGCTGAATAGTAGTTAATAATTACTTCCATTGTTTCGAAAAATTTGGAAATTAATATAATTAAATTGAAGAACGTGGACCAAAAATGTGACAAACCACAATTTTGAAGTAAACAATATTTGAACAACATGCTACTTTTTACGTCTATAAGGGCCATATATGTTGTTTATTTCAGTACCTACCAACCTGTAGAGTGACTATGTAACAAATCGTGTTATTTCTGCAAATACATTTATTAAATTATGTTTGATGAAGAACATGAAACGCCACATCCGAAAATGGCGAGTGGTAGACACTAAGGAAAAAATATTAAAAATAAATAAACTATTCCAATATATTAATCCAACGATAATTGTTGTGATTTATCTTCAGATATTGATAATCCTGATGAAGATAAACACAATCAACCTTCAGGCCGTGTTTTATAGTCTACAGAACCAGTGAGTTCCATTTAGCAATCTGGTTTTAGGCTCTCCACTTTATCTCTTGACAACAATTATGACATTCGCAGTACAGATGCTTGCTGATGAATTGCATTAAGCAATATATCCCATCTCAACCTCTTCGCCTTCATAAGATAAATAATAAATGTTCCTAAGATGACTACACCCCACTGCGAAAGATCTTCATAATCTGCGTTGTCGACTGCAGAAATATTTATTTGACATAAATTAAATTAAAACAAATAAAATTTATATATTTTTAAGTGGAAACTTCTTTAGGCGAGTGTTATACTTTTTTTGTGGAGTGTGAATTAGGTTGATCCGTCAGACTTGCCATGTGTAACGCTCGGGTAAAGTCGTCTAGAATCGACTAATTGAAGTGTTTTTGCATATGGGTTACAATATCTCGAAAACTTAAAATCTGACCTGCATATAGTCAGCGAGGGAAATGTTCGTAGTTTCATTCTCTTTTTAATAAGCTATTATTCAAAGTTTTATCTTTTCGCGACGCTGTGTTAGAGAGGGAAAAAGGGGAAAAATAGTATCGAAAACCAAACGATATTTTATTGAAGATATGGATTAAAATATATCAGAAACTGCATGCCCTACTTGCAACTCCTCTTGCCTTCACTACTTCTTGAAGACACCTCGGCATACTTTCCACCAGTTGGGAAATGTCCCTTTGCTGGAGGATAGCCCATTCCTCCCGAAGAACCCTTTCACGGTCCTGCAGTGTATCAGGAAGTGTTGCACGCGCTCTTATTCTTCTTCCGAGGTTATCCCATAAATGCTCAATGGGGTTCAAATCTGGAGAACGTGCGGCCAGGCTAAAACCTCAATATTGTTCTGTTGAAGGAATGTCTACACTATCTTTCGTTTCTTCTTCACCACACCCTTTCACGGCCGTCTGGAGATCGAAGAGCGAATCTTGACTCATCTGTAAAAAGTACAGCACTCCATTCGCCCATAGTCCAACGGCTGTGTTTTCGAGCAAAAGCCAGCCGTGATACTCTGTGAGTTCTGGTCAACTCTGGTCCTCTTACTGGACGAAAAGCCATTAATCAATACTCATTTAATCTTCTCGAGCGGTAGGTTCAGAAATTTGCACACCTCGAACTTCTTCGAGCTGATGAATCGCTTGAACAACCGTAAGGTGCCGGTTTCGTAAAAACCGGTCATCCCGTGGTTCTGTTACCCTAGGCCGTCCAGAACCGGGGGCTTCTATTGTAAGAACCAGTTTCCCGAAAACGCCTGACGGCGTCTCGTAAAGTTTGATATGGAACTCCGATGGCATTAGCTGCATATCTAATGGAACGTCCATCATCAATAAGTGCCCCACCAAGCGCTACATCCTCAGCACTAAGAGGAATTTTTAAACTTAATATTGAAAAATTTAAAAGCCGGAGACTAAGAAATGTGCTGCAAGAAACGGCACTGGACTAATGATACTGAATAAACATTTTGATTCCATAGAAAGTAAACATTGGAATCTAGAATCATTTCATTGAATTAAGGATTAAGGGTTATTGTGCTCTATATTAACATTCCTAATTGAAAACAAACAAAAAGATTACCTATTTATTCATTAAAAACAATAGACCAATCCAAAGCAGAAATATTTTTAGAAAAAATCAAGAGGGTGGAATTTTTTGCCTGTCAGTGTATATAGCAGCCTCCATTATAACAGCCTAATCTAAGTACGATCTCTAATGATGATAAAGTTCCTAGCCAAAGTGTTATTCCATAAGCGAGATACGTTACGTGGACCATCTATGTCCTTTTAAACAAGAAGTAAGTTTTTTAGAAGGAGACATTTAAAAAAAAAAACACCTCCAAATTTGTTCAGTCTTTAAATAAATAAATGAAAATACATAAAGAATAAATAAATATAAATAAAGGATACACTCAACAATATCACGGCGTGGGGGAGGGACACTCCACTCGTAACAAGAAAGCATGATGTCAATGATAAATATGATTGCAAATCGATATCTTATTTGATATTGGTTATATTAAAATTTACAAAACAAAATTACTTGTTATAGAATTATTTACTAATCTATAAGTGCTGTAATGACAACTACACTCGAAAAACATAATAACAAAGATATTTACGTTTCTTGTTTAAAAAACAAATCATCATGAATCTCGCATCTAAAATAGTTAAGAAATGTTATCTCATTCATATCGGTTTGTGAGTTCCATATTGTTCCGTGATAAATATATAATAACAATGAATGTATATATTTTTTTAAGTGAAAACTTCTTTAGGCGCGTATTACACTTCTTTTGTGGAGAGTGAATTAGATTGATCCGTCAGATCTCCGATGTGTAACGCTCAGGTAAAGTCGTCTGGAATCGACTAATTGAAGTGTTTTTGTATATGGATTAAAATAATGTTCATAGTTCCATTCTCTTTTAAATAAGTTATTATTTATAATTTATATAATTAATCTCGCCTTGTTAATTTTTTCACTTCTATTGTGTGGTCTAAATTCCACACCGTTGGTTTTTTCTATTTTCAACTTGCTTTAGTAATAGTGACGCGGTTGGAAAGTAGCGCAAGGATCTCCTGGAGTTCTGCTTTTCCCTCCATAGGTGGAGTGACACTCGGGAGTTCAGAGTTCCCTTAGCTGAATGTAAATAGTTTATGATAGGCACCTTTGTATTATTTTACTTTAATTATCTATAAGTTTATTTTATATAATTTACTAGCTTTACCCGGCCACGCGCTGCTGTGGCTTAGCCTGGCAAAATGAAAAAGAAAGAATATAGAAAGCACATATGAGTAGATAAGTAGCAAAGGACATCTGTCATTTTTAAAAAGTTGGGAAACAAATTTGTCTGTAAAATGGCTTCAATTTAAACTAATTCTAATGATTTTTTTTCTCATGATTCAAATTGAACATTCGTAATCATCTGAGTGAATACACCGTCATTCATAATCATCAGATTTTCTTCTAATTCAATGATTCAATAACCGTTAGAAAGCTGAGATGCTGCTCTTCAAAACCATATCAAAAACTTTTAGATTTAACGGCTTCATGGTGAATAAATAAAGAAAATCTCCTAATGTATTTTAATTTTTTATCTCCACTTCTAATATGCTTCTTTTTTTTTTAATAAATTTTTTTTCGTGTTTATAGGTGGAGCCATTATTAAGTTATCACACTGTTTGTAGTTTCCGAAATAAAATTGAAGGTCCCATCCTTGACGAAAATTTGAGCCAAAAAAAAATTACTTTTCGATATCAGTGAAAATTGGTATTTGAGGATTAATCGAGGTGTGAAATTCAAATCTCAACTTTAACTTTTCCTTAAAAAAATAATTTAACCCACTTTACTCCTACGGCCGCTAGAAATAGTTTTATTTCGGAGATAATGCTTATCTATTTCGATGACATCTTTTTTATTTTGTCGACAAATCAGGAATCTTTCTTTGTAGCTTGTTTTCGGGAAAGTATGTTATACACACAAATTAAAAGGGTTTCAAGTAGAAGACTTTAGCCAAGTATCGTTAAAATCGGTATAGCCGTTTTGGCGCTACAGCTTATAGCGACACATTTTTTGCGGCTTTGAACAGAAAAACATTTACTTTTTTATTTTTTTTACATATATAAAATTTTCGTAAGACAGAAGTAATATGCCAGAAACCTTCCCAGGAGTGTACGGAACAACTTCCCAAAGTTTCATGGCGATCGGATGAATGGTTTAGTAATGCACCGAGGACAAACAGACGGACAGACAGACATACATTTATTTATATATATACAGATGATTACTATTTATTTGTTAATTTTCTTCTGTTTTATTTTCTTTGTTCGTCTTTTCTGTAAATATGGTGTGAATGAACGCTTACCTATCTATAACCAATGTCCATATTGTGATATAATGTGATTCAATAAAAATAATAGAAAACTTGGAACTTGGAATAGCTGGAAGTTATATCGATAAATATTAAAGTATTTGTTAGATCGCTTTTTAAAAGAAAAAAATTCAGTGACCACATTTTCGAGTGGGACTCGGTTCGAGTTTTTACTTAATTAATTGGTTATATGGGATTTACAATACTTTCAATCAATACAAAAAGCAAAAAACTGTAAATCAAAAAACCTATAAGATAGCACATTCTTCTTTCGCAAGTTCAAGTACATCAGTCTCTTGAAGAAAAAAAAAATGAGATTGTAGCCTTGACAGTCCACTGCCCTGTTAAAAACTTCAATATATTGCCGTTTTAAATATTTTTAACTTCCTTAATAACGGAAGTTATGTCGACATTTCTATTTGTTTTATCATAACAGAAAATATGGAGGACTGCGAGTCAGAAAAAAAAATTCTATTTCGTCATTTCCATAAAAGGCAAAATTTGTTCCGTAATTATATTTGTCTGTTTTCAAACCCATGTAATAGGCAAAACACTTACTACCGTTTATAATATACAAAAATAAAAATTTCGCTCATTCATAAAAATATAATAATGTTTGATAGCAATAAATCTATACATATAAAAATGAATGTATGTCTGTCTGTCCGTCTGTTTGTCCTTAGTGCATTACTAAACCATTCAACCGATCGCCAAGAAACTTTAGGAAGTTGTTCTTTACACTCCTAGGATAGTACTTTCGTTTCTGGCATAGTACTTCTGTCTTATATACGATAATTTTATATATGTAAAAAAAAATAAAAAAGTAAATGTTTTTCTGTTCAAAGCCGCAAAAAATGTGTCGCTATAAACTGTAGCGCCAAAACGGCTTTACCGATTTTAACGATACTTGGCTAAAGTTGAAACCCTTTTGATTTATGTGCATAACATACTTTGATTTATCAAAAACCAAAATAAAGGAAATCGAATTCGCAAAGGAAAAAGTACTAAATGTTTAAAATGATATATCTCTGCAACAAATAGTCCGATTTCAATGATTTTTTTTTTTATTTTGTAGGAAATTCAGGAAACTTTCAAATAAATATAGGTATTATCTATATATTATAAAGGTAGGTAAAAAATGTGTACTTTTTGAGTTATTCGCAAATAAAATACTGAATTCATCATAAAAATGTATTCAGCTTGTCTTCGGGAAAGTATGTTATATACATAAATTATAAAGGTTTCAAGGGGAAATCTTTAGCCAAGTTTCATTGAAATCGTTGAAGCCGTATTGACGCTAATGTCTAAAGCGAATCATCTTTTCGAAAGGAATGGCCCGATGATAATGAAACGTATTAAAAAAAAGCTTCTAAATATTATTGCGACGTTGTGTCAAAATTTAAAAGAAATCGGTTAAGAACTTTCTGAGATAAGCCGTTTTTGACAAACTACCATTTATATTTGGGAAGGTTTCTGGCATAGTACTTCTGTCTTACGATAATTTTATATATGTAAAAAAAAATAAAAATGTAAATGTTTTTCTGTTCAAAGCCGCAAAAAAAGTGTCGCTATAAACTGTAGCGTCAAAACGGCTTTACCGATTTTAACGAAACTTGGCCAAAGTCTTCCCCTTGAAACCCTTTTGATTTATGTGTATAACATACTTTCCCGAAAACAAGCTGAAGAATGTTAAGATGAATTCAATATTTTATTTGACGATAACTAAAAAAGTACACAATTTTTGACTGATGATACCCACATTAATTTGAAAGAATTCTGAATCGCTGACAAAATAAAATAAAAAAATCATCGAAATAGATAAACATTATCTCGGAAATAAAACTATTTCTAGCGGCCGTAGGAGTAAAGTGGGTTAAATTATTTTTTTAAAGAAAAACAAAGTTGAGATTTGTATTTGGTACCTCGATAAACCCTCTAATACCAATTTTCACTGGAATCGAAAAATAATTTTTTTTTTGGCTCAAATTTTCGTCAGGGATGGGACCTTCAATTTTATTTCGGAAACTACAAACTACCCACATTTATTTGAAACAATTCTGAATCGCTGACAAAATAAAAAAAAAATCATCGAAATCGTTGCAGAGTTATTGAGTTTTAAACATTTACTGCTTTCTCTTCAGAAAAGGCCGTTTCCTTTTGCCTCCTCACTACCGAACGTCGGCATCATTTTTTTTTTTTTTTTTTTTTTTTTTTTATTTCAGATGGTTATGAATGTTCAATTTGAATCATGAGAAAAAAAACACATTAGAATTGGTTTAAATTGAAGCCATTTTACAGACAAATTTGTTTCCCAACTTTTTAAAAATGACAGATGTCCTTTGCTACTAATCTACTCATATGTGCTTTCTATTTTCTTTGTTTTTCATTTTGCCAGGCTAAGCCACAGCAGCGCGTGGCCGGATAAAGCTAATAGTTTATAATTATCACATCTATATTTCCTGTATCTCAATGTTATTGTTACATTTTTTCAACTATCAGTTCGATTGAGATAAAATGTGAAAATGATTTTGTTGAATATAAACAATATGCATGACTGTGCCAATTTAGTGAAATTTCAGAAAGCATTTTTTTCCAACAAATGACTTTTCGTTTGACAAAATGACTAATTCCAATTTAAACATTTTTTATTATTAATTTTAGTGATATTTCTAGAGAGAAAATCACAGTTTGGTTATTCACAGTTCTTTCTGTCATTTCAACACTGTAATGGCCTACCTTGGAATCAACTCAATCACTGTCTGTCACTGTCAAGAAGTTTTGCTCAAAAATGATTAAATTAGTCATTCTGTTAACTGAAAGGCTCATACATTAATTTTGTTTTCATTCTTTCAAAATTACTTATTTTAGAAAATTCTGAGACAATTATAAATAAAATAAACTTATATTATGAAGCTGAAAATTGAAAAGGCACATTAGTGAGAGCAGTCTTTTAATTATAATGCATGAGCAAATTCATAATAATCCTCGCCTCTCAATTACTTTTCAATTTTTCAATAATCAATACTCACGAATTCTTAGACGTTTCACTTTCTTCTTCTTTCTTTTCATTTTTTGAGCTTTCGACATCAGTAAAATTGCTGGAAAATACCTCCTTTCTGTAACAACGTTTTCAATGTTAATATCAAACTATAACCAATTGAACTATTTTAAATTTAGTTTATAATTAATTAGATAATAAGTTTCGTCTTATAAAGAAAGAAAAAATACTAATAATGCACTCTCTGTGTACTTTTGACTGCTTGTCATGTAAGAAACAGCATCCTGACTTCAAAGAAACTTTACTTTTCAGAACCACTAGTAAGTTTTAATTAAATAATCAACTCAGTTAGCTCAATTTCAATCGGTGTTTGCATCCTCTGCCTTCCGTAGCTAGTCAACCAAATGAGCATAGATTATTTGAGGGTCACAGGCGGATCTACGTGGGGGGCCTTTCGGGCTGAAGCCCTCCCCTCCCCAAAATGGTAAAATATAACCATATTTTACACACAAAAATATTAAAAACTATCTCTTTAAGTATTCTTGTTCGTTTAAATACATTTAATAGGACTTCAGGAACCACTTAAACACTATTTCATATAGGTAGTTAATTTATTTCTCTTTTTTTTCAAATTATTTTTATGAAGATTTATGAAAAAAAAATCTTTCGGGCTGAAGCCCCCCCCCCCAAAATCAAATCCTGGATCCGCTAGTGCTGAGGGTGACGAGCATTCATATTTTGTCCTTAAAAACAATAATGGTAACCTTCAGCTTGGGGTAAGCAAAAACCTTTTGCTGAGGGTGAATATATTGGAATTTGCTTTATAAATGTGTCTATGGAACTCAGATCATTACCATTCTTCATCATATGCAGTTTCATGGTTTAAAATTAAGTTATGGTAAGCATCAAAAATTATAAAGTTTTTAAAAGAAACGTATGCACATTTTCTCAATTAATAGCACTTTAATTAATGGGAAAATGTGTTTACGTTTCTTTAAAAAAAAAAATTAAAATATTTGATGCATACATCAATTCATTTTTAAAATATTAAGCTGTCTGACTATTATGAAAAGTAGCAATAATCCTAGTTACATATGTGAATTTATTAATTATTCAATAAATCACTGAAACACGAGGTTAATATAACATTTACTACATGAGTTGTTTCTCTTAGAAAGCTCATTTAACAACTGAAGAGTCATTTATAGAGCAAGATTTTTAGAGGAAGAACAAGCTATGGACTTAGTTGAAATTTCAATGCGCCTGCAGAACTTGGTGGGTTACTCATGAATACCTTTTTCTTACGGTTTTTTTTTAAAAGTATAACATAGTTATATTATAATTATTGTACCAATCATCATAGGCACCGGCAATAGAGGGGGAAGGCACTTTCTGTTCCCTAAATATTTTGTAAAGGGAGGCTCTCCTATATTTCACAGTCATTTACTTAAAATAACTCACAAAAATTTCAATAAACTGTATAGATAATTATTATATTAATATTTGGCTCGTGCGACTGGGCGATGTGACCGAACGGGCTAACGTGTGTGCACAGCACCGCCGTTGCTTGGCAACCTGATAATTGAGACAATGGATTTAAAATAGTCACGAGTTCGCATCCCGGTGCTGGAGTCTTTTAAATTCCCGCCTACACCCCCTGGCCCGGGAAAAACCCTGTATAGCCTTAAAGGCGAGGAAGGGGAGGACACAAAAAAAAAAAAAAAAACTTGCCCCGTGCGAATAATTGGGTCAGTAAACAAATGGCTTACAATATAGGAATAAATAAATTCAATGTTATTATAAGCCCACACCTCAAAATGAAACGAAAGACATTAAACAAGCGACTGAAAATACTGTACTCAATTCTATCGAAATTGTAAGTTCGACAAAACTAAATACAAACACTTAACTACTGAAACCCATCTCGACATACGCCTCTCAGATTTATGTTTCGGCAAAAAAGAGGCACTTAAAAAAATTACAGTCATTTCAATCCAAAAATTTACGACTTCAGGAGCTCCCTGATACGTTAACAACAAAACTTTACATAACGACTTATGACAACCAACTATAGACCAACACATATGTACTCTCTACTCTCGTTTTCATCTCAAACTGCACGGACACACGAACAGACTTATAAACGACATGTCAACAACTGACATGCCCATCAGGAAGAGACTAAAAAGGAGCTGGACGAGAGATCTCCTCACCTAAATCAAGGAAGTAAATAATGACCAAGAAGAGCTTGCTGCTGGATGCTATCCTTCCTCATGCCTATAACGGCAATCCTTATTTATCCCAACATATCTGCTGATTGTCAATACCATGACAGATACAGATATATATTTAAAAAGACAAAAAATGTATTATAAGATAGAAAAATTAACTTTTTTATTCTTAGTCAAGTACAACAGTACACTTCAAATAATAAATCAAAATATTACAGATGGAAATATAGTTGACTTTTAAAATAGTAAGGATGACAAATAATGATATGCCGTCATTATGTTGCTTACTAGGCATACAGACGTTTTGACTCAAGTACGTACGATCGACATCAGGGCTAAAAAATAAATAAATACTTTCCATATATATCTTGCCTTATTTATATAATTCTGTCTACATCCCATTTTTCTGTTGTAATTATTAAATTGTTTGCCCTAATGATGACTCACATATATAGATCGAAACGTTGGCAAGCCTAATAAATAACATTAATGACAGCATATCAAGATTTGTCATCCTTAATAAATCAAAAAATGTGTTCGAAACAGTTGGCTGCTTCTTTATTAAATATAGTCCGATATGAGATGATTTTTATTTAGTTTTGGAAACCATTCCAAAATCATTGACTATTAAGTCTATACTTTTCACTTTCACTTACCTATATATAGCAGTTATGTTTTATATATATATATAGCAGTATAGCTCAAAAACGAAAAGTCGTACGAAACTGATATTACGTATTTAAGATAGGTATATGCCTTAGATGTAATATATAGTAAGAGTAAGTATTGCGATTGTGGAAATTTTTTAATCTGAGTCCAAATAACCAAGTCCCGAAAAATGATCCGTGTCTCTGTGTGTTTTATAGCAGTATAGCTCAAAAACTAAAAGTCGTACGAAACTGATATTACGTATTTAAGATAGGTATATGCCTTAGATGTGACAGCTATTTTTTCCTTAAAACCGGCTTTAAATTAACGGTGAAACACATTTTTACAATTTCCTCAAAAACAGCTCTAACGATTTTGATTAAACTCGGTGTATCATTGTCTAATTAAGTGGTCTTTAATATCATTGAGGTTTTATCCCCGTTGATGTCATTTTACAGAGCTTAAATGCCCAATGTTCATATGCGTATCCTCTAAAGTACCTTTAATATGGTTTATTTTAAATAATTAACTATCTCTCATTATTAAGAGTTACAAAAAAAATGCTAAATATAACTTTTGAAACAATTTGGTAATTGAATAAAGGAGAAAAAAATAAAAACATTTATTCAGATCGAAAATGAATCTCCGGAAATACTAGTCAGAAGCTATACGTATAATATATCGTTGGAAAGCGGTGAATTTTAGAAAAACAATATCTAATATAGAAGGTAACGGAGAGTGGCAAAAAAAATATAAATAATAATCTTTGATAACAGATAATATTTAACGTAAATCACATGTTTTCAAGGAAATTAAATGAAATTTACTAACTAAATGTAAACTTTCAAAATAGTTTTAAGTTTGAAAAAAGTATTTAAAATCCACCTAATGAAGGCAATGACATCGTTTAAAAAACTATTTCATTGTACTTGTGTATAATGAGAAGTAAAATATAAAACCATTTCATGGATGTATAAAGCATGTTTACAACCTTTTTTTTAATTAAAGGCTTCAACCACTAGGGTCATTATTGCCTTATTTTCACTGAGAATTAGATTATATTTTCAAGTTTCGAACATTTCAGAAAAGAAAATAATTTGTCAATTTCATTTCTATTGTCCTGTAATGTGATCTGTGAACACTATTATAAATGTCCTAAATGTAATATTTTTCAATAAATAAGCTTAAAAAAAAAAAAAAAATTGTCCTGTAAAATGATGTGTAGATCGTTTTTCAAGTCACATAAACTGTATGAACTATATTTGATTTTATACACCTTGTGTCAAGTCAAAAATTTAGAATCTTAAATACATTTACAGTAGTTTAATAATTCTAGATCTGATATTATATTTAAATAATTATGTATCAACGTCCGTTTATTCCGATATATTGCCATGTAACTTTAAAAAAAATTAAATCAGTGAAGGATTTGACGAATCTCCCCTTTGTGATATTCCGACAGTATCCACTACTATTTCATTGTACTTGTGTGCAAGAAGAAGTGACATATAAAAATATTTCATAGATACGTTTATAACCTTAAATATATTTATTGTACTTTAATAACTTTAGATCTGGTATAATATTTAAATATTTAGGTGTCTATCGTCCGTTTATTCCGAAAAATCACCTTGTAACCTTTTAGAAAATTGAACTATTCATTAAGTTTGATGAAATTTCCACTTGTGATATTCCAATAGTATCCACTTACAATTAGTGTGACAACTTTTGACCTTTCATGACAGACAATGCAAATTTCTTAATTCCGTTTTAGTAAAATTTGCAATGGAAAATAACAATTTAATAACTAATAGTGGTACAATCCATAATCAACCGGTGATATAATAAATAGGACTTTTGTTATTTTAATGGTATTTATGATTTGTTGCTGTAATTTTTTAGTTTTAGCTCGGTTAAAAAATGTAATTCAAAAATTTTATAATAGCCCAACATGGCCAGAAAATAATTTCTATTCGAAGTTGAGCGGTAAGTGAAAGTTTTTTGTTCCACGCACCAGATTTTAAAATTATATATAATAAAGTTTTCCTCTCTTCTTATTATTTCTTCCTGATATTACTACATCTTTAAAATTAAGATTGCTTGATCACTGGATTTGATGAAGATTTAATGAAGATATGGCATACAGACAAAAAAAAAAACCTTTGAGAAATAATATAATACAGGTAATAAACTGTATTAAACAGGTTATCATGTTATATTAACCTTGGCTATTCCAATATTTCTCTAACGCCGGCACCTCTAATAAAAATAAATAAACAATCACGCTACTATTTCATAAAAACTATAACGATCTCATCAATTAATAAAATATATTTTTATAATAAAGTAATTCTATAAAAATAAAAAAGTCGTTGGTAACCGTAATAAGTGATGCTTATTATGTGGATTGATATGTCACAGTTCGCTATAAAGAGCTGAAATATATGTTTCTCCACCTTTTATGAAGCTATGAGTATGAACCTAAAAAATCTGGTGCGTGGAACACAAAACTTTCACTTACCAGTCAATTTTAAATAGAAATTATTTTCTGGTCATGTTGGGCTATTATAAAACTTTTGATTTACATTTTTAACCGAGCTAAAGCTAAAAGCTTACAGCTAACAAATCATAAATACCATAAAAATAACAAAAGTCATATTTATTATATCACCAGTTGATTATGGGTTGTACGATCCGTTGATTATGGATTGTGCGGCCATTCGTTATTAAACTGTCATTTTCCATTGAAAAGTTTACTAAAATGGAATTAAGAGATTTGCATCACCTGCCATGGATAGGTCAAAAGTTGTCTCACTGATTGTAAGTGGATAATGTTGGGATATAACTAAGGGAAAATTCATCAAATTATTCACTTATTTAATTTTCTTTATGGTTACATGTGGATTTTTCGGAATAAACGGCCGATAGATACCTAAATATTTAAATATAATACAGATCTAGACTTATTAAAGTAAACTAAATATATTTCAGGTTATAAACGTATCTATGGAATATTTTTATATTTCACTGCTTCTTTCACACAAGTACAATGAAATAGTATCTTAAACAATGACATTGCCTTGAATCCGTGGATTTTAAATACTTTATCAAACTTTCAAAAAAATCTTAAAAGTTTACATTAAGTATGAAAATTTCATTTAATTTCCTTGAAAACACATGATTTACGTTTAATAATGTTAGTTTTTAGAAATTATTATTTATTTTTTTCGCCACTTTCCGTTACCTTCTACAATTTTCTATATTATATTTTTGTTTTTTTTTAATGCTCCTCTTTCCAATGATATATCACACGCATAGAGTATTATTTCCGGATATTAATTTTCGACCTGGATAAGCATTTTTATTTTTTTTCCTTTATTTAATTATCAAATTATTTCAAAAGTTATATTTAGCTTTTTTCCGTAGCTCCTAATAATGTGAGATGATTAATTATTTAAAATGAACCATATTAAAGGTACTTTAGAGGAAGACGTATATGAACATTGTGTAAGTCCTGTAAAGTGACATCAATGGGGATAAAACCTGATTGATATTAAAGGCTACTTAATTATAAAGTGGTGCACAGAGTTCCATACAGACACACACAGACCATTTTGCTTTACTTGGTTATTTGGACTCAGGGTACCTCAAAACGTGTATTTTCCTTGAAAACTCAGAAAATGTTCACGATCGCAATAGTTTAATTTACTATACATATACAGGTAAGTGAAAGTAAAAAAAAAACTAAATCCAGCTAAGATAGGATGGCATTGTCCGTCACTCGAAATCCAATGATACATGAATTTCCAATTAGGCAAAAGAATTTCAGAAATAATTTTTAAAGTTTTGAAATTCTTGAAAAACCCTCTTGGGGATAAAATTGATGGTATAATGGTAGGAATCAGAAATGTTCCTGTCTCTAGGATAGGGAACGATACCTTCATTTTACCACCTACAAAAAAAATATATTTTTTTAAGTAATAACTACAATGCTATCGCTTAGATGGTATATATACATTAATAATTTGTCGCGCCATATATAAGTTTGCTAGCGCAGGCCCATATATACATATATATATATATATATATATATATATATATATATATATATATATATATATATATACACTGTCATTTTAATTTAAATAACATTTTTGAGTTAAATGAGGGAATTTTTTTTCATATTTTTGCAAACTTTTGATTTAGACTCATATGAGTTAGTTGATACTTAAATTATATGTATCAAGGAAGAAAAATGCAAATAAATCAACAGTTATAAAGTCAATAGCAAATATAATAATGCTATAAGGTCAGTTATTATCGAATATAAAATATAACTTACTTGAAGACCATCGCTGTACAGAAGACGTCTTCGACACTCAATTATGACAAACACTGTACTCGTCCACCCAAAGAGTTTTCTGTTAAATATCAAGAGTACTCGACTTTATCGGAAGGATCCTCTTCAGGAGGGAGATATGGAAGGTACTATATATGTAGATTAGTGGGATCACATATTCATAGAAATTAATTCCAACGATTGAAAAAATATAGATTAAATAAACATTGATCCTAACAGATTATATGTACGTGATTTCCTAAAGAGGAATAGCTGAGCTGTCAAATACTAACACATTTAATGTCCTCCTTCCATTTCGGCAGATTCAAATTTAGATAGGAAAATTACTGTACGTTGATATTTAATGTTACCCAACTGTGAGACCAAGACGTGTTGGTCTTGTGCCAAGAGTCCTGCAATTACCTATTAGCCTATTACTACAGAGACATTACTTTAATTTTTCAGATAGAGGAAACCTAACTAAGCCTGAATGAAAAATTAGAAGAGTTATTGCAAAAGTGTATTGGTTACACGCATTCTTTACATGTAGTAACCAAAATGTTCAAGTATTAGTAACTATTTTGCCTTAGTTAAACAAAAACAATTTTTCTTTACCAGTCTTGGTCTTAGTCTTGCAACAATCTGGCGGTCTTGGTCTTGATATTGATATTATGGCTATTTTCATGTTCCTTGTGTTAATACTTCTGATTGGTACATGAAATAAATTCCAAAAATATGATTATCTCACTTGCCAAATTAATTATCTTCGTAAAGGAATACAAAGAAAAAAGACATCCTCTCTACGAAAGAAATTACTCCTTCTATTTACAGCTGGTAATGAATGTTACACCTAGCTCGTAACGTTTTTTAAATTTTATAAATGCGAGCTAATTTATTATCAGTTTAAACCCACATATTTGATTAAGTATTTTTTATTTAAGACACCGGCAGTAATTTCTTATTTAATAAGTGGTTGTTGAAGTTTGATACTGCTGTTATAACTAAAATTAATACAAATTTAAATGAGTGTAATTTATAATAATTATATGAGTTTTAAATTTATTTCCAATATATATTTGGTTTTAGGACTGATATTACAAATTAACATTTCCTCGTGATTCTGTTTTTATAAAAAAGATAATTACAGTAAGCGTGAGGATACATCGTTTTATATTTTTAACAGAATCCGTCAATCCTATTGGCTGTTCGGTAAATGTCCTTTTCAAACTATCTTACAATATCAGTATATATATATATATATATATATATATATATATATATATATATATATTCAATATATGTATATATTCTACAATAACCATTATCTCACCCCCACGTTTGTGAAAGTAGAAGAATGGATATCCTGGAAGCCAGCATTTTGGAAATATTGGGGGAGACCAAGGTGGGTACAACTGATAACACTGTTCAGTGCGTAGGAGAAGAGATGAGGGATAGAACGCATCACATGAGAAGTGAAACTGTGATCAGTTTACTGTCTGCAATATTACATAATTATTACTAATACAGTAATAATTTCATGGTAACTATTCTATATGATGTAAGTCTTAACTAAACCTGTTAAGATTACTACCTCTTTGGAGGGCTTGTGTTGTAGTTGGAACTGAATACAAAGGCAGTCATTATTGTTTTGCTTTGAACTATGTGACAGCTCTGTTTATCTCTCTTTTAATTTTATATATACACTTACAGGCGAAAAATTCCACCCACTTGTTACCCATTAAGGAACCACGTTGGTAAGGTTGGCTCTGGGAAAAATTAGAGGATGCAAATCTTCCGTTTCTTCTTCTCCACACCCTTTCACGCCCGACAGGAGATCGAAGAGCGAATCTTGACTCATCTGTAAAAAGTACAGCACTCCATTCGTTCATAGTCCAATGGCTGTGTTCTCGAGCAAAAGCCAGCCGTGTTACTCTGTGAGTTCTGGTCAACTCTGGTCCTCTTACTGGACGAAAAGCCATTAATCCATACTCATTTAATCTTCTCCGAGCGGCACGTTCAGAAATTTGCACACCTCGAACTTCTTTGCCGGTTTCGTGAAATTCTCAAAGTCAAAAACCGGTCATCCCGTGGTTCTGTTACCCTAGACCGTCCAGAACCGGGCCTTCTATTGTAAGAACCAGTTTCCCGAGAACGCCTGACGGCCTCTCGTAAGGTTTCATATTTAAATTCGATGGCATTACCTGCATATCTAATGGAAGGTCCATCATCAATAAGTGCCACACCTCGCGCAACATCCTCAGCACTAAGAGGCATTTTTAAACTTAATATTGAAAGAATTAAAAGCCGGAGACTAAGAAATGTGCTGCAAGAAACGGCACTGAACTAATGATACTGAATAAACATTTTGATTCCATAGAAAGTAAACATTGAAATCTAGAATCATTTCATTGAATTAAGGATTAAGGGTTATTCTCCTCTATATCAACATTCCTAATTGAAAACAAACAATAAAAGAGATACTGAGAGACAACGAAGATGGAGTCCCCACCCTACTGCGATACTTAATAGAGACGAAACATTACAATAGAATATACAAAACTAGCCGCCAATGACCCTCTAGGGTAGAGGCGATTACGAATAAAAAAAAAAAAAAAAAAAAAAAAAAAAAAAAAAAAAAAAAAAAAAAAAATTACCTATTTATTCATTAAAAACAATAGACCAATCCAAAGCAGAAATATTTTTAGATGAAAAAATCAATTGGGTGGAATTTTTTGCCTGTCAGTGTAGTTATAATATGTGATAATGTACTAATAAAACAGTAACTACAATGAATATGAGTGAGCAATGAATCACAGTTATAGCGCTTCTTTTGTTATGTTTATATTGCTATGTTTATATATTTTCGGATTCTCCAAACTGTGTTATTTAAATGTCCTGCGATATTGGAAAGGATTGATATAAATATCCGCAGGTGTATCAAACCCATTATCGAGCTGTCCGCTAACACATTGGCGATGTTCTCCCCGAAGAGGTATCGAGTATTTGGACTGACTTTGCAGCATTAGGCATTAGCATTGCCTAGCGACTGTCGAGTGTTCTTGTTCTAGTCCACATTTGAATATAATGCAGAAATTGTGAAATATCAGGGAAGAATGGGTGTTGATATGGGCCACCTATGCCTGAGTACTCTGCAACAGTAACTGAGAGAAAATTATTTTTAAATTATCAACAAAAAAAACTCTCAAAAGCTAAAAATAACAGATGCCAGAAACAAGTATTTTCGGGATAAGAACGGACCAATGCCTTAAAACTCAACATCAACTATTTACCTTTTAGCATTAAATTAGCATGGATTAAGGTTAAATGCGGCCAAAACTCAGGCCATTGTCATTGCTTCCAAGCCCCTCCTTAGATCCTATACAGACTTTCGCATCCTTCACTTTAATGACCAGCCAATCTCCTTCTACTCCTCTGTTAAAAATTTAGGATTTTTCATTGATCAAAACCTCTTTTGGAATCACCATATTTCTCATATCTCTTGACGGACAATTTCCACCCTCAAACTATTGCATCGCTTCCGCCATCTCCTACCTCAACACACGCGTAGACTCCTAGTTTCCTCTCTCATATTCCCCCACTTTGACTATAGCTGTGTGGTGTATGATGGCCTCTCTGGGGAGCTCCGCGATAGACTGAAAAGACTAATGAACAGCTGCGTAAGATTTGTGATCGGGGCCCCAAGATACTCCCATGTTTCTCACCACTACGCTGAGTTAAAGTGGCTTTTCCCTTCCTTCCGAAGAAAATATTTCCTAGGTACGTTCCTCTAGTAAATCATCAACAACCATCATTCTTCTTACGCCTACAACCTTCTCCAGTTCAAATCCTCATTCCATTCCCTGTCCACAAGATCTCGACCTTCTAACCTTTACATGCCTTCTCACAGATCTGCCTCATTTCAAAACTCCTTTATTGTTCGCTCTGTCAATTTCTGGAATTCCTTCCCTATCAAAATTCGACATTCCCCATCCATATCCACATTCAAAACCCTCCTATTCCAATTCATATCCCAAAAACAGTCAGATAGTTGCTAACCATTCGACAACATACATTTATTTCATGCCATTCATTGTCAAATATCAATGCTAAATAATGTATTTATATATTAATCAGGCACTTTACATTGTCAGATTCAGCTTTCTGTTTTCTCAACAGAAACACAAAGTTGATTTTAATAGAGAATTTGATATATTTTAATTTTTTAATTCTTTATTATTTTCTTAAAAGTGTATACTGGTCTATCAGTGCAAATAGCTTTAAGTGTCTTGACATAGTATTAATTGTTTTGTTTATAGTTTCGTTTGTTTTGTATATATAATGTTTAACTTATATTTTCTTTACATTATTTCTTTTTTTTCGATTGATTTTATTTTGGCCAGATGTAATCTTTTAATTTTGTTCTACTCAAGAGCCTGTGTCCCAGAATAAAGTTATTTTTCTATCTATCTATCTAACTTTGCGTACAATATCAGGAGCCAGTGGACGGTCGAAGGATGTTGGGTCCCTCTGTCGTAAATGCGTCAGTCTGGGACACCAGTCAATGTACTGGAAAAACGCTCCTACTCTTAATATCCCGGCACCATATGATCAAATGGCTGATGAAGCTCCTTAGTGAAAATAAATTCAACTGTTTCGAGGAGGTTTATTGCAGCGACATGTATGGCTCTATCAGATGTGCATATATTGTCGCATACCCCAAGACTGCAAGGAGAGCACTGGTCTCGGATCCAACTTTTTTAGAGCAATAACCTCGATCAGCAGGATGAAATGAAAAGGGAAAAGAAAAATATATATGATAAATGTTTCCTTTGCCTAAGGATATATATAAGAGAAACTGAGCTAGACTTCCGGAAAGCTAACCGTGAGAGGCCACTGGTTTGGGTCACGCGGAACGATTACTAATAAAACAAGGAAGTTCCTCAGGAACTAGATGTGGAGGAGCTTGCGATATTGGCTGCGAACATGGATCTGGACTCAATGGGGATCATCCATTATCCCCTATAAAGCAATTGACTGTCAACTGAGGATATTTATATGTTCAAATATGTATTACGTAATAGTTATAATTTATTGTAGTGTAGTAATGAGATATATGATTAGTGGTGTAAAAAAAATCTGGTGTGTCCACTCACACGACTTTCCTACCTATTTCAGAATAGTTTTAATATCTTTACATATGTTCATAAAGAAACAAAAAAAAATTGAACTAGATTTATTTTCCTGAAAATTGATCAAAGAAAAGATTTAGTTGATAAACTAAAGCAATGTAAACCGGCTTAAGGTAGATCAGTGTAAACATTTCAATACTCTCTAATATTGCTGATCAAAAACTTTTTGCCATAGCTTAGTATTGTCAAACAATAATTTCTGTTAAAATTAGAGGAAATAGTGAAGCTTGTGTGATGCGGGCAATAGATTTTCTTACTTTCTCTTAGTCATCTTTTATCTCTCATTCACTCCTTTCTGACACCAGGATATGAACCCGTAATCGTACATTGGAAATTGAATAGCTGTAACTTCCTTAATAGTTGTCCAAAATAAACGATTTTTATACAGTTTTGTAGGGAATTTCATTACCTATAAAAAAAAACAGCTATTGCTGATGAATCAGTTTTTCACTGAATTTTTTCGGGAATTTGGGCTATATACGAAAATTGAAAGAACAATTATTAGAACATTATAGAAAAGTTTCATCAAAATAGTTAGAGCCATTTTCGGGCTACAATCTATAGAAAAACATGTTCTTCATTTATTGCGCGGAAGCTATTGCTCATGGAGCACCGAATTTCTGTCACAGGCATCAGTAGTCAAAACCCTACAAAATAAAAAAAGAAGCAACAAAATCAGTTCAGTAGTTCCCGAGAAAATACCGACAGACAGACCAATGGCTAAAAATGTGTTTTTCAGACTCAGGGGGCTCTGAAACGTATAGATCCGTCGAAAACCGCATATTAGAAATTTTACCGGATTGCAATACTTTCCTTATCTAGTATAGGTAGGAAAGTAAAAAGTATGGTTTAGAACACTAGGCTATAGTGAGGGGTTATAAAATCCAACAAATTATTGTTATACCATTCGTATAGAATTGTAATGTCCAAATTTTTATGGTTTTATCTTATCACCACTAGAATGATTAAAACATAGAATACCAGACGATCACATTAATATTGTAAAGTACAGAAGAGATAAAGATCGACCTGTTGTATGCAATCTACGTTTGCAGAATTAAAACATCATCCATTAATTCTGCTTTGACATAATCTTGACTCATGAGAAACTTATTAATGTGATTAAATATGTTAAATTTTTACAGACAGTACTAATTTGAATCAGATGTATCAAAAAATATGTAAATTAAAATTAAATTTTCTTACTTAAAAAAAAAATATTATTTGATCCTAAACACTCCATTGCGAGAAAATCATCAGGAGGATTAAAACTAATGGTTTTTAGGTTACTGAGAGCAATAAACATATATCGTAAAAAAAAATCCATTATTATAATCTTTTATTTATAATTACGTTATTGAACCAACGTTTCGGAGGTCGCCTTCCTCTTCAGGTTTACAATCTAAGATAACTAAGCAAGATAAATAATCATAACCCACACCACTTAAAATATAAAACAGAACAATCTACATTTATATAATTCTAAAACACTATAACTATTTATCCATAATCATTACTGAACTTATGTATGAATGAACTGTGATTTTTTTCCATGGCCATAAATCATATTTTGTAATAACTAACTAGAAACTTTTGTTCTACAATGTATCACGGGCGGATCTAAGCGGGGAGGGGGGCTTTTGTGCTGAAGCTTCTTCCCCCCAAAATGGTAAAATCTCTTAAAGTACTACTATTGTTATGTACTATTATTATTACTTAAAGTACTAACTATTGATCGTGTAATTACATTTAAAAAGACTTTAGAAATCACTTAAACACTATTTCATATAGGTAGTTAATTTCTTTCTTTTTTTTCCAAAGTAACTATCGGTATTTTTATGAAAAAAAAAAAAGCTTCCTGGCTGAATCCCCCTCCTCCCCCTAAAACTTTTTTTTTTTATTATTATTTTAATGGAATTTACAACTGTATTATATAGAGAATACAATAAGTAAATGAGAAATTTGTAACATGGCATGTGCAACATGAAGAGAAACTACCCACTGGTAGAACTCAAACTAAAGTTCTATATTAGAAGATCCCGAGGCCATCTTCTTTTCAGACGCCTCGGAGGATTATCAGGGATCGAGGAGGAAGTAAGGTTTGAAACGAGAGGATTCGGATGGTTCTGCAGTTTGTTATGGAAGGAAAGGTATCTGGATTGGGCCAGATCGGAAACATATGGAACATTAAGGTCTTTATGGATGATTTTATTTGTGACAAAGTAAGGAGCGTTGAGGATTTTACGAAGGATTTTGGATTGTAAGAATTGGATACGAGAGGAATTCGATGGTTTAGTGGAGCCCCAAAGCTCAATTCCGTAAGTCCAAATAGATGTTATTATTGTCATATATACGAGTCGTTTATAAGTGATTTAAAGTTTAGATCGTTTGTCTAGTAAGTGCTGCAGTAGTCGAAAACGTCGGGCGGTTTCTAGTCGTTTCAGTCTGGTATGGGGGTTCCAAGTGAGTCGTTTGTCAAGGTGGAGTCCTAAGTAGCGGATTTGCTCAACAGGAATAAGTGGAGTATTATTGAAGGATACTGTAGGACAAGAGGTCATAGGTTTACGACGGAGGGTAAAGGTGATTTGATGGGATTAGTTGGAATTTATTTTTATTCTCCAATTTTTACACCAATCTTCAAGGCTTGTGATATGTGATTGAAGAGTTTGGGATGCAATTGAAGGATCGTTATTAACTGATAGGATACACGTGTCATCGGCATAGGTGGTGATGATAGTGTTGGACTCCCTAAAATTAAATCCTGGATCTTCCAGTATTGTTCTATTCTAATGGCTTCATATCCATGTTATTCAGTATTATAAAAATATGACAATCTTGTTGTAATACATTATTTTCATTTTGCCTTCTTATAGTTTTCTCGATTTCTTTAATAATTTGATTGAATTTATTCTTATTCTGTGATACTTGTATTAATTTGTATGAATATGTTACCTTGAAGAACTTGTAGCTTCGCTCTTTCTATATTTCTTTGTGCAGAGAGAATAATGCATTCAACATTAAAATTTCCTATTTTTTATGATATGGTCCAACTTCTGAACAAAATAAAGGGAATAAAAATTATTTTTTTATTAGTGATATATGAATTTTACTAAACCACCCGGCAACTATTCATTATATGTAGTTCAGATTAGGTATATATTATTTTTGTTCATAAAACAGGTATTAATATGACTCATTTCTGTGGTCCTCTAAGAATGGGTAAATATAAAAAACATTAATAAATTGCAAACGTTAAATAAAAAATTAAAGATATTCAGCTAAGTATGTTTGAATTAAGTTTTATAATTATAATTATATCATTTCTACAATAGATGCCTTCTTAAACGACCTCCGTATAGAATAAAGGAAGTTAAACTTAAAAAAATATTTTTCTAAACAATTAAATTATTGCATTAATAATTGTTCGTTAGTACAATCAATATAATGGACCAAAAAACTTATCATAAACCTATAACTAAGCCATTTATGAGCACTGAATGGTGTGGTGGAGGCCAGTAGGCACCTACGCCAGTAGCGCTTTTCTACCGCTTACGTGCTTTTTCTAAGAAAATGCTTAAAATATTTTAAAAAGTAAAATAGGTTTTTTAGAAATAAAAATATATTCTCCAGATGTTTTATTTCAGCACGTTTTCTGTTATTGTTGGCCGTTTAATTGCAAATGACGCTTGATTTTCTACTTGAAATATAGTTTGTTAAAAAAATTGACTTTACTGGTATTTTTATATCCTAAGCCAATTATGTTATAATATTTTTTCCTTTTTTCTTATTTTCTGACTATCCAGCTTCAATAAAAGACTGTCTATGATGAAATTAACCCAAATGCTGATTCTCAATGCCCAAGAAACTGATTAAAGTCTAAGTCGTCAGTCCGCCATGTTTGGATGCCATTTCGTTCTTTTTTTTGTGGGAACATTGTTTTTGTTTTAACGATAAAATACAAGGAACACAACGATATGCAATTTATAGGGATGTGGAGGGGAGGGGGAGTGTACGGAAGGGGGTCTGGCCCACCATGTACAAAGAAAGTGGCTTACTAAGAAAGGCGAGACTACAGTTGAAGAGATTAAGTTTAAGAGATTGAGGATACGACCGAATGGAATGTTTATTATTGTTCGGTCCATCTAATTATTGTTTGGATAGTACCCCAATATTTCGAGTTGAGGTGGCATGATAAAAACTGATAGTGGCCAAGGTGATCAGTCATAGGATTACATTACAGAATAAATCATTAAAATTACATCAGCAATACAACGACAATTGTACTCGTTCCTGACAGTTATAACATTTTCCTTTATTTAATTATTTCTATTCGATTGACGAAATTGATAATTAAATGTCATTTCCTAATTTGAACTTATAAAAGATAAATAGGGAAAAATTCAGCATTTTCAAAATTCTAATGGTAAATATTATTGACGCGGTATAATTGAAGATTCTCCTTAAAAGTATCAATAACGCTGTGTCAATAATATGTCAGTTAGGATCTTGCTTAATCGAATGACATATCTTGTTTCTTTATTGCTTGTGTGATCTGCAAAATTAATCTTGTTTCTAAATATTGAAACGTTTCTTTTTTTGTAATTTGGTCATTTTCTTCTTTTGTACACTAATTATTTGATATTTCAGAAACAGTTTTCTAATAAAAATAAACTATTAATTTGTAAATAACGCATACCAATTTGCTTTTGAATAAAAAAAAAATAACATACTGAAAATGAATCACCAAGTTATGAGGTTGATATACGAATCTTGAGAGTAAATTTAAAAACCTTAGACATCATAAAATACTTAAATTTTTTAAATGTAGAGGGATTAGCAACGGTTTGTGTTAAGATTTTTTGTACCTACCCAAAGGCTTAACGAGAAGTTTCGTCGCTTATAGGCACCGATCTTCAATAATATTAATTGATCTATATTTCTTAGTTCATTTAGTTAATGGATCTACGAGGGAGGGGAGCTCTCGGGCAGAATATTACCTTTACCTCCTCAAATGGTAAAATGTAATCATGTTTTATGGTAAAAAATATTAAAAAGTTATCTTTTATGGTATTATTGTTCGTTTAATAGGACTTCAACAATCACTTAAACGCCATTTCATATAGGTAGTTAGTATCTTTCTTTTTTTCCCAAAGTAATAGTCGTTTTATATATATATATATATATATATAAGAAAAAAAAGCTTTCGGGCTGAGGCCCCCAAAATTAAATCCTGGATCTGCTAGTACTACTGTTAAAGTCAAAGTTTTTTGTTTTTTTTATATTTGTTTATTTAGAAATATTACATTCTGTCACATCAAGGACATTTATAATAGTGTTCAGAGAGCACACTCACACTCTATTTACAATAAAAATAAATAAATAATACAGAAACTTAATAATAATAAATACAACAAAGTCAAAGTAAAGCTGTGAGCTTTCTTCCACTCTAAAATATTGATTAGTGGATTATAGTAAATATAAAAACGAAATTTACAACATTTTACAAAACAATATTATACAAAATACAATTTATATCACAAAATTACTTAATAACAGTAATATAATGTTAATAATAATTACTAATGATATGATTGGCCGAATGACTAAGGCCGCCACTCTTTTTAATTGCATATATTTAAATTAAAACTTTTAGAATGTTTACATTTTTTTTTTTTACATAGAGGGGGGAAGGGAATACTTATCCGGGCCTGAATGTTTCCGCACCTTAAAAATTGTCGTCCCAGTAATTTTCTAGTCTGCTTGAGTATAAATCCGCTATTGGGTGGTAACTCCTTCACTTTGAAAAACTTCCATCTTCTCTCAAGTTGTGTCTTTTACGTGATCTGGCTATTATAATGTTTAAACCTTATACGTCCCATAATATTGAAATAGCTTTATTAAAAAATAAAAAATACTTCCAATTTTATTATTCAACAATTATACGATCAATACATTGACGAAATTCGATACTGATCACATAAGAGTGAACCCTTAGAAATTTAGAATAATGAATTTCATTAATAATAGGCAAATCTAAATAAATATTTAAGGATTCTAAATTTTTATTTTCGTGGTCTCATGATATATTTTATAGTTCAATGCCTAAAGCTCGTTTAGTAAAGTTTAAATTGAAGGCAATAATATAAACCTAAATTAATAAATAAATCTTTCTTCTTTATTGGTATTTAGCGTCCTTATATTCCCAAATTAAGGCTATAAATAGTATAGTTACCTTATTGCACACTAACGAGCATTTTAGGTTTTTTTAACTTTTTATGAATGGTTTTTTTGAAGTATTATGATCACTATTTCCTAAATATTTTCGTTGGAAAATATTACGACCTCGGGAATGCTTGGTCCATCTCTGCGAATAAGTTAAACTGTTCCTCAACCAAAATATCCAATTTGTATTAATATTTCTTATCATACAAATCATTGTTATCTGGTATAAACCACTTAATCTCGCGTGATTAGAATCATGGATTTATCTACACATTCTTCTAGACAAATCGATGAAAAATTATGCAATAAACAATATATATATATATATATATATATATATATATATATATATATATATATATATATATATATATATATATACATAGATAGATAGATAGATATAACAGTATCGAAAAAGTAATGGAAACAGAGAAGAAATACTTAGATGTATCCATGGTCCAAGAAAGGTGGGACTTATACCATCAATACTGACCTAAAAATAATGAAGAATCGTATAAAGATGTCACATATCAAGAAACATCAGTAATGAAATTGAAATTCTTTAGCTCCTTGAAGAGAATGAGTACGGACAGCATAAATTAACGGATATTTGGCAATGAAATGGGATTAAATTTTATGGGCAATTTAATAATAATATTTATGTTTAATTTTGTTTACATTAACATTGTATAGAGTAGGGTTTATGATAAAATGCATTTTTTAGGAGTTAAAAAATTAAGAATAATGTAAACAAATTTTTGCCTTTTTCCTCTATATATACCAGAACGCTTGAACTTTTTTTTTGTATACATCAAATTTGGATCCAGCAACCTAATAAACATATGACGTCAAACAATAACAGATGTAATAGACCTCAGATTATCTAAAAAAAAAAAACCCTCAACACTGATATCGGTGAATGAATTTACACTATTGACTCTTTTACGCCGGTTAAAGTCTGAAAAAATAGTTTCGGGAACTGAGAATTGTTCGTTTACCCCCTCTTACCCTCTACACAGAGACAAGTTTGGGTGGTGAAAACTTCAAATCAGATGGAGAAACCAAGATGTATCGTATTAGTGTCTTCATCAGATCGAATTAATAAAATTGAAAAGGATGTTATTCAATTCGATTAATGTAGAGTGTTCTAACAACATCTTGATTCAACAAGCAGACTGAACTGCATTCTCAAAAAAAATATAAAATAATTGTAATAAGAATCAATTGTCCTTACTGACCGTATTAAATCCAAACATTGCTCTATACTACTCGAAAATTGCAGTATATTGCTCAAATTTTGTCTGCTTATGTTTTGAGTCTATTGAATTTGGACTTCAGCCATTTTTAATATAAAGATTTGTAAAATGGACCAAAATTGCTTCCAATTGTTTGAAATATCGTAACAGCTATGTTTATTTATAAAAACTGATGTTTAAGCTGTCTTAGAGTTCACTAGAAGTACCTAATAATTCTGCCCAGTACATGCCGTTAGGTTTGAATAAAAAATACCAGCAAACCAGCTCTAAATATAAAAAGCATGGTTTTCATTTCTTCTCATATTATCTCACACCAGAGAATTATTAATACGATAATTAAATTAAAAATTGCTGGTTATGACGGGGAAAAGATGCTACTTTTTCAATCTTTCAAATTTTAACTAACTTGTCCAACATTAGCGTTAGCTCGTCCCAGTGTGCAGAACTGCTAGACTCGAGGATGTTAAAGTGAGTAACACTTTAACACGCTCTGCCATTATGGCTTCAAAGCCCCTAAAAATTTTAATTTTATTGGAGGATGGCAGGAAGTGAATGAAGGGGTGGTGAAATTGACTCGGCTAAAATTCTAGTTTCGACGCAGCCTCATTTGAAATGGTCGCCAGCGATCAACAGCTTGCCGCAATCGAAAACTAAAGATTACCGAGTTCGAAACCCGATGCTGGAGGCACTTTTAATTCCCAAATAATCCCAAGCACTTTCCCCTGGTCCGAGAAAAGTCCCGTAGAACCGAAAAGAACGAGGAAAATACGGAAAAGAAAAAAAGTTTTAAAACCATAACGGGCTATAGTCTTTTTTCATGATGAATTCTTTAGAATTTAATATAATAATACAGTATTTTAGAAAAACTGAATAAAACATTCCGTGTGAATTTAATATCCACTGACCACATGTTCTATTTTCTGTTAGTATTAAGGTTAATCTGTAAAAATTCTTCTTTTTGAAGTGAGTGCCTTCTCAAGTCATTGACTGAAGTGTTGTGTTGTGAACCTGTCTGCTGAAGAAGAGGAACTACTTGAAGCCGGAGAAATCACGAGATGTGATGATTTGCTCACATACATGAAAATGCAAAAGAAATACTGTTGTGAAACTTCTTTATTTCGTTATAGATCATGTTTCGAATAGTGTTTATTCAAAGATCTTCTTACGATGATCGCCTAATTGGATGATGATTATTTTACTGATACAGCCACAAGATAAAGTTACCTCTTTCTATTTTTTCACAGTGAACTACTGGAAAATACCAGTTTTACCAAGTTAATTTAACAAGAAATAATTGATAATCTGAAATTGCTTTCTGAAGAACTTTCCGAAAGAGAATAGATCGATTTACCACACACAATAGATTTCTTGCACTGAGATTAACCATCTAAGGGATTCCAATGCACCATGGTTAAAATCACCGTTAGAAATAAAACAATTTCCTAATGATGATTAATAAAGAACAAAGTTACAAAACAAAAAGTAATTTCCGAATCGCTACTCCACGATAGCGACTTAATTCAAATCACTTCAATCACACTAGATGGAAATCCCTGAGATTGCCGAAAGTAGGCGAGTATAAACATTTATGTCCATATAAAAATAGAAATATCCACACAACTTATTTTTAACTAAAATGCATAGGAAGCGATTTACTGTGAATCAGAAAATAACTGGGGAAAAAAGTAGTGTTTTTTCTCTTTTTTTTGTAATGGAAGAAAATGCACTTGAATATAGATAAATCATAAAATTGTTAAATTTATTATTAGTTATACAACCCCAAGTGAAAAATTGCGTTTAGGATATAAAGTCAATTTTTATTGCAGCCGTGTTTAATTTTAATCGTTTTTTTTTAATTACTAGCGTCATAAGTATGTATTGAGCTTAATAACCAGAACAATAATGGGAATATTGTATATCGTTCTTAAAACATGAAAAATAATTTCGATATTTATTTTCTAGTTTAGGAAGAAGTTTCGACAGACTGCTGACTAACATTTCGATAAGTCACTATATGCGGCTATTTAAAAATGAAAAAATGAACGGGCGGGGACTTAAGCTGACCTAAACTAATCAAACGTACGCAACTAGATTAAATAAGATGCGAGGTTTAGGAATTGGTCGTCAACGTCAACTTTCGGATACACTTAGGTTTGTCCGGGATTACTCTCATAGTATCCTGATAGTAATCTTCAAACCAGACACCATCTTGAGTAGCGATTCGGAACTAGTAACGTCAAAAATAATCAATTACACAGTTTTGTCATGTTGTCAATTTATTCCGCTGGGTACGTGTATGTTAGGGAAACAGGTGATCTAGTTATTATTACATTTCTAACCTGAATAAGATACGCCGCGTTTTATTTTTTGCTCCCCGTCCTAAGCGAATTGGAAGGAAATGAGCCAATATCCGAATGAATCCGAATCTATCGTTGAAGGAAATAATGGAGTATCAATCTCACGTTACGATGGTAAGATTTAGTTCTTAATTCGTAAAATATAAGTAATTTTAACCTTAACCATTTCAATGTTTTAACAGTTTTATTTTTTATTTTCTATTAAAAAAAAAATCAGTACAATAATTTAATATTTTGACATCTGAATGACGTACATAAATAAAATAATTTAATGTTTCAACAACTTGGAAGTGGCGTTAATAGTTTGTCATTTTAAACTTTGTTCTTACCATTTGATCATATAAGTGGGTATAAAAACAAGTCATGAAGGCACTATATATAAATTCAATTATGTATTTTTATTATTTGTTTTGTCAACGATCATTTTATTCACCATGTAACTTATCAAACCTATCACCGATGGGATGCGACAATAACTGCTGACATGATAGCTATCGTAAAGAGGTAGAGGAAGGAATAATAATAATAATAATAAATTTATTTATTGAGCAATTTTACAAATGCCTTTTAGCATACTTTGTAAATGTGATGTTCGTTAGCGAACCTCCTCTCCGAGATTAGCGTGAATGCGTGATTAGAGAAACCTCCCAGTGAAGGCACTCCTAACGTGACTCAGATTCCTGCTCCAGAGGCGTTTGAGTCTCCTTGGTGGATTCTGTGGTAGTGTGTCTGTTAGTAATGTTTGTACAAGTGGATTAGGATGTCCAGCTAAGGAGTCATGAAAATGTTTGTAATATTTGATTTGTAAAATGAAGTGATTTCTTGGTTATGTAGAAAGGACAATGAGTGATATACCGGAGAAATTTAGATTGGAAAATTTGAATAGTCTGTAAGTGTGTTTTTTTGCATGAACCCCACACCTGAGAGGCATACGTTCATGTTGGTCTGAGTAGCATGTTGTATATAGTAATTTTGTTAGAAAGTGATAGTTTGTTTTTATGGTGTAGCATTCGTCTTAGTAGCGACAATCGATGGTTCAATCTCTTTTTTAATGTAGTCACGTGTGATTTCCAGGTCAGTCGTCTGTCCATTGTGAGTCCTAGATATTTTGTCTCTGTATGATTTGGCAAAGGGGTGTTGTAAAGTATCAGTGGAGGGCAATCGGAACGTTTAGGAGTAAATGTAACCTGATTTGATTTTTGAATGTTAATTTTTATGCGCCATTTATCAAGCCAGTCTTGTAGAAGATTTAAATAAATCTGTGCTTTCTGAGATGCTGTGATCGGTCGTCTGCGTAAGTTGCGAGTAATGTGTATGGTGTCTGTGGAACATCAGAAGAGTAAATTGAATACATAACCGGACCTAAAATACTGTCCTGCGGTACTCCCGCGCCGATTCGGCAATAGTCGGAGTATTTACCATCCTGGTTAACAATACAAAATCTATCCTCAAGATACGATGTGATGATTAAATCGTATGTCTGCAGAAAGATCGGTTTAATTTCACAAAGTAGACTATCATGTTACACTTTACCAAAGGCCTGTGAGACGTCTAAGAAAGTTGTTGTGCAAAGTTCCTTCTTTTCCAATGCCACAGCAATTTTATCAATCACTCTATGACATTGTTGTATGGTAGAGTGTACAGGTCTAAATCCAAATTGGTGATTAGAAATAACATTGTTTGCTTCTAAAAATGGATAGAGTCGTTTTAATAATAATTTTTCAAATATTTTGGAAAATAAGGGTAAAAGACTGATAGGCCTATAGGTTAATTTTTGTGGGCGGGGTGGCCGAATGGGCTAACGCGTGTGCACTGCACCGCCGTTGCCCGCCAACCGTTATACAGAGGACTTTGATAAAAAAAATAAGTCACGAGTACGCGTCCCGGTGCCCGGAGGAGTTTTTAAATCCCCGCCCACACTCCCAGGCCCGGGAAAACCCCCGTATAGCCTTAAAGGCGAGGAAGGGGAGGACAAAAAAAAAATAAATAAAAAAATGATTGGCCTATAGGACGTGACTTGGTTTAAAGGTTTGCTTGGTTTCGGTATCATTTTTGTGGGTGAAAATTAACATATTAGAGAAAAGTAAGTAAGTCGAAGGATAGAATTGTAAATAGCTGTCAGGAAGATTAATGCTTTTTTGGGTAGAAGTCGTACAATTTTAGGTGTGATTGGGTCAAAACCAGGAGATAATTCTGCGAGGTAATTTTTTAATACAAAATTCTATGTCCGAAGGAGTTATAGGGGGAGGAGGTAGAGGAGGTAGAGAAAGAGGAAGAGGAGAAATGAGGATTTGTTGGACGTCTGAGCAGTGCTGTTGGTCAGGCAAGTCTTCATGTGGATGAAATACCTCTGTAAGATGAGTAGCAAATAAATCTGCTTTATCTTTATCGCTTCTAGCCCATGAGTTGTCTGGTTTATGGAGAAGAATCTTTTTTTGGTGGTATCCTAGTATCTTTCGGGTTTGTTGCAAGAGAGTATTGTTACTTGTCTGTAAGGTGGTCAGATGTTTTTTGTAAGTTTCCTGTTTGTATTGTTGTATAAGTTTTCTAAGTTTGATAGAAAGTGCGTTTAGTAGCTGTTTGTCACTAGCGAGATCTTTTCCATTCGTTGAGAGCACGTCGTTTTTCAATTAGAAGTGATCGTATTTCCGGGGGTAAGTAATGTTTGTCGCGGTTGGTCTCGTACTTGTTAGCTGATTGCCAAGCGACAGTTTGTACAGTCTTAGTAAGCGTCTCTACTGCATTGTCAATATCATTTTCCGTCTTTAATCTTGTGTTTAGATCAATTGTCTTATTAATAATGGAATGAAATTTATGAGATAATATTGGCCCAGGAGTTAGTGTAGGTGTGTGGTTGGTAGTAAACATGTGTCTAGAGAGAGATAAAATAACCGCTGAATGGTCTGATGATAAGTCGTTACTAATAGAGATATGATGGTGCAGTGTGTGCAGGCTAGAAGTTATAAAGAAATCAAGTAATTCTGGTTGACGGTTTATGTCTGTCGACCAGTACGTCGGTTCAGGTGGTAGTATGCAGTTATAGTCCAGTTCTATACATGTATTAAAAACAGAGTTTACTCTAGAATTATTGGTCCTATTGCCGAAACGGGGATGCTTGGCGTTAAAATCTCCTCCACATAAAAATTTAGGTCCTAAGCTGGCAAGTGTGTCTGTAAACGTTTCCTGTGAAACTCTTTGTCTCGGAGGACAATATGCACTGACAATAGAAATTTTGGTGTGATCGATTTCAACCGAAATAGATGATAATTGAATTTCTGGCAAGCCATTCATTTGAAGAGGATAGTGGTATAATGTTCGTTTTACGACTATTGCCGAGCCACCACGGGCAGTACCGCTGGGATGGTCAGCGCGGTACACCACATACCCTTGTATGTAAAATGTTGTAGTCGAGCAACGTCAATGTCATTTTCATTTAAATAAATGTCAAGTTCATTCCTTCGGTGTAGGGTAACATTTGAATTCCAAAGATGGATTTTTAGAGAGTGTTGTGAGATTGAATTAATGACTAACATGAAGAATAAATTTGGTAATTAGCGTGGTGAGAAGAGTGATGAGCGGAGTTATCATAGATTTAAAATCATTTAAGAAGGAATTAAAATATAATGAGAGATCTAGAGTATTGTGTATTAGATGTTGTGTGATGAGGTCTTGAGTATGAGGTTGACGTGTATTGATGCGGTATGTATTGAGATTGGGTATAATGAGGTACTGAACGGTCAGGGATTATTCTCGTTTGGTTTATTGAGTGCTGAGGAGTTATACTTGTAGTATGAGGAGTAGATTATTGAGGAGATATATTTCAAGTTCGAGGATCTGTAATTTGAGGAGTCGTATGATGAGGAATGGTATTGTGAGGCATTACATAACGAGGAGATTCATTTGAAGTTTTGGGATTTGTAATTTGAATTGTATAATGAGGAGCGATATTGTGAGAGATTGCGTATTGAGGAGTTACACTCGTTGTTTGAGCAGTTGTGAATTGTGGTGTTGTGTTGTGATATGTAGTTTTAGTACACGTTGCCTGTGCGTAAGTCATTGTGTAGTTTTTGCGAGATAGGGACGGTGTAAGCCGGTCGTGTTCTGCATCTGGAGGCAGGTGTTCTGTTACCTCTTTACTCGAAGTGGCCTGGCTCCACACATTGAGTCTTCTTTTCTGCAACTCTATATGCACTACGCATCCCCTATAATTCGCAGGATGATTGCCACTGCACAACGCACAAACAGGTGGCTCTTCAAGTGGTTTCTGGGACCTATAACTAGGATGATCTTGACCGCACTTCACACATCGTGGTATGTGACGGCAAAATGTTCTGGTGTGCCCGTATTGTTGGCATCTCATACATTGAACAATATTTCTTCTTTTGTAAGGTTCTTCAATCCAAACCCTTGTGTAAGCCAAATTAGCGATATTAAAAACTTCAGCATTGTTTTTAGCTGGCTCTAAGTCAACAAAGAAGATTGGGAGTGGTTCTTTTGATCTCGGATGTAACACATTAGAGATGAGACGGATGTTGAATCCTTTTCTTTCAAGATCATATTTTATCATTTCGTGTGGTGTTGAATAATGGAGATTTCTAATAACAAACCTATATGGTTTGCCTTCTTGAGATTGATAAGTATGAAAGTTGTAATTGTTGGTTTCTAAATATTTAATGCAGACTCTATAGGCTTCACTTGTTTTAATTTTGAATGTAACAATCAATTTGTTAGAAAAACATTCAAAATTAAAACAAGTGAAGCCTATAGAGTCTGCATTAAATATTTAGAAACCAACAATTACAACTTTCATACTTATCAATCTCAAGAAGGCAAACCATATAGGTTTGTTATTAGAAATCTCCATTATTCAACACCACACGAAATGATAAAATATGATCTTGAAAGAAAAGGATTCAACATCCGTCTCATCTCTAATGTGACTTCGGCAGGGATCGTTTCGAATTTTGCCTATCTTACGAAGTCTCTAAAATGGTCATTTTTAAAAATATTTTAATGATAGTTGGAAAGATGTAAAAATAGATACAAACGTAAATAATCATTATAACTGATATAAACCTATTGGACGTCGGGGACCGTAACCGCAGCTAACGTGTTAACTTAGTTAGTTTGTAATAAATCAAGTTACAAAAACTAAATGTATATAATTTTCCTAAATTAACATTCTTTTTAGTTTTTTAATTGTATGTTTATATATACACAAAAACACACACACAAGTTTTTTTTTCTATAAAATGTAATTTATTAGTTTACCATGTAAAAATCTTACAAAATTTATCTTTTAATGGGATACGAAAATTCCCGAAATTAAATATGCTTTTCCTCATTAAGTAAATACAATTTCGGAAAAAAAAAATTAATTCGTTTGTATCGACTTTTTTCCCGGTAGATTGCTTGGACAGCCCACTGTGCGCAGTAAGTTCAGAGTAACACTTAACATTCACATGCGAGGATATGTTGGTCTTCAGTTCTGGTACATGTCTCTAAGCCATACAAAAGGTGCAGAACGAATGAGAGTCCTATAAATGATAAGTTTTGTTCGCTTAGATATAAATTTGCTGGAGAGATGCTTCTGGAGTCCAAAATAGTAATGATTGACAGCCAATATTCTCCTTCTTTTCTCCACTGCAGCATCGTTGTTGCAGGTTACCATTGATCCCAGTTAGACAAACTCTGAGTGAGACCTGAAATGGCTTCAAATTTTCATTGAATATTGTGATGATGAGGGTAATGTAGAAGAAGGTAATTAGTAGATAATGTTTTCCAGAAAATGCCCAACTTTACAGAGAGGGTAAATAGTTTTTTTTTTTTTTTCTAGAACAATACAAAATAAAAATGACTTACTATTCATTTAAGTGATCTTCTCATCGAACGGTTAACCAGAAGTCAGAAAGTGAAGTATGCGTAAGGATGCTGGGTTTTACACATCAATTTAGAATGCGTAAAACCGCAGAGGTATTAAGAAAATAGCTTTGTCTGTTTGAAAATAGATATTAAGATTCCCATTGAGTAATTATTTCAGAACATCTTTGTAGTAGAAAGTTTTACAGACCCTGGCGTAGTTTTAAATTAAATGACTAATTCGGACTTAAATAACATTTTCGATTGCCGATGAAAACTTTTTCTATCACTATGGAAATGTTCGATATTAGGATATACCTATTTTTCAATTTTATTTTCTATATTTTAATCCAATAGGTCTCGTTGAAGTTGATTTTGGTTTTAGAATTGTGCATAGTCCACCTCTCTAATGACAATCTATTTATTATCTTTAGGTTACGTTGAGGTTTGTGTTTGCCAGTCCTAATGGTGCATGAATAAAAGTAACGTTGACGGGTTTTCTCGCAATGATACTTAAAGTAATAAGCTATACTGATATAATATCCACAAATAGTTCTACTCCTGGGATTGTGTTTACAAGGAGCATATAAATCTAATATTTTTTAATATACACTGGAGTGTCTGTTGCCTTAAAAAATGTTATACATTACGGTCTTTTCTTCATATTGCCGAGTGGTAATAACCATTTACGTTAGTTATTCATTATTATAAGTATTACTCGTCCTATTAAATAAAAAAATAAAAAAAATAATTAGTTTTGAATTACGTATACTCGATATTTGTTATTTATCTTTCAACAAAGGTTACTAAAAATATAATGTATTCTGTTTCAGTATCGGAAAGCGAATATTCTTCCTATAACTGTAAATACTGTTTATACGGTACTAATACCATAAAAGCATTAAGAAGGCATGAGCGTGCTCATATCTTACCAGGGCCATCCGCCAGAAAAGAACTGAAACCTCTGAACTGTTGCGAGTTTTGCAACATCAAATTTGTGCAGAAGAAGGATTTAGAAGAACACATGAAAACCCATGCTGTAGGGATGGTGTGCTCTTTGTGCAGTTATACATCCGCGAACAAAAATATCCTAAAGAATCATGTAAGAGCACACGGCAACAAGAGGTCGTTTCAATGCCTCCTCTGCACTGAAAGGATGACAAACCACAAGATGTTCGATACCCACATGAACAAGCACGTATTGACGCTGTCTTCGTGCAAATGGTGCCGCTTTATGACTGACACCCCCAGTCGCCTCAAGGCGCACTTTCAAGTGCACATGAAGACCAAGCAGATCAAATGTAATTTTTGTGATTACTTCTGCTTCGTCGAAAGAGACATGAATGAACACATGACACTTCATGAGAACGATAAACATTATGGCAAACAAACTGAAACACAAAATGACAAAATATGTAAAGAAGATGAACATGATGTAACCAAATCTGAGGAAGATTTGGAATACAAAGACAAAGTATCGTTATTGAACGAGGCTGACTCCTTCAACATCAAGAGGTTACTTAAAAGAGCTTTTTTCAAATGCAGTATCTGCGGAGAGATCCAAAATACGGACGATGCCCTACAGCGACACAGCTACAAGCATATTTTGCAACAGCAGTATTCTTGCCACTTTTGCAATTTTAGCTGCAGGAACAAGGAAGAGATCAGAGATCATTTGATTGAACATCTGCCTATCTTCGACATGTCTGAGGTTGGTAAATAAACGATTTTCTTCCATAACGTCTTCAAATTTTATCCAGTTTATACATTATTTGTTGCCGTGATGTCAAGTTACTAAAAAGATATCTCCGTTTGACTCATTACTTAGGTATTAAGTGATTCTCAAAACTTTATCAGAAAGTAAATAATGGTTCAATGAAATATAATATATTTTAATGAATTTATGATTGTAATTTTATTACATATATATCCGATATCTTTTCGATTTTTTATGTGGGAAAAGAGGCATTGTAAGTAATTGATAAGGAGTAAACAAGCAGAACCTAATGTAATCGAAACTCAATTATTAGTATTGTGAATTGCTTGATCGCGTAATGCTGATCTAACCATGAATATTTGGTTCCAAGTTAAACAACATACTCCAAAGTAATTTAATTTGGAAAGTGACGCTCTCAAAATGATTCTTGTTCTGTAATATGTATGATTTATTAATCATAACTCGATTACGCTTTTAAGTATCTAAACAATTTTTCTTTTCATATATATATATATATATATATATATATGTTATAACATATTTTACTTTGTAAATTATATTAGGGACTTTGTAAATTATAAGTGTTATCATATTTCATGTTCATGTTTTGTTCTTTTATTTCAATTTTTTTTTTTTTTTTTTGAGCTTTTTGAAAAAAACGTATTTATATGTAAAATATTTTATTAGGTCTTATTAATTTTACAAACAATGTTATCATGTAACTAGTAATAAAAAATAAAAGGTACGATGTTTTAGAGCTAACGGTCGGTAGGTCCTCCACTGTAAAAGTAGATTTGTGAATAACGTAGTTCTGCAATTCGTTTGTTCTAATAGTGATTAGTGTTTTTTTGGTGGCGCAAATCTGTTAGTTGCCCAGTGAACTATGTATTTAATGTAGACCGTATTAAAATATATATATATATATATATATATAATGGAATTCTGGAATTCCATCCCACTAAAAATCCGCCATGCATCATCCTTATCCACCTTTAAAACCCTCCTATTCCAATTCCTCTTCACAATCCAATCAGACGCTGGTTTAATGCATACTATGTTATAAGGATTTAATTTTCTTTACTCATTATTTTTTTTCTCTTAGTTTTTATTTTTTTATTCTGTGTTGAACGTGAATTTTCATCACCACTCACTAAGCATTGTGAGTAGATAAAATTTGTTTTTCTTAAGTTCTAATTTGTTATTCATGAAATGTATTTCAGTGAAATGTATTTTATTTTCTCTTCTCCTAATCTTTCCGCTTAATCACTTAAATATCTTAGGGAACATATGTATATCATTATTTTTTTTTTATATTTTTTTTGTTTTAGTTTTTACAATTTCTTTCCCTACATATTAACAGTTATTATTATTTTTTTAATTTTTATATTCCTTCACTACAATGCTTTACCTATAAAATAGATTTTACTTTCCTTTCTAATTTCATTCAGTGATTATTATGCAATTATTTTAGTTCCAATATTGTAGTACTGAACCCCTATTACCCAACTGTCCTCGTTAATTTATCCTAAGAGCTTAATTAATACTTAATGTATTACATGTATTTTGTTATTATTCATTGTAATAAGTCTTTTGACCAGATTTGTAGCTAATATATATGAACAATACTGTTATTCTAAAGGGACCTAGTCCCAGAATAAAGATGATTTTTCTATTTCTATTTCTATATATGTATATTTTGGTGGCAATTATTCTTTTTGTGAAAAACTAATGTTTGTAATAATTTTAATATAAGTGTTTATGAAATAAAATAAAATAAAAATAAAAAGAATTTGGACTAAGAGATCTCAGGGCCTAATTAAAATAATTGTTACTAGTTTTGCCTCTCACTAACCTTTAAACAGGTCTGAGAACTGGTTATTAGTTTAAATAAGGACCTGGTTTAGTCATGGTCAAATGTTAGCAATAGTAATTGCATAATTGTCTTACGGAGAGTAAGAAAAAAAAAGAAAAAAATGATGGGCAAAAAAAAGTTCATAAAGCAGGGTGTTTCTTCCACGCCTAGTGAAGAAATAAAGGCCCCAGACCATAAAGTGTGAAAGATGCATACAGCATACTATGTATCCTTTCCTTAAAGTGCCACCGGATAAAGATCGGTAAATTGTAAAGAGGTGTATATACATATATTTCTAGGACTGTGTATATGTAGTTGTGTTTAGTAAACAAAGGGAAAGTGGAGGGAGGAAAAAAAAAAATGATGAGTATAACTGTTTATCATGAGTAGCAGTTGCAACTGCTTCTGCTACCTTCAAAAAACAGATATAACTATTTCATAACGGCTAGAAAAAACAGCTTTCAAAATAGTCTAAAGTACAGTATAACTGCTGCAGGGAGTTTTATCAGTTTTATAGGACTGTAAGTATCTGCTTCAGAGAGCTGTTTCTGTATCTGTTGCAGGAAGCTGTTTAAATTAAATAGCTTTCTGTATCTGTATTAGAAAACTGTTCACGTATCTGTTCCAAGAAGCAGTTTAATGAAACAGGTTTATTTATCTGTTTAAATTAAACAGCTTCTGTATCCTTCACATAGCCTTTGCCGATTCTTCCTCTGCCGGTCGCTCTTTCCCCAGGGTGATATGCCTAGGGACTTTCTTCCACCTTCTCACGTACTCTATTACTGTATCGTGCAGGTACATTCTTCTCACCAGTGAACGATTTCTCGTTGAAGGAGTTTTGGTGGGAATGGAATAAACGGTAGTCGGATGGTGCAAGTTATATTTAACGGTGGGTGTAATAAAACATTGCAGCCAAATTGCACTAACTTTTGCTGAATGATTATTGCGTAGTGTAGTTTGGTGATATCGTGGCAGAATGCAACACCTTTGCGATTGCCCGGCTTCATATGATGGAGATCTGGGGAAAAAAAACACAATTTCATAACCACCTTGCACGAAAAATATTTAAAAATCATTATTTTTAGAAATAATATGTGTTTTTAGGCAGATAATTTGTTTACAATACATCCCATATCACCGAAAAACGAGAAATAAAAGCTTTGCAACAGTTAATTATCGTAATTTTTGCAGAAAACACGGGTACTTTTAGGTGACTGAATAGAAAATCACATAACTTCTTTACACAACTTGAGGTGAATCTCAATTTTTTTTCTAATAAACCTCAACTTAATTAATATGGACTTAAAGTTTATTAAATGAAGAAGTTTTACTAAAAGTTGAGTTAATGTCGTACAGTTGTAGGGTGATAAAAAAAAAAAAATGATAAATAGAGATAATAACCGAAGGTAGTGAAGCATTACATTCGTGCGAGAGGCCAAACAAAATTATGTACTCAGATTCGAAAATTTCGACTCGCGCTTTACGTTTCAGACATCAAGGATCAAATTTGGTTCGGTGTCTGTCTGTCTTTAGTCAAATTGATGGGAAGGGCATATCACATAGTACCGTTCATCCGATTTTCAGTAATTGTGGGGGTTATTGCCTAGATGGTCCCATATCAATTTTATCAAATTTCATGCAGCACTTCCGCCTTCGCACATGCAAACGTATTTTTATAAGTATACCAATATTTCAGAAACAGTCGGTTCGATTTGGATCAAAGTTGGATAGAAAGTATATAATGGAAACAAAATAAGTTAGTGTCAATTTTATTGCATTGTGTCCACTACAGCCTCTTATATACGCAGTAGTTTTATTTTAAAAAATACTTAATTGTGATTTTGTTAATATCTTTGGTTCAACTTGAGTTGATTCGCCGTGGCTTCGATTTCATTCTTAAATATCAAAGTTGTGTCAACTTCACAAATATTTTTATATTATAGTTAATTCTGAACAAAAAAAAGTTGGATTTTTCTTATTAAGTATATATTACTACAGTCAGTGCGAAAGATCGTATGTAAATATTTTCAACTTTCATTCTATTTATGCTAAAGATGACATTTTGTAGCCTGCAACTGATATAAGTAGTCAACTACGATAGAAAATAGCAAAAGACAATAAAATATGAAATTATACTAATAAATAATAAAGAAACAATTAGTTCTTTTGCTCTGCTGTAAACATTCAATTTTTACATACGGTATTTTGCACTAACAGTATTGGTATTTATGTTCAGTATGCACTGGAATTTTTTTTTTAATCACGATTCATAAAATATGTAATCTGCAAATGCAGAACTCTTTCAAATTTTAGTATTCAATGTACAAAGCTCGTGAATATCAAACCCGTATATGTTGAGTGATTATTGAATTTCCGAAAACGACTTCTCCCAGAGATTTTATTCTAATACGAAAAATGATAGATCTTGTAATATAGAATATTTTTAGCCAATAAAAACGGTGAGAAAGCTATACCGACCTTGCTTGGCCGAAGTTTTTTTTAAAGAGAACTTAGCTGTGTTTGTCAAAACTTCTCTTTGGATAGTTTAAACAATGACAAACCCTACTTCTGTTTAAAGTAAATTTTGTCTAGTTTACTTTGGAGTAATGTTTAATTACTTTAATCGAATATTTTTTAAGTCATCGCTTCCTATTCAACAAAAAACGTGACGCTTAAAAAAACACAAATTTGAAATTTCTTAGTTTTCTGCTGGAAATTGGGCAAATGTTTATATGTACTTTTTTTGTAGAATATTTCCCTCTACTTACGGAACATTTTATACATACAGGACATCCCGTAAAAAGAGGGAAATATTTAAAAGATTGATAGCAAATCTCAAGATCAACAAAAACAAATTATATAAACATTCGTTCAATTTTCGATAGAAAAGTAGGAAATTAATTTTTGTGTCTTTTTAAGCAATAACTAAAGAAATAATTAATAATAATATTTAAGTAATTAAAAAGAGCTTTATAGCAAACTAGATAAAATTGTCATTGAATGAAAATAGTGTATATAGTGACAGTGCTTGAACGGCTAAACAACGGTGAGTTGTGTTTTTAAAAACATCATAAATTATTCTTTTTTTTTTATCTTCTTCCGTCAATATTACCGAATCTGTACAAAAACTTCCTCGTTTCTATAATTTTCTAGTCCATATTAATCATTTTATATAATGAATAATCGAAAAATATATTTTTTATTAGAAATATTTTTTTTTTTTATAAATTTATATTTATTATTATTCACCACAGTCATCGAAAAAAGAAAATAAATTAAAGCTTTGTTTTACTCCAACGTTTTAAAAAATAGTTCTCAAGATTAGCTTAAAATATTAAAATCTACTGTTATTTCGTTGATTCTAACGAAAAATAACATGCTCATATTTTAGGATATATATATTATAATCAAATTTGAAATAAAGGTAAGTACTACTAATGAGTATTAAATTTTCTTTCATAATTAAAATTTATCTTAATGAATATGGTGCGCATACCACACAATCTTTACTAACCCCTTTAATTTGAGTAGATGTTATTTTCTGGCAAATTGGGCTATTTCAAAAAGTCTTTGAATTTTTTTTCTGTGGTTTAGTAATATAAAATATATTAATATATTAATTTAATTAAACTTTTTAGTAACAATTTTAAACACCACATGTGCTAAACCTCAGATGTAATAATTTGTGTTGCCCAAATGCAATACCATGACGAGATTTGGTCTTGGGTCAACAAACCTAGTCTTAGTTTTGGTCTTGGTCTCGGGCGGATCTACGGGGGGGGGGAGGGGGGCTTTCGGGCTGAAGCTCCCCCCAAAATGGAAAAATATAACCATGTTTTATGGGGGAAAAAATTAAAAAATACCTCTTAAAGTATTATTGTTCGTGCAATTACATTTAAAAGTACTTAAGGAATAACTTAAACACCATTTCATATAGGTAGTTAGTTTCTTTCTGTTTTTCCAAAGTAATTATCGTTATTTTTATGAAAAAAAAAGGTTTCGGGCTGAAGCCCTCCCCAAAATTAAATACTGGATCCGCTAATGGTCTTGGTCTTGCACCCTCAGTCGTTGTCTTGGTCTTGGTCTTGCGTAAGAGTCTCTCAAGAGGCTTGTAATTTTCTATTAAGTTATTACTATTTATTAAACATGTTACTTTAAATAATATAAATAATTTTACTTTTTGCTTCCTCACTACGGAAGGTAGGGAAGCATTATGTTCGTGTGAGAGGTTAAAAAAATGTTGTGCTCAAAATCGAAAATTTTCACTCGCATTTTACGTTTCAGATATCAAGGATCAAATTTGATTTGGCGTCTGTCTGTCTGTCTGTAGTCAAATCGATGTGACGGGCATATCACCTAGTACCGTTCATCCGATTTTCAAGGATTATGCGGATTGGTGCCTAGATGGTTCCATATCAATTATATCAAATTCCATCCAGCACTTCCACTTAAGCCCGCGCAAACATATTTTTTTAGATATGCCAATATTTCAGAAAGGGCTCGTTCGATTTCGCTCAAAGTTGGATAAAAGGTAGATATTCGCGATAAAATAATGTAATGTCATTTTTATTGAATTCTGATCACTACTTTCTTTTATATATGCGCTACTATACTATTCGCGTTGCTATACACTGAAGTGCCTTAACGAATGTACCGATGTCAATGAAAGTTAGCTAAAGTCATTTTCTCGACGCCCTTTAAATTTATCTATATAACATACTTCAACGAAAAGAAGCTGGAAAAAAGTAACGAGGGATGGTAAAATTAAATTCCGAATAACTCAAAAAGTATACACTTTTTGTCGATATTGTATATGGTTTTTTAAAAGTTTGCGGAATTTCATAAAAATAAAAAAAAATCGTTAAAATCGGACAATTAGGAGCAAAGATATGGTCTCATTTGTTTTTTTTTTTTTTAGAGCTTCTACTGCAAAGGTTTTATATATATATATATATATATATATATATATATATATATATATCTTTTGTTTTGGTTTTTAAATTTTGAATGTGTTACTGGAAGTAATGCTATTTTTTAAGCATATTACTAATGATTAAAAAAAAGAAGGTTAGTCTAATAATTGGAACCTTTTATTTTTCTTTATAACTAGGAAGGTAAAGTTACTTTAGATGTATAATTGTTTGGAAATAATAAACCATTGTGAAATAATCTGCAGGGTTTTTTTTTCAAAATTAATTATCGTTATATGTATATGAAAAAAAAATATTTCGGGCTGAAGCTCCCCTCCAAAAATTAAATCTGGATTCGCTAGGGTATATCACTACTATTAGTGCAAAAGGTCATATGTAAAAATTTTCAACTTTTATTCTATTTGTATTAAAGGTGACATTTTGTAGTCTCCAACTGATATAAGTAGTCTGCTACTATGGAAAATAGTAGATGACAATAAAATATGAAATTATACTAATAAAGCATAAAGAAATAATTAAAACAATAAATTTTTACATAGGACCTTTTGCACTAACAGTATTGAAATCCATGTTCAGTATGCATTTTTTTTTTAATGAGGATAATCAAATATTGAATCTTTAAATACGGTACTCTTTTGTTGAAGGGTAACTGTATCTCCGAATCCAGAGATTTTATTCTGATACGAAAAATTGTATACCTTGTAATGTACAATGAAAACGGGGAGGAAGCTATACTGACTTTACTTGGCGGACGTTTTTTTATTAGTTCGTTTAAGGTCTAGCCTGTAATTTTCATAGCATTTTATTCTAGGTTGCTAATCGTATTTATTTACCTACTTGAAATTATCTCCAATCAAACGTCAAAAATCACAGAAAAGTATTATTTTCAATAAATTAAACTAGAGAACAAAAAAAAAGCACAATAATGTTGAAATAAACATTCATGGATAGGCTTAAAAGAGCAATAGATAGGTTTGGTGGTCTAGTGTTTACGTCAGGATTCAAGTTCCTTCACCATGCATGTCTGAGTGAGCGAACCTTTGTAGTTTTATAGACTTTTGAGTGCAGGTTACTTCCGCAAGTCAACTTTCTTAGTTCACAACAGCTGAGCAGTGTTACTTTATAAGATGCATTAACTCGACATACTTCCAACTTTACAATTTATCATTTAAATTCTAAACTACCTAGAACTCCATCTGGGCAAACGTCTAACTTAGAACCCTCATACCAGACTGAAACGACAAGAAACAGCTCAACGTTTCCGACTACTTCAACACTTACTAGACAAACGCTCTAACCTTCCAATTAATTACAAAAGACTCATATACATGACTATAATAAGGCCTATTTGGACTTACGGAGTTGAGCAATGGAACTCCACCAAACCTTCAAATTCTTCTCGTATCCAATCTTTACAATCAAATCCTTCGTAAAATCCTCAATGCTCCTTACTTGGTTACAAATAAAATCATCCACAATGACCTTAATGTTCCTAATGCATCAGATTTGGCCCAATCCAGATACCTATCCTTCCATAATAAACTTCATAACCATCCCAACCCTCTTGTTTCTAACCTTGCTTCCTATTCAATTCCTGATAATCCTCCGAGGCGTCTGAAAAGAATATAGCCCTGTGATCTCCTAATATAGGCATATTATTAGAGTGCTACCAATGGGTAGTTTCTCAACATGTGTTTCATGTCATTATATCCATGTACGAATTTACTAGATGTATTTTTTGTTTATACAGTTGTAAATATCATATAAATAATAATAAAAAAAATCAGAAAACTATTCTTGTTTTAATGTAAGATTTCATTGAACTTGTGTATGTCATTGCTCTTACAACTAGTTCTCTTTCAGGCCCTTTAACTTGAATATTTAATGTCTGAAATAGTAGTGTTAGGTCTCGAAAACATTTTGGTACCAAAAATGTACCTGATAAAGTATACTTTTTACTCTCCTCACCTTTGGAATGTTCTTCTACCTCATTATCTTGAAATCCTGGGCAAATTACAGATAAATGTCCGGGATGAATGCCCAGACTTTAGAAATTGAAAGCAAAGTTTGGCTTGACTCAATTTCTCTCCTCCATTGCAAGGTAAATTCTTTTGCTTTGAAACATCTTGAGCTTTATGTGAAGATTTGTGGCAATTAATGTAGCTGTTGGTGGTATTTTTTGAAATTTTACTTTTTCTCTATTCACATATTCTTTCATGGTAAATTTTTTTTAACTCAATTTAACAGCCTTTCTAGACAGTTTTCTGTCTTTTCTTCAATTTCCATATATTCTTCCTCTGCTCTTCTCTTTCTCTCCCTAACTTGAAATATTTCTTTAGGTAAGGCCAAATAGATAATATAAGATGAAGGAATATTTTTCTAAAGTGACACCAAGTGATACTAGATCAAGTGCTTTTAGTTGGGTCTGTAATTGATCAAAAAGGCCACTGATAAAAGCTTACCTTATTTACTTGCTGTAGAACCAACTAGAACAAATCTTTAACATAAAACTCTTTTAGCAGGTCTTCCCACCTAAACTTTCTTTTAAATCTGTCAACAGCGGATGGACAGTTCTCGGCTGAAGGTGAAAATCTTTCAATGTATTTCCTAGCTCTAGAACCTTCCTTAGTAGACAGGATGAAGTACTGAAACTTGTCTTCTGGAAGTACTTCATCATTTTCATGAATGTTCTTGAGAACTGAGCCAAAATCCAATATAATCCTTCATGATATCACCAATAAACTTTTTCAATTAAAAGTTGGGGAATCATGTCCCTTTCTTTCTTGAAGAACTGGTCATGATCATATCAAACTAAGAAATCAATCCTGCCATTCATTCAAAAATTCCTTACATGCCTTATAACAAATAGTTTTATTCAATCATGGGTTAGTGTTTTTAAATCAAATTGTTTCAAAATACCTACGGAATCTTATCGAATAATTTGAGCCATGAAACATAAAAATTGATCCAGCCATTAACTCAAAAAACCATTCCACACTTCTTAGCGGATAACCCAAACCTCTCCTTTGTGTTGTTTCATATTAGTCAGATAAAAATAGAAGAAAATAAAATCCATAATATTGTATAAAAACAGACATCACGGAGATTGTTAGTTGTACTATTAAATCAAGTTACGAGCTAAATATGAAGTTATTTAATTATTCAAGAAATAATAATTTACGTTGTCCGGCAACCTGATAAAATGGAGATCAAGAGTTCAAATCCTGTTCGCATTTTAAGAGTGGTGTAGCTGAGGAGGCTAACAAAGGGCAAAATATGCATTGCCCGACAACCAACTATGATCAGCAGTTATCATGATAAAATAATCTCGCATCCAGTTGCTATGTTAAACTCTGGTATGCCATGTTTAGTCTTTTTCTCAATTTAATATTATTAGGTTTTTAAAATAACACAAAGCATTTAATCAAAGAAAGAATTAAGGAAGAAAAAGTACACAAAATATCATACATAATACAATTATTAATACATATAAATCAGAAAAAGTGCTGTTTCTCATTGGCATAATAGAATCAAGGTAAAAAGTTATAATGAATTAGGAAGATGTAATCGCTTTTGCATGAGGCTATAGGCGGCTCAAAACTAAAAGAGGATAATTAATTTAAGTTGAGAGTAATTAGTCTTTGTTTTGGTTCAAGTGTGTTTCAAAATATTGACTAAAAGGTTAACAACCAATCTGTCAATGTTGATCAAATTTTCAGAAATACGCTTTTTTATATTTGATGTTATTTTATTTTAAAATTTTCCACACTATAAGGAGTAAATTGGGACCAGCAACCCCATTCTCTTGGCCTTTTGGATGAAGGTAAATTGTGATAGCTGACTTAAGTTGCCTACATGGATCAAAAAACCAAATATTGCTCTAATTTTAAGTTTTGATAGAAAACTAAAAATAACTGATTAATCATTCTTTTAGTTTTAAACATAGTAAATGGTTATTTTCAAGTTTTTTATAAAACATCAAAATGATATGTAATAAAACTACAAAAGAAGTACAATGTTAAAATATAGCACAGCCATATTAAAACTTATTTAACCTACATGACTCAGATGATAACAGATTTTAGATGGATTGAATAAAAATATATATATTTTTAAATTAAATTTTATTATGGTAATATAATAAATTCCTTTTATCATATTAAAATACATGTATACATGAACTAATCACATTTATCGTAAAGATTAATTTATACATAACTATATAAATATATGTACAAGTTAAAAATGGCTAGTAATATTATGAGCACAAATCAACATTATAAAAGAATATAATTGATTATATCAATAACACATTATATAAAAGGGGAAGGAATAGATAAAAATAAATACTTAATTAAAAGGGAAACATATTTACAATACAAATTAAAAAATACTTTAACAAGACTTGTGATGTAAATAATCACTTTAAGTACAAATAACTAATTAAGAAAATAAAATCACAATATGAGCAGTTTTTTGGAAGAAGTGTACAATTCATACTTATTATACTAAGTGTATGTGTTTTAACTAGTTTCTTTGAGGTACATAGGGGCTAGAAAATATAGTTTATTACTGACGTACTACAGTTAAGTATTGACTTTATTACATAAATATATCACACAATGAGACATACAGTTTTTCAACCTACCAATTTTCGAGTTTTAAAGATTGATAATATTTGGTTGTATCACATGAAATGTCATTAGTGAAATATGAGGGAATAAATTTACCATTGTATGGTTAAAAAATTAGTGTTGAAATTAATATCAGAACTAACTATAATTTCTAAGCTTATCTCCTACACAATTAATGAACACCCTTTTGAAGGCTGAACATAAAAGAAGACTGACAAAATTATAAGAAATGCATTCCAAGAATTTGTTTCCTTTCAGATTCAGATCTTTTACAAAGAGGAATTAATTAAACATTTTCAATGAACTAAAAAACTATTGTTTTGTAAGAATTTTATAAATGTAGTCACAAAGCATAATTTGATAAATAAATAAAACTAACAATATCATGTTTTATAAAAAAGTAACCCACTTTAACATTCCATATGATAGAACCAAGAAACATCTGTATTAATTAATAGAATTTTCCTAAACAAAACAATTACAAATCTTATAAAATATGTATGTGTAATATTTATTATTGACAAAATAAAATACATTGCAACACACAATTTTGTTAAATATAAATAATTGTAATATAATTTGTCTCATTCTAGATATGTCATTTTACCGTTTGGTAAACTAAGGCACTTCAGATAAATTCTTAACACACAAAACATGTAAAATACTTTAAAAATATAAATAATATGTATATATATTTTTTTTAAATCGAAAAGAAATTGAAAACAAGACCAGCTTAGTTCAAAACTGGTATTTTTCATGGTTAATGGAATTCCAGATTAAGTATTGATAACTTTGGAATGCATAATTACTGTATTTTTAGAGAAATCATGGAATCTCTTATGAAATAATCGATAATATATATAATACTGTCAAGTAGAAAAAAAAATACTTGCATTATACAATTCTTAAAATGTTTTTGTTAGTAATTACAGTTTTTAATAAGATAATCTTTATTCATAATGCTAACCTGTTTATAGCAAAAATATCAATAAATACCATTTGATTTTTAGATGAACAAATTAAATACAGTTGATGCATGAAGTAACAATATTAAAATTAATAATAAACATTAAAACTGTTGAATTGGTTGGGAACATAATAAATGACAATGGAATTATACCGATTATCTTCAATGAAAATCCTTTCAAAGAACTACGAAGGACCATCAATCATACAAATTATCAATGAAAACAAATAAAATTAAACTTGCTAAAAAATGAAGAAAATATTAAAAATTTTAAAAGAGCCAAAAATACTGTAAATAATAAAGTTTGGAGGGATTACAGTAAATACCAAAATAGTATTAATTTTTACTTCCTTTATCAATCCATGAATAACTAAATCATGAATTTACCGGGTCATAATTAAGTATAAACCAACACTAAAAGGCACAAACAGGCATAGGCGCAGACTTCCCATTTTGATTGAGGAGGCTATGGACAAAAAAATATAAGTAAAAAAAAATTTAACTTTGAACTTATTCAGCTAAAAATGAATAATATTAAAAAGTGACGAATACTTTTGATTTCTTATTTTTTACAACCTCCAAATAAAAATAAAGTGTTTTCAGAGTCTGACTAGTTATGTAAAAATGTCTATAAAAAATTCTCTAGAAAATATATTTATACTTCTATATATGTTCCAACCTTATCGCAGAAATTTTTTAAGAAAATCAAATGAAAATGGAGGTGTCCACATGAGAAGTGAAATATTACCACTAAATATTAAAAACAAGAGTTTTTCGGCCATCATAAAGTAGTTATGTACCTACTTATAGGTCGTAACCTAGGCATCTAGTTGTCTTTTCTAAATCGATTTAAGTGTACATATTTTATTCATTCCTGGAGCTTATTTCTTTGATTTTTTATTTTATTTTATTCAAACTATTGAGAGTGGGGAGCAATCACACACCTCTTCTGCCGAAGTCTGCGCCTATGCAATCAGGTATAGAGACTAATTTAAATTACAAAAATAATCTAGTAATTAATAAATAGTATATAATTTTAATAAGCAGCACTACAATATAGCATTTTTAGGATACATCTTGTTAGTTAACTATTCTTTCTTGTTAAAAAATAAATAATTAAGTATAGAATTAATGTTTAAAGATAAAATTTAGTTTTCTTCAAAATTTTACATTCATTTCATTATTGGACATAGTAGGTACTTTCATAAATTTATGAAATGCAGTCTTATCTGTTGAGATTTAAAATGATAAATATTTATTTTCTCAATAACATTTCTAAAATATACATCATTCCAACAGATCAAACTCAATACTCAACCAAATTTGTGAGTATTCAATATAAACATTAATATTACGACTAAAAAAATAAAATTAATTTAAATAACAACATATGTTATAAAACTTAAAATGCTGAGTGCTGATGTCGAACATGCTTGGATATTTGGTTCTCTTTCCTTAAAGCAAAAGGTTTATGATATGCTATATACATATTTAGGCAGCACATTGAAAATTCTTGTCTCAATATACACACTTGTTTGGCACAAGTCTTAGTTTAGTGGGATGTTGTAGAGTTGTAATCAAAACCAGGGCTTAAAACTTTTAAAGAACTTTTTTAAGAAGTTCCATTTCACCAGTTTCTGTGAAACTTTAAGCAAAAAAGTTCTTAAAATAAAAGTTCTAAGAAATTTGTTAAAAATAAATTTTAATTTTAAGTTCTAGGTTTATGGTGAAAGTATATCTTTTATTTATTTATCTTCTTTAAAAAGTCACATTAAATGTGAAATAAACAATAAGTGGACTTATTAGAGTTATAATTTTTCTTAAATGAACTACTTGACTCTAATTCGTTTGTTTGAGTAGCTATGAATAAAAGTCATTTTTTGGTTTGATATTTTAGCGAAGAACTTTTAAATAAAAATTTTGTAAAACCTTTACTTGAAATTTATAAAAGTTCTAGCTTCGAAATAAGATAAAATAATTGAAAATATAAGGTTCTGGTCGTACCAAAATTGATTAAAAATGTGTATAATTTTGTTAAATTTGATTCAACTTAATCATTCATAATTATTTCACTTTAGACAATGGTATTTAAAAAAAAAAATTGTATTAAAAACTTATTCCTAATTATAATAATGAAAATCTATTCATTGCTACTATATTTTATACATAACTCACTTTGTAATAAATATATGATAATTTCTTTGTTCTTGTAAATTTAGTCAACTCCACAGAGTAATTACTAGTTTAGCTAAAATTCTAAACAGGAATAGCACAATATAACAAAGAACAATGCAGCTAAAAAGTGAGTGTGTTGCAAGTTAGTATAATAAAAAAATTTCAGCCTTGGAAAGAGAGGTTTAATGCATGGCGGCTATGCAGTCGACATGTGAAGGTGAGAGTAACTAATATTGATATTTAATATTAATATTATAACACAATAAAAATTAAATATACGAAGGAATGTTTTAGGAAATGAAAGATCGGTATTATCACTTATTTAATCCTGGAGATGGCCTTTGATATTTCAGAAAAAAATGTATAAACAATTGTTATACAGTAAGAGGATAACTGTTTTTAGGTCGAGTAATATCTACAACTATTGTTATAAAGTAGGAGAATAACTGCTATTATCTATAACTATTTCATGGCCGAATAAATTTCATTTACCAGGCACTAATCAAAATTTTTTAAATTAAGTTTTTGCATCAAATGCACTAGTCTACCATAGTCGTCATATATAAATAAAATAAATTTATAGTACAATAAAAACCTTGTTACACACTGAAAACAGCTAAGTAATAGAATACTTCAAAATTGTTAAAATATAAGAAACACAATAAATGAAAAATGGTTATAAATATTATCCCTACACTTTTATAAACTATGTACTACTTGATGATTTCATTTACACTATACATAAGGATTTCACAGAAGTTGGAATGCATAAATTCTGCCGAAGTGTTTAAAAGTAAGCTCGTGGTATTTTTGACTTATTTCAAATATTAATGACTTAAAAATAAAATTACCTCTTTAATTAGGTATTTAAATATATATTTATATATATATATGTATATATATATATATATATATATATATATATATATATATATATATATATATATATATATATATATGATGGCTACATTATAACAACGTATTAATAAATAATTAAGAATGAAATAAACGTCCGACGTCCGACTATCAACTAGATAGTTATAAGTAAAATAAAATTAAATTACCTTGGCCTGACTGTTTTGACAATCCCAAGGGATCCTTCATTAGACTCGTGTACCCAGAACAATAAATCTCATGTATCAACAATATATCTTATACCATTAATCTTATCCGATAGAACTAACAGTTCAAAATATAACAGCTAACCTAAGACAGTACATGGGTATCGCTAGCAATTGGTATGAGATGAGGCTCTCATCAAAGGCACGAGGAGGCTTGGAGGCCCAGCCTGGCGTAAGAAAGGATGCTGTAACAGCTCAGCGGCTGTCGCTCTCTGAGCGGGGTCTCTCACCAACAAACGCTCTAAAAATCCCTGCAATCGCCCAGAAACCTGAAATAACAATTTTTTCATTACACATATAAGAAGAAAACAACAAAGTAAACGGTTTGATACGAGGAGAGATAAAAATGTCTCAAGAGAATGTTAAAACTTGCTCATGAGAAATGTCCATTAAATATCTGTTTAAGAGAAGTTCCACAATATCTACATAAAGTAGCCCTGATCATGGCCAAAATTATTTGATCAAACATTGGTTAATTTAATAAAAACAATTTAATATTATAGTATGGTTTCTTTGTTACCTTGGTGATCAGTGATTAAATAATGATAAGGATTTTCCTAACAGTTAATGAAATAAAATATTTGAAATCATGTTGTTTATATATAGGTAGATAGATAGATAGAAAAATAACTTTATTCTGGGATGCAGTCCCTTGAGAAAAACAAAATAGAACATAATTAAAAGATTACATCTGGCCAAAATAAAATCAATCGAAAAAAATAAATAATGTGAAAAAAATATAAGGTAAACATTCTATATACAAAACAAATGAAACTATATACAAAACAATTGATACTATGACAAGACACTTAAAGCTATTTGCACTGATAGACCAGTATACACTTTTAAGAAAATAATAAAGAATTAAAAAATAAAAATGTATCAAATTCTCTATTAAAATCAGCTCGAATGGTTAGCAACTATCTGACTGTTTTTGGGATAGGAATTGGAATAGGAGGGTTTGGAATGTCTATATGGATGGGGAATGTCGAATTTTGATAGGGAGGGAATTTCAGAAATTGACAGAGCAAACAATAAAGGAATTTTGGAATGAGGCACATCTGTGAGAAGGCATGTAAAGGTTAGAAAGTCGAGATCTTGTGGACAGGGAATCGATTAAGAATTTGAACTGGAGAAGGTTGTAGGCGTAAGAAGGACGATGGTTGTTGATGTTTGGTAGAGGAACGTACCTAGGAAATATTGTCTTCGGAAGGAGGGGAAAAACCACTTTAACTCAGCGTAGTGGTGAGAAACATGGGAGTATCTTGGGGCCCCGATCACAAATCTTTGATTTATATGTATGATAGGTAAAATTATATTCAATAAAAGTTTTATTATGATGAAAGTTTTTATTCAATCATAAAAATAAATTTTTTTGGAATAATCTAATATTTCATGTTATTAATCAATAATAATAAGAAAAAAGAATCTGCAAGGTTCCTCTTCTATAGATAAAGATCGAAATGATTCACCAACGAAGCAAAGACAACAATCGAAGGCTCTCAAATACCACCAATGGGATAGTCAACAGGTGAAGGCAAATCGAAAATCGGTCATAAACATAATTTTAGAGGCCCCACAAGGAACATGCGGAATAATCAAGATCGGCAATAGAACCAAAAGGACAGCCTGATGGACTGAAGAGGTAAAAGAAGGGATCAAAACGAGAAAACTAAAATGGAAACAGTATCTCAATACCAACATAAATGTTACATGTTAAGGATGTTAAATGTGAAGCAAATTAATTATTATGATCTCTTACAGTTATTTTTATAATTTTCAGTTATTTTGCTTTTCAGAAATAAGCAAATAAGCAAGAAAGCAAAGTGTTGCGGGATTGCCGCTCTCATTTTGTATTGTCATATGTGGCCGGGAAGGCATATATCCTGATTTTTTTTTTAAAGTTGAATAAAAACATTAAAATGCATTTTTGAAAGCTAAGATCTTGTAGCGTGACTCAAAATAGCATTTTAAACAAATTTATGGGGAAAAAATCTGCTTTTTTACGTCTTGGTGGATTTCAGGGTGTAACGTATGGTATAAACTCGCATATGAGCTACCGCAGTCAAAGGGTTAACAAAACCACATTCTCACCGGTTCTAATCTTCTCAAGTGAACCTTGGACTATCACTAAAAAGCAAAAGAGCCTTGAAAAGAATGGAGAGAAAGACAAGAAGAGACCGAGTCCGAAATAAGACAATGAGTTCAAACCTAGAACTTAAGCCAGCTAAAGAGATTATCAAGGAACACCAGCTAGAGATGGTTTGACCATGTTGCTAGAATGGCAGAGGACAGATTGGCAAAAGTCGTATCCAGAGCAAAAGTGGAATGGCAGAGACCAAGGGAAAGACATGGGAAACCGCAATCCGGGAGGCCTTTGACAGAAGATGGGCTGGAATGGGGAAGAACATCTCTTCGATCCAAAAAATTATATTTACAGCTGGTTTTCAAAACTATTGAACTACTTTAAATGAAATAAAGAAACAATTTGTCTTGATTTTTTTTTTTTTTTAATTACTGATCATATACAAAGGTATCTAATGTCCAAAAATAGCTTCAGTTATTTCTGAATAAGATATTTTCAACAAAATGCACTTTTAAACTTCTTGTTAGCGTGAACCATAACTATTTCTCTTTACCAATTAACTTGAACCTTTTAATTGTAAAGTCTATAAAAACTGGAGTAACCTTTATGTATATGGAAATTACATAATACAGACAATGTATTTTTTTAAGTAATATTTCCTCGTAAAACGTCATGTAAAAACAAACGTAAAGCAATCAACAAACAAATAATTTTAATAATTAATCAATCATAAGGTAAATCAGTTAATGGGATTACTTAGTAAAACAACTCTAGCATCTTTCATCCTAATAGAATGTTCTAAACTTAAATTAAATTTAACATATTAAATAAAATAACCTGTTCAGTATTAATGATGCACAGAATGCAATTTTAACCTAGCTATAAATATCGATGCCATGTGAAATAAATTAAAATACCTTATGAGTGTTCTTCAGTTTGGGTGGAGCCATGTCCCTGATTTTTCTCATCGCCTGCAGTGGAGGCTCATTGAAGAAAGGTGGTTCACCATCTACCATTTCAATTACCATTATACCTAAACAAAAAGAATGTAGTTAGTTATATTTATTAAGATATACTAAAATTATAATTAAGAAATAAATAAATATACAATAATTACTGAATTTTGAATTAAAAATTTACAAATATTGTCTAAAAGATAATCAGGTAGCAAAGAATCTTATGGTCAAATGATACACACAGGCACTCACAAATTTGTTCGCAACAAGGAAATATCTTTAAATTTTAAATCTGAATGGAAATATTAAGAGTGTACAATGCAGCATTGGTTTTCGGCAGAGGCTTGGAATTAGAAGACCATGGCCACGGTATAGATGTCTACCACTGAGGTAGTGATGGCTAGGTATCACCTCAACAAGCTCGAGTTTATTGGTGCTGGTTCAAATCTGGCCAGGGCGAGTTGACATTTTATTTTGTGGCAGAATGAATTACAACCTTCTTACTCTGGTTAGAATAAGTTGGTTAACTGTATGATAACTCCCTCTCTACATAAAATAATAAATAGATGGATCAGGGAAAAAAAATACGATCATTGCTCACAAAAAGAGTCAACAAATAGATGATTCGCATCAGAAGCAGTAACATCTTTGCCCGGTATTGATTTTAATCAGAACGTACCAATCCCTATCCAAAGTAATATTCTGCCAAGAGTTGGACAAACAAGATCCTGTAACAACCACAATATTCATTAAGTTTTTCTTTACTGTCTTCTACTTTTTTCATCACTTGGACAACCTTATATGAGCAAAAAACTTATAAATGATGATAATGAAGATTGTGTTTATAGTTTGGTGGTTTACTGTTGAAGACTTTATGGCCAAAAGAGTTCAGGGAAAAAATGGCTTGAATGTAATGCAGGACTTTCCTGTAGAAATCAAAAGAAACAAGCAAAATGTTTTCAATTTTTTTAATTTCTTACAAGTTACAACTGTATCATAGTTTATAACCTAATCCTTCCTCCCCCATCCCTCTCTACCTGTATCAATAAGGATTATATAGATTGGCTCTAAATTCAAATTCAACATTTTGCTCCTTCTTTTTAAATTAAATGTAAATAGGATATAAAAACTTTATATAAATAGATGAAACTTCCAATTGAAATATTATGATCGCATATATTATAATGATGAAATTATTGTTGACCATAGAGCACATTGTAGAAGTTGGTTGAAAGGGAAAAGGAGCGTTCCTTGATGAAATAATACACACATAAGAAATTTTATGTTATTAAATACGATTTATGAAGAAAAGAATAGTTGGGGTGATCTGTCAAATAAGAAGGCAAAAATAAATGATGATATTTATTTTGACATTTGCCGACGATTCGACCTGAAGTTCAGGCCTTCATCAGGGCTGTCTCCAAAAAGTGTTAACGGAGAAAAAAAAAAATTAACTTCAGATGAGCCTTAACTTCAGGTCGAAACGTCGGCAAATGTCAAAATAAATATTATCATTTATTTTTGCCTTCTTATTTGACTGAACATCCCAACTATTCTTCTCTTCATTAAATAAGATTTAACTCATTAATCATTTTATTATAACGAAATTTCATATATGGGTGTTATTTCATCAATTACTACAGCCACCTACCGACTTCTCCTACAATAGATACATTACATTGGCATTAATCACAGGAAATTTCCTCCTAGGCCCAGCTACACCAACAGTCGTGATTAAAGTTAACATTCTCTCCTAACTAACTCATGTTCAAAATTAACCAAAGTTAAAATTTGGGTCCACTTGCTCCAAATAATTTTTAAACCGAGTTAGTCAACAAGGTGTTAATATGAGACATCATCTTATGACATATTATTCAAGTAGTAAGAAAATGGGTATTCATGTGGGTATTCAAATGGGTATTCATGAGTTTTTAGCACCTAATTAAATCTCCAGTTTAAAAACTCCTCAATTCTGAGAATTATCATAAACAAAATATCTGTAGGTTACAATGAGATGTATTTGGTATGTAGTTATTTAAAGTTTCTAGCGGGTGTTAACAATTTGATAAAAAGGGATTTGTGCCACAGACTATTGAGTTATATTATGAAACCATCCATTGACTTGCATGTAAAGTTTGATATTTACAATCAACGAGGTATAAGGTTATTTGATTGATTATCGCAATCAACGAGGTATAAGGTTATTTGATTGATTATCACTTGTTAATTATTGTAAAGACAATGTTAAAAAGAGAAAGAGGGAGCTAATTTTTTTGGAAAGATTTAATAAGGGTTCATCTGATAATAAACTTTCTTCAGAAGAATTTTCTACAGATGAAATTATACTTGTAGTCATCTTGAAAAAAGTGCAAACCAAAAACAGTAAACTAGTATTCTCAGAAGAAGGAAATATTTGTTTGTTGTTAGAAGTAACTGTACGTAAGGTTACACTTTATAAAGATCTGAACTTTATAAAGATCTGATCGTGGTCTAACATTGGATTAGTTAGTTGTATTAACTTAAGGTAGTGTTAAAGCTAATGTACATTAGTACAACAAAAATTCTGTTAAACACTATTGAACTAACCAAAATAAGTAAAATTAAAGTTAACAACAGTCAGTGCAACCGACCCTAAGAATTTCAAAATTAATATATTAGAAACAGCAAACCTAAAGACCAAATGTCCACTTCTGGTCCATATAAAAGACGAGAGATAACCTCAGGAGACATCCAATACGGTGTACCAACAAGAGATTTTCTCTTTGGAAGTTCCTCTGACACTTGAGCACAGAATCCGAAATCAGATAGCTTCACCTAAAAGAATCCAATTAACACCATTAATACAGTTTAAAAAGTATAATGAATTATTTTGTTAGACACATTAGAGAGGATTATGGAATAGATAAAAGTATATTTACTTTTTAATCCAATAAATATTAAGTAAATAAATAAATGTGTATTATATGATAACAATATAAAATATTGGAGCTCGCCAATAGTACAACATACCCTGCCATCTGCTGCAAGAAGGATGGAGTCACTCTTGATGTCTCTATGGATAACACCCTGGGAGTGAAGATATGATAATGCCTTTAAGCACTGCTTGCAGACTGTGGCAATTTGTTCCTCATCCATCCTGGCATGAGTCACAATATCCGTTAAAGCTCCACCCTCCAAGTATTCCATTACTACCCACAGCTCATCGCCGACCAAGTATGACTCATACATCTCTACAATATTGGGGTGGTGGTAATCCCTCATGATGACAACCTATAGGAAATATTTAAAATATTGATTAAACATAATATAATAAAAAAAAATGTTAAAAATACCTTTATCATTTAACATACAAGAACAGAACTTTTGTTAATAACAATAAATAAACCAGACATGCTTTAAAATATATTTTACAAATAAAATCGACCTGATCACTTAATCTTAAAAGAAAATCAACAAACACCCAGATCAGTATTAATAAGAACTCACTTCATTGAACAGAAGTTCTCTCCTCTGCTGTTTCCTGAGATCCATCTTCTTGACGGCGACCCTGCGGCCTGTAGCTCTATCGAGGGCAGTACACACAGTTCCGGTTGACCCTTCACCAATCTTTTGAAACTGTTCCAATCGGTCTCGGGGGTCTCCTGGATTCACTACCAGCTCAAGTGTTGCTCTGAACTGTTTCAAAACATTCGTGACAGAAGTCATCATTGAGCAATATTTAAAATTTTAACCATAAAGCAATTGATTAAGTTAATATAAATTATTTATGAATACACTCCAACTTTATGAAAATGTGAGAAAGTTTAAAAAAAATATTAATATACATTCAACTTATAAACCTTCTTCACATAATAATAAATTTTTTTTTTAATTTTTTGTTTTTTTATTTTTTACAATTAAATTATTGCATTAATATTTGTTCGTTAATAAAACCAACATAATGTACCAAAAATGTTATTATATCACTATAACTAAGCCATTTATGTGTACTAAATGGTGTGGTGGAGGCCTGTAGGCAGCCACGCCAGTACCGCTTTTCTGCCGCATAAGTGCATTTTCTACGGAACTGCTTAAAATTTTTTAAAAAATAATCAGCGTTTTAGAAAGACAAATATATTCTCCAGATGTTTTATTTCAAAACGTTTTGCGTTATTGTAGGCCGTTTAATTACAAACGACTCTTGATTTGTAACTTGAAAATTTTTTTGTTTAAAAAATTGACTTTACTGGTGTTTTTCATAGCCTAAACCAATTATTTTTTAATATTTCTTCATGTTTTATTATTCTATGACTATTCATCTTTAATAAAAGACCAACTATGAGGCAATTAAGCCAAATGCTGATTCTCAGTGACCAAAAAACTAACTAAAGTCAAAGTCGTCAATCCGCCATCTTTGGACGCCATTTTGGGGCAGTGCGTTCACTTTTTTTTGTGGGAACATTGGCTTTTTTTTAATAAATAGCTATAAGGAACACAACGATATGCAATTTATAGGGATGTGGGGGGGTGCACGGTAAGGGGGTCTGGCCCACAGACTATATCATGGACCATTAGCGTGCATGAACACATGAACATGAACTTTTAATTGGTAGAACACCATTTCTTAACCCCAAGGCAAATTGAGCAAAATTTTTATTTTCTATTCATAATTATTTCTTCTGAAATTTGATCGTTATTTTTTTATTGCCAACAAAAACTATATTCATACAAAACAACAAGTAAATGTTTAGTCAGGATATAAAACATGATATTAAGTTGTGAAGGAACTACCAATTGGCAGCACTTCAATTGAAAGCAATATAATAATATAATTTATAACTTCCAATGCATCTCCTGAAAAGTATTGAATTCTGAGTTATGAAGTTCCAGTGAATGAGTGAAATATTTTTTAATTTATCTATTATACACTTACTGTTGTTTACGCCTGGTTAGAAAAAAAAATTAATTATTCTTTTAAATTATAATTGTAATTGTAACCTGTACCACTACAATCCATGAACGGTCTTGAGTTCAGTACTATTTAGGGATCTATTTTTATATCTAATAATCAATTCTTTTAAATTTATTACTTATTAATTAAAAAGAAAATAATACCTGTTCATGAGAAATCCTTTGCTGGTCTTGGTGTTGCTGTTTAGACAACAGCTGCTGCTGTTGGTGCTGTTGAGGAGTTTGGGGTGTACCATTTTTGTTCAAGTTTTGGTTTTGGTCAGGTAGACGCATATTTTCGTTCATCTGATAAATAAAAAAATAAATGAATAGATAAAACAACAATACTCTACATTTTTAATAAGTTCCTTCACTGCTCTACAGTCCTTAATAATCGACAAATGCACTTCTATACAAAACAGTTAATTTCAATAATATTTAAAATTACCCTACACACACTTGAGCAAGTTTTTATTTGTATAATAAAACTGTGGGAACTTATTCACACACTCTATAATAGGTTCAGAAATGAATTACTATCTATCATTTCACAGTCAATTTTTTTTTATTATTCATTCCTCCCTTGCCTTTTTGGCTGTAATTAAATTAATAAGGCAATATATCAACTAACAGATACCCTGCAAAAACCTTCAAGTACAATTGTATTGATGAATACAGTTTTAAACTTGTTAAAATTGGCCTCACAAAAGTTCAGCAATATAAACAAAAAATGTTATTTAAAACATATCTTTGTCTTAAGTACACGGTAAAACTTGAACAGAAAATCTATTCCTTAAAATAAGAAATATATAGTTTATTTCATCTTAACTTTTACAGTGTTGCTATCGATATGCATAATCACGATTTATTTTCTTTTTCACTACGTTTGAGTTTTTCAAGTCATCACCAGGTTCTTATACTTTTAAAACAGTCGGATTCAATGGTTCAATCAAGACCTTAACTTCTACTTTGAATAATAGTTTGAATCATAAAACCAGATTTATAATTTGAGATTTGATATTTTATTTCATAATTTTCTACACAACTAACCAACCTCTCCTATGATACACGCACTCGCTCGCTCCCGCACTCGGGTTTTTCATCTATAACTACTAAGTGATGCATCAAAGCGAAAAATGTATTGTTTAATAAATAAAAGAACGTTAAATTTTGCGTCAAACGAGTACATTAACTTTAAAATTTGGTTACACGGTAAGGTATAAAACCACGGTCAACCAACGAGTTTTACCAAATTTCTCAAAAACTGAGACAAATTACTATAAATGGCTCTGTAACTTGGAAATGAGTTCCCTAAGAGAAAAAACTCAAAGAATCAAAGTTGTAGAGCACCAAGTTTTACAGAGTACTGAAATTTTCATTGTTGGCCAATTATATATCTCACATCGGGATTCGCTATTCCCTTATAAAATTCGGCATCTTTCGGCACATCGTTTACTAAAATCTTTTGCTGTTGACAGGTGGAAAAGAGGCTTATACTGGATGTAGCAGACTTTAAATAAAACTAATTCAGTAGAACAGACACCCATACTGTTGAAATATTGAAAATCATGTTGACCTTCATTACCAATTTCTATCCACGGGAGATTACCGATTTTGTTCGCAGCAAGTGACCTACATTAAATTAGTTCATACTGAGTATACGCAAAATTTGACGCTCTACAACTTTAATCCATCGGGTTTTTCCTCTTAGGGAACTCATTTCCATGTTAAAGGCCATTTATAGTAATTTGTCTCAGTTTTTGCCAAATTTCAGTGTTGGTTGACCGTGGGTTTATACCTTACCGCGTAACCAAAGTTTAAAGTTTATGTACTCATTTGACGCAAAATTTAACGTTCTTTTATTTATTAAACAATACATTTTTCGCTTTGATGCATCATTTAGTAGTTATAGATGAAAAACCCAAAAAATATCGGAAAAATCTGACTTTTTGTGCTGTAAAAAGTTTTCTCTTGGTGGCCTGCATTAGCAATTTCGTTTTTTACATGTCTAAACCCATATACAAAAGTTAAAAAAATAAAAACTTTTATCACATTTTTTGCAATGGATTTCTCGTTTCGATCCTCAAATTATTGGCCTAATATTCTTTAATTAAATCAGCCAACATTTTTGAAAGCAGCGGCTCTGGAATGGCAGACAAGGTTTTTTTTACTCAGAATAACATACACTTTTGTAATTTACAATCAAACCTTCGCCTAGGATCAGGTCGATTTTTGGGCCCTGGCTCCAGGGCTATCTTGTAGAGAAAGCCGACAGTATTGGTATATATAATTATACAAGCCTCATTAGTTCATTTACACATCTCGTGGGTGAGTACATCACTCTTTCATTGCTTAAATATAAAAAATCATAGTGCACAACTGATAATTTACGAGATAATAATAATAAATTTATTTACACATTAATTAGGTACTAGAAGAAAAGGCAAATGGTTATATGCAAAGGACTGTTAATAAAGCTTAGGAAACCAAGCAGATTAACCAACTGACAGCCAAAAACTCACTTTGTTTAAATGCTGGTTCGCCTGCATCGTCACCATCCTATTCGTAATTGAATTAGTTTCGTGAGTGGGTATCATGTTCCCAACCATACTCTGCATTTGACAAATTATACAGATAATTCCAAATATTTCAATATAACAATTGGTTAATATAATAATTAAGCATAATATAATAATATATCGAATCGAAATTATAAAATAAATAAAATGTATGACCGAGAGATTTTACTTACCGTATTATTGTTGCCATTGGTGATGAGAGGAGGATGATATGGAGGAGGAGGTGGTCCTCGCCAATCGACAGGAGAATTTCCACTAACATTCTGTGGAATAAAACATAAATAAACTTCAATGAACAATTAAAGAGATAAAAGGCAGGTGCTGAAGGCTAAAGTGTGCACAGCACCGCGTTGCCGCACGTACAGATACCCGGATATAAATAGTCACGAGTCCGCATCCCGGTGATGGGGATTTCTTTTAAATACCCGCCTTCACCCCCTGGGACGGGAAAACCCCTATAAGGCAAAGAAGGGGAGGACCCCCCAAAAAAAAGTTAATTACATAAATACAATAAACATGACTTCTAATAATGAAATGCATTAAAATAAATCTGACCAATTAAAAGTATTTGTCAATATTTTTCAAATGAGATGATCTAATCGAACTAGAAAAACAAGCCCTTTTATTCTTACACTATTTCAATATTTAAAATTCAAGTGAACTCAATATAATGTGAAACGAAATTGAAAAAACTTAGGACTTCATGGAGTTAAACTGAAATTTTTTATTAACAAGAGAATAAAGAAAAATGTACCCAAGAGCAAAAAAAATATATTCACTGATCAGAAGTTTGCATATAAAATGAAAATTTTAATTTTATAATATTCTAACAATTTTATTACCAATGGGATTAAAAACTAAGTAAATTTATAAAAAATTATCAACTGATATATTTACCTGGGTGTGTGGCATGAAGAGGACCTGTCCCTCAGGAAGTGGAGGAGGGATGTTAGATCGGGGAGGTCTTCGATGGCGAGGTGGGCTCGAGGACCTCAAGCTATTCGAACGAGCTACATTTGAAGTCTTAGGAATACCCTCGTCTGGCCTGCCAGATGAAGCTTTACCCTCACCTCTTACAATAGTCTGTTATCATAATATTAAGAAATAAAAATTAGCTTAAACAGATTTAACTTTCATTCATGATTATTTAAGCATCAAATAAAAAAATTAAATAATAATAATAATAATAATAAATAATAATAAAAGGCTTAGCGAACCCGAAGGTTCGATGCCGACACCACCAATCGCTTATTACACACCTCCCTCCACCGTTCGCCGTCCAAACCCAGTCCCTTTAGATCGGCTTAAATGCAATCTTCCCACCTTTGCTTCAGTCTACCTCTCGGACACTTACCATTCGGCACAGCAAATATTAACCTTTTAGGAATTCTCTCATTACTAAGCCCAACAACTTTACAAGCCCATTTGAATTCTACACAATACTTTATTTTCAAAAACCTTAAGATGCTGCTCATCCCTTAATGTAAGCGGCCAAGTTTCGCATCCATAAAGAATGATAGGCAAGATAATTGTTTTATAGATTCTAATTTTTAAGTTCCGGGACAAGAGGCGCGAACTAAGTAGTTTTGTCACAGAAAAATAACAAGCATTTCCCGCCTTCAGTCTAACCTTAATCTCTTCTTCAGTTTCGTTTGTTCAACTTCAGATCTCCCTATGGTAAAACGCTCAGTATCCAGAGGTAAACTAGTCCCCCGTTCGGGTCTCCGGGTTGGGACTGCTTTAGGGGATTCATGGCGCAAGTTGAAATATAGGGATTTAAATGAAAAAATTAAGGGAAAATAAATGTACTTCATAGTTCAATTAGTTTAAAGAAAGAAACTAGTTAATATTAATAGTTTCAAGGTAATTTAAAAAATTAAAATTTATCAGGACGAAACAATAATAACTCCTGATAATTACTCTGGTATACAATAATAAAATAAAATAAAAATATATATATATAGGAAAAGGAGTTGCACAACGGCAGGACAATGAGCTTCCAATGCTCAAGATCCCAGGTTTGAATCCTGGCTTATGGTAGATAAACTATTTATTCTATTTTTCTAGTCACATCCTTCAGGTTTGATGCCATTTTCTCATATGTTGTTTATATATATTTTAGGCCAAAGGTCACCAATTATACACAGTTGTTATATCCTATATTCTATATTCGACGTTTCAGCTTCAGGAGCCATTTTCAAGATCCTGCAAAACTAATTTTAATTTAGTTTTTACAATTCAAATACATCCTTATCAGACACATATTATTTAACAACTATCAGTAATATAAATAGTCCAAAATTTATTATATAAACAATTTTTTTTACTAAATTTATATCATCTACCTACCATGCACCGCGCCATAAAATTTTTTAAATCTATCATTGCGATATGATTCGTCCTTTAGTCATTCTTTTATTTCAAAGAATGTCGTTTTTTTTCATTTCTAAAAAATTGTAATACATAAATAATAAATTTAAATAGATTAACATTATTTAAAAAAAAAATATTATTCGCTCTCGATTTATGTACCTCTTTCGCAGACGATATCCAGAAAATTGATGCTCCTCACTATGGCATTCATACAGGACTGGATTTATTTAAAAAAGAAGTAAGGTGGAGGGGTTAGGGATCAGCTGTTTTATATCAGTATATTATATTTTAATTTTGTCTATTGAGCTAGTCTAAAACGTGTTTAAGTTATCAACATCTGTTTGTTGATTTACATTTAAATGTTTGAGGTTTTTAGTAATAAAAATGGATTCAATTATTCTACGTTTCCCAATATTCTGTTCTCTATGCAACACGGAAGCTGTACCGAAATCAAATGTATGTCCATTTTTTGTGGTATACTGCGATAATTCTGTGGCTAATTTTGATTTTGTCATTTTAGACCTGCAAAAGTTTATGTTGCTGTATCCTACATTCAAACTATTGTGAGGTTTGTCCGTAATATGCTTTATTTTCACAATCCTCGCATTGTATTTTATAAATAATATTAGTTAATTTTTCTTTTGGAATAATATCCTTAGTTCTAATATATAATTTATCTAATTTATTAATCGGTTTTTTCCCAAATCTGATTTCATTTATATCATATTTTTTTAAAGTTTTTTTTTTTAATGTTATTAGTTAAACCTCTAATACAAGTGACTGAAAAGTATTTTTAAATTTTTTATAAAATAAATTTTGGACTATTTGTATTACTGATAGTTATTAAATAATATGTATCTGATAAGGATGTATTTGAATTGTAAAAACGAAATTAAAATTAGTTTTGCAGGATCTTGAAAATGGCTCCTGAAGCCGAAACATCGAATATAGAAAACAGGATATAAAAACTGTGTATAATTGGTGACCTTTGGCCTGAAATAGATATAAACAACATTATTTATTCTATTTCATCAGTCATAGAAATGACTCAGTGGTCGGGAGACCCTCGTGGGGCACACCCAGAATCTACAAAGTGGGGCACATCCAGCCTCTATAAAGAGGAGACACCCAGCCTCTATAGTGACTTAGCTTTTTTTTTCGTTAATGCTTAATGAATTTCATACTTTTTTTTTGCATATATATTTCATACATAGATGATTGATTTCATGAATGTAAAAGGAACTTTCTTTCTCCATGAAACAAATAATTAGACAGTTCCCTTGAAATTAAGGATTAAATCCTTGATAAAAATTCTTTTATGTAAACATTTTTTTGGAAAATCGTATAGATTTTGATTCTTAATTATCCTTCAAATTATCAGATCACTTTTTACTCACCTTGAGATCAAGAATTTCAGTTGGAGTAATTTCCGAAGGATCCACAAGGGGAAGAGGTCTATTCGTGCTCTTCAATATCTGATTGTTGCCAACGATCGAGGCCCATTGAAGTGGAAGACCAACAAACTTGCCTTCTCTCTTATCAAAGCCAGTATGAACTCGATGTTCAAAGTTGGTCGGAGGTGAAATTTGTGGCTTCTTCTTTTTCTTGGCAAACATATTCTTCAACCTAAAAACAGCATTATTAATAACAATGATAGTTTCATACAATTATTATTTTATCAAGAATCAGTCAAGCGAAATAAAATTAAACAAAGCATAAAGTTATTCATGATACTTTCATTATGTCTGCTGGTGTTTCAGAATTATGCCATTCAACAAGAATTAGTCTACGCACATTGCCCAATCTCTTAAGACAAACTGCACAGTGTGACCAAACTGATAGCTGGCACAAAAAGAAAAACATTTGTCACGTTTTGTTGTTTTCTCTTATTTTACAAGATTGATCTCTAATAAAACTGTCACAATTTAAAAATTATATTTCATTTTGAACTTAAAAGAACAATTGGATGATTTCAGGTATGATGGGATGGTATTAAGTTCTCAGTATGAAACAAGAAGATAATGGAAGATAAATACACAATTTCTTTATTTTCTTTCCTACCTTTCTGTCTTATACAAACTTTTAGAAATTATTTAGATTTCTACAAAATTTTAAGTACTATTAAAACATGGAGGAAAAAATTCTACTTCAATTAATATTTACTCTTTAATAGATTCAAAATACAGAACATAGAAAATATTTGTATAACCAGAAAGTTGTCAAGAGTATTAATTAATCTCAAGCAGTCATGTCCGTCATAAAATGAGTTGCACGGAGCTTTTCTTTCCCTATATGAAAGAAGTGGATGACCATATATATATTTCTTGGATGAAATATACTATTTACCATTAAAAATTGCTTTAATATACTGCCAAAATTTTAATCTATTTTTACAAGTGAAATCCTAGTTCTTTCATAGAGTCAGAAACTATATAAAACACTAAGTATAACTAAATGTTATCATTATTTACAACAATCGGCACATGCTGTAATCAATAAACTAATTTATTATTTAAAGTTGAATTGTAACTATTAATTTCTTTAGAGTAATTATTTATTTTACACTTACTATATTTTTTAAGGTGAATAATGACTATGAATTGTTTAAATTTTCTAAAAATATTGTTATTGCTTAACTTCAATGAGATTTTTTCATTTCAGTAAAGCTTGGGGTCACTTTTCTTAAAAGTGGTAAACAAAATCCGAATTACTTTTTGAAATTATTCCATCAGGTCATAATTAACTGCATCGTTCTTATTTTAATTTATTTTTTTAGTTTTATATGGTTTTGGTCCCCGAGGCCTATTTAAAAATTCGAGTATGCTTAGTCTAATTCCCACAAAACATGTTTTTTTATAGATTGTAGCACCAAAACGGTTTCAACTATTTTGAAGAAACTTGCCAATAGTCTTTAACTTAAGGCCCTTAAACTTGTTATAATTAAATTGTCTGAGAAAAAAAAGTTGTCTAAATTAGATTTAGCGAAGATACAGGGTTGGTATTGGACTTAGTACACGTTTTTTTAAAAATAATTTTTTCAGTGGGAACACATTCCCTTTATTTCTTTTTCTTTCTCAAAAATTAACACCTTCCAGAAAAATTCAGATGCTTATTTGTAAGATAATTAAATTATAACTACAAAGCCACACTTTAAAATAAAAATAAAAATCTTAATTGGAGCAATATTAGCAAATATACAGCAATTAACTTTTTATTTTAACTTTGTACTCAAAGTAGTAAGAAAAGTTATGTCAGTGGAATCAAGAGATATTTGAATTATGCCAAAATAAAATTTTCTATTTATCATCATTTTTCTTGCTGTATTTTCTTGCAGATACATAAAATCTTAAATGGCTTAAAGGTGAAGACTTTTGGCATGTCTTATCAAAATCATTAGAGCTTTTTTGGGGTCACAGCCCATAGAAACATACTTTTTCAGAAACTGGACAATAAGTACCCATGATTCAGCACACAAGGATTGAGGGCCAATACCAAAAATGGCAAACTCAAAATAGGTCCATCTGTTTTAAAAGATAATCATGGTCCAGAAAGACACGGATATATGCATTTTCGGGATCTGGGGAAGAGGGAGCTCTGAAACATCAAGATCTGTTACAATAATTTCTTTAAGTGACAGCAGATACAATCAGGAAAAACTTAGTACAACTACTGCCACCTATGAAATAATTAATTGTAGTGATGGATGCTTTCTTTTCTAATGGAAAAATTGCTGAAACTCACTGATATGTGCATCAAACTAAATACGTGGTCAGTAATCAGTACTCCATGGGAGAAGTCAATAAAGTACCATTTTGTCTGATCATATTTAAACAATCACCTAATTTTAGTAAGTTAGGTTCTCCACCAACATACAAAAATCAAACAGCAGAGGAAATAAAAAGAAAATTTATGCTTGTCAACCAATACTATCTTTTGTAGATTGTGACAACTACTAGTAAATTATCTTATGTCCTAAGACGATTATATGGAAGTCTGTTTAGTGAACTCTCCAATCTGCAATCTGGATAGCTATCATGACCATATATCAACTCCTTATTTTTGAAAGGAAGATCCTACATTGATCTAAAGAGCTCTGCTAGAGAATGGTAACTGGAGGGGATGAATGAATTAGAAGATTTATTATCTGTACAGAACAGAATGAGTAAACTAATCTGTTTATAAAAACAGAAGAGGGTGTGACCATGTTCGTATGTCTGAAAAAAAAAATGTAAAACAAACCTTTATAATGAATTTGGAGACTTAAAATACTAATAATAATGGGCAGACCGTGCAGCCAGACTCCAGAATAAAAAACTAAATGTCATAAGTACAAGAACAAAATATTAACGGTATGAAAAACAAAACCAAACAACTCTATTTGTCTATTTAAAGCTAAAAACTTTTCTCAGAGCTGTATAAACAAAAATAAAGGATTTGAAAATACATAGAAAGCTTTAATCTATAAATAAGTAAGAATTATACTATATAGTAAAAACTATAACACTTCATACATTTTTTTAAACACTTTTTCTATCAAAATTGACCGAAATGAAGTTCCAAACTAGGCTTTCATTATCTGTCATCAATATATGGAATTACTGCTGCAGTGTGTCTGGACCAACAGATAAAAATAACAAGTATTTTAACACAAAAGTTCCAAAACATAAAAATTTATCAAGAATTGCCTGATACCTGTGTGGATGCTAGAGGTAACATCTATACTCTTACTCTTAAAAATTACACTATTTCAGCCAATTTATCATAAATAATAAATTGGGATGAGAGATATAAGAACCTAAGAAATCAAAGTAAATTTTATATAAGTAGACAACTAATTGAATTGCATAAATAAATATTAACATCTTAAAAATTATTTATATAGTTAGGCACATTTTAAAGTCTTCTATGAAATCGAAATTGTTCAATGTAAACAATTTTTTAATCATGCCAATCCTATTCAATTAATTTATTAAAATTAAAAGTTGAAATTTTTTTAGTATAGACTTAAATCAGAGAAAACAATTTAGTCAAAACAGATGCTAAAAACAGCTGTGCACAGTTTAATAACTTGAATGACACATTTCCAAGGAGAGTAAATATTAATATGATGATAATAACTATAGTATTAATGAATAAATACATTTCAAAAGTACAGTTCCGAACATTAATAATCAGAGTGAGAGTATATTGAAATCATATGTTCTAATTCTGAGGTATCAAACTGAGAGTTCCACAAAATATTTTTGAAAAAAATAATTATAAAGTTTCAATAAATTATTTAATTTAAGCATGTAGTGTATTATATAATTGAGATTCTTACACGGAGGACAGAAAATCCTATACAGGCTACTGTTTTAAATATGCTTGATTGACTATCAGCTGGAAATCTCACAAAAAGTGCACAGTCGTGCTCTCAACACAGGAGGCTGAATATATAGCTTCGACAGATGCAGCAAAGGAGGCCATGCATCTGAAGTAGTTACTCTCGGTCATGAGAGCTCCGCATAAAGCCATCGTCATTTTCAATGACATCTCTACTCAAAACTTGATAAAAATATTGTCATCCCGTTTTAAGCACATAAGCATTAAAGAACATTTCATTAAAGGAAAAGTTCAAGACAAGGAAATTGTGGTTCGCTTCAAACCTTCTGGAGAGTAAGAGGCAGATACCCTGACCAAAGCTGTACCAGGTCTACGACAGGACTTATCATCAAGACTCTTGGAACCACAAGCGTAATGAGTGAGGGAGTGTTGGACAGTGATGTATTGTAAATGTTTGTAATTAATTTTGTAGTTGTGTTGTTAATTAAATTTGTAAATGTTTGTTATAAACAACAATAATTTAACTGTTACGTAACTTATCTTCTATTACCCACATGTTTTGATATATTGTTCATAGGCACAACTACATTATATAAATAGACAAAGGCAAAATGGTTCAGCCCCTTTTTTTCCGCTGTTCTTAACCGATTTTCTTTTTTCTGTTTTTGTTTAGCAGATATTGACAAGCTTCAGTGCTGTCAATAAATAAAAATATGAAACTGTGTATGTAAATAAGAATATAAATGTTAGTTTGTTCAAAGCTAATCTCCGAAAGTTCTTTAACGATTTCTTTGAAATTTTGATGTAAGGTTGTAATCTAAATCAGGAGTGTTTTTGTATACATTTCATAATCACCCGGCCATTTTTTTTTAATTGGTGGCCGAAGAAAGCAATTCGCTTAAGACTGTGGCGCCAAAACGGCTCTAACGATTTTAATGACACTTGGCTGAAGTCTTCCCCTTGAAGCCTTTATAATTTATGTATATTATATTTCCCAAAAACAAGTTGCATAAATTTTTACAATGCATTCATAATTATATTTGGGAATCGCCCAAAAACACAATTATTGATTGATAATTCCTACATTAATTTTATTTGAAAGCTTCCTAAATTCCCTGCAAAATAAAAAAATTCATCGAAATCGATAAGAATTATCTCTGAAATGAAACAATTTGAAGCAAACATACTCTATCGACACATGTGAAAATAAGCAGAGATTTAGGGTCAAGTAAACTCCAAGAAATGCAATAAACCGGACCCCCCTAAACATTTTAGAACGAAGATAAAAAATATAAACGCATGAGGAGCTTTTCTTTATTTATTCCTAATGAAGACAACAAACCTGAAATTTATTTATATGGTCTTGAAGAGCAATAACTCAACTTTCCAACAGTCATAAAAACATTGAATTAGGAGGAAATCTTGAGATTTAAAATCTTCCTCAAATGTTCAATAATGATTATAGTCTAATTTCGCCCACTTAGCAAACACTAGTTGTAATAATTTTATTTTGTTTTTCACATTAAATTTTTATTATATGTTTAATTATTAATACTATTAAATCAATTTTATTTGAATCGTTTATTTCTAAGTCAAAACTAATTGATTTTAGGAAATCGAGACACTAATCGATTTCCATGTAAAAAAACAATGAACTAATGAATAATGAATAAAATAATGAGATAATGAAAAAATAATGAGGATGGTGCAATTTTTTTTTTTTTTTTTTCAAGAATGAACCTAAATATTAATAAAAGTGTAGTGAAAATAAATTTATTTTTGAAACTGGACTTTTTTTTTCAGAATTGTAATGAAACTTTCATATCTTAAGTATTCTAAAAAAAATAATTCATCTAAAGCTTTTTATTTTAACTATTTTATACAACTGAAAATTGAAAATAAATTAATTTTTTTATGGTACAATTTTTATAAAAATTGTTTCCACGAATCATACACCATTTTTGTCTATTTTCCTTCGGAAGTAATAAACTATTTGCACTATATCGAAAGTTGTCAGTGGAAGGCAAAGTTGCGGTTCCCAAATGGATAGAAACCGCAACCCAGTATATATATACCTTCTTTTTTTTTTCCTGCTATATTTCGGCTTCCCCAGCTGTTATTGTTTGACTGAATAATCTGAAATTCAGTATATAGAGTATGTTTCCAGGCAGAATTATACTATCAAACTTTGGAAAAATTTTGTCAGGTAAGAACACTTTTTTCACGTTTTCCCTGATTTGAAAGTATTGCGCATCTCCATAGCTCCTAACAAAGTTGGAAGGTTGAAATTTTGTAAATATATTAAGCTGGTGTTGGAGAGGTGCCATTGGAGAGTCTCATCACCAGCCGCCATTATGTTTCAAGATGTCGGCAGAAAAATCTGTTTCTCTTTAGATTACAGCACTAAAACGGCTGTAAAAGCATTAATAAAAGCTTTCCTAAAGTATTCCCCATGAAACACTATAAATTTATGTATATAAGAAACTTTCTCGAAAAAGGACTGAAAAAGGAGTTTTGACGAATAAAAAACTCTTTTTAATAGCGAATAACTCTAAAAGGGTGCACCTTTTACCCTTTTTGGTTCAGAACATATTTTGAAGATATTTAGATTTCCTAAAGTCAAAAAAACTATCATCGAAATCCATCCAGTAATTACAAAGATCAGTCATACAGTTTCTTTAAGACAAAACAATGGTCAACTTTAGAACATTTGGTAGATATTTGGAACAACATATCTTTTTACTAAATCGTCCGTAAATCGATTTTTTTTTTATTTTGTAGGTAATTTGGTATAATTGCAAATGACCAATACAATATTAACAAAAACGTTAATACATTTAACAACAGAAATGCTGAGTAGGGGGTTATCCAATAAAAAATAAGTGCTTTTATAGAAGGGGGGAGGTGACCGAGCAGGCTAACGTTGGTGCACAGCACTGCGCGTTGCCTGGCAACCTGACAATAAAATTAGGAGTCCAGTGGGTCTTTTAACTCTGGCATTAAACCCCCGCCCTCACCCTCTGAACCCGGAAAACCCTCATATAGCCAAAAAAGCAAGGTAGAAGAGAACCAAAAAAAAGAAGTGCCTCTTTAGTACAAACATTTTAGGCATTACTTTATTTTTAAAAAACTTATTTCAAATACATAGAGAAAAGTAGGAAGGATAATAGTTAAGTAATTTTGCAACTGAAAAATAAAAAGCATTTCCTTATCAATTTCATTTTTCTGATAACCATAGTACACCAAACACCTTAATTATTTTATGAGATATATCCTTTCAAAGGAAAAATATAATCATCAAATAACTTGCTTTGTGATTTAATAAATAAAATCCTCAATACGAATTTAATACAATAGATCACAAGTTCCGTCAACATAGCTTACACTTAATAAAGTCCTAAAGACCTATGAAGACCTTTAAATATATTAAGGCTTATTTATAAAATCCAAAATTTAAATATATAATCTATGCCCTCACAATAAATGTTTATAGCTGTAAACAAACATTTAACTAATTTAATCCAAATTAGTTACACAACGTGGAATTACGTAAAATGAATCTGATGAATATAATTTAAGTACCTAAATAACAATAGAATGGTTTTACTAGGCATGAAAATTTTTTAGAAGGAATATAGAAAGAATGGCGGGAAGAAGACCGAGTGGAAGACAACGAATCACCTGGGAGGAAGAAGTGCAGGAAGGATTTAGGAAGCGATGGCTGAACTGGAACATGTCGAGAGAGCTAGGACAGGAGAGGAACAATTGGTCCAAGCTCTATGGAGGACATCCCCACACTGTGCAGCAGTAAAGAGGGATACAATCATGATGATAATGAAAAATTGTTGAGTCAGATGTGAAATGAATAAGCAGAAAGTTATTCAGCATTAAAACTAACAGACAAACATAGGACAGATAGAAAGGGCTATGCAAAGCTGGATAGTGCGAAGTACTTATGTTTCCGATTGTGGGGGGTGGTACAAAGGCAATGATAATTAGTGAAATCATTCATGAGGTTAGTCATTTAAAAAGAACAATGGTTTATGGGAAAGTATTATGAATAATAGCAATAATATGAGACATGAAGAGCACAATATTACACAAATCAACTTACTCCTAAGTACTTACGTTGCCACTACAGTCATTGAAATTTGATTCTAAAAGCAATTTTACTCTATTTATAAATGTACAAAATGTTTTAAAATGTTTATTAATATTTATTGTTGCTTCTGTAAACCCACAATACTTGAATGATCAATAAGTCTGATAACAGCAGGATAATCAATAATAAAATCACCAGGGAATTATGTTTTTGTTTGAATCTGAACTTGGTAACTAAGATAGTATAATTCATATAAAAGGCATTTATTATAAAAGTTTAGGATCAATTAAATAGCAATAAATCTATTTCTTCTCTATCCTGAAGATATAACTGCTGCACCAGAGACAATATCACATATCTCAGTTGTAACCATTTGTTGACGTTTTCGATTAGATACAAGTGTCAGCTTACTTGTCATTTCTTTGGCATTTCTAGAAGCATTAGACATGGCTGATATTCGTTGCGCTAACTCCACACGGTATGTTTCACATAAAGCAAAGTATAAAAGGATCACTTGAGAAAATTCTAAGAATGAAGGAAATTCTTGGTCATCAAATTCATAAGTAAGTATTGCTTTTGAACTTAGAATAAAAGGCTGTGAATACAGCCATAATGATGAAACTTTAAATTCAACCATGTTTTTAAACAATGGAAACACAACATGTCCTTGCATATATGGATCACCTCTGAAAACGTGTGATACAATTTTACTTGCATCAGAAAATGTAGGAGCTTTATGGCCAATTCCATTTACTACCATTGATATATTATTACCAAGTTCAAATGCTAAAATAATCTTTGCCTTTTCTCCAACACAAACTATATCAAAATTTTTGTTTTCCTTTGCATAGGAACGGCCAAGTTTCAGCACTTTACCACAAACTCTTGTGTGCATTGCCCCACACAAGCCTCTATCAGAACTTACAGCCACTAATGTAGTATGTGGAACAGCTGCTTCCACTTTAAAATGAGACACAACATAAAAATGTTTTGCAGCTTCTCCGAGATGTCTGGATAACCTTAACATCTTTTCTGCCCTAGTAAATTTTGATGTTGATACTGATTTCATAGAAGATGTGATTTTCTGTATATTTTGAACTGCATGGATATGCTCTCTCATTTTTTTCATACCACCAGACATGTTGAATTATTGGAGTTAACTTGAGATGATACAAATAAATTACAATGAAATATATATATAAGTAAACAGAATTAGTGTCTTGACAGTCCAAACAATTTAGCAAAAGGCAGTTCGAAAGCTTTTCCTTTGCCTTTTAAATGTATATGTTTACATACCTAGGGTGAAATCCTTCACAAGAGCCACACTGACTTGACGATTCCTCTGAAAGCTAGATAATCCCAAAGTATTCGAACTTTCATTACGCACTATTCAAAATCACATTTTATAAAATGAATCGGCTTAGTTAATGTTACTAACAAAACGGTGTTAAGACCTACTTGTACAGCAAAGACAACAACAACACAAATAATACGAATTCCAGTTGGGTTTCAGGAATGCCAACCAAACAAGGTTCAAAACAATTAATTTTCAAGTAAATTAACAGTTTATTTTCAAAATAACCAGCTCTTCCATAATCTCACCCTTTGAAATTGAATAAAATACCACACCAAAAATTCCATCAATAAAAATTAATTAAAGAGGTAAATTAGTTAACACATATGGCAATAATTACATTATTCAAATAAAAAATGTAAATTTCTGGTATGGGAAGAAAATGTAAATGTAATATTTTTAAGAAATTTAAGTAATAATTAATGGGTACTGATGATGTTTTATTTCTTATTAGTGTGTCGCCCAGTGGTCGAAATTCATATATAAATACGTATATATATTGGGTTGGCAAATAAGTCCTTTCGGTTTTTAAGGGTGAAATAAAACTCAATGTACTATAGAAATAAAGTTTATTTTAATGGACAATATATTGTCCATTATTTAATCTGACATTTTCCCATCTTTCCCCTAACTGTATAATGCCATGTTCATAGAATGTCTGGAGTTTATTGTTAAAAAACTGATCCAATTGGTTTTTTATATCCTCTCCCTTTTGAAATTTATTTCCATTCATCGAGTTCTAAAGAGACTGGAATAAGTGGTAGTCACTTGGAGCTAGGTCTGGTGAATAGGGAGGTTGGGGTAAAGTTTTCATCGAAGGCTAAATAATTCATTGCAAGTGACCAATGAGGTGCGGTGCCTAGCGCTGTATTGTTGGAACACAACATCCTTCCGATTTGCTAGATCTGGGAATTTATTTTTAATTGATTGATCCAATCTTGTTAATTGTGAGTAGTATAGAGATGAATCAATTGTTTGCTTTGATGGCAATAGCTCATAGAAAACAATACGATTTACTATTAGTAATAAATACATCTCTAGACATATTTATTCTTTAGTTACAAATTGATGATCTCCTTAACAGTAATTCTGTCTACAGATAAACGTTCATTAGAACATTCTCACAAAATATTAGTTTAAGGTTCATCAAATGGATTGAAACATCCTTGAAATCCCACCACATAGAAAGCATTATCTTCTTTGAATGCAATCAAAGGTTTGACATTCTTCTAGGATCCCCACTACTAGGCTCCCAAGATTTTCTACGGACTACATTATTGTAAAATATCTATTTTACATCTCCTGTTACCAATCTTTTCAAAAATGGGTCGTTTCGTAAAGAATCACAAATAGAAATGCGTGTTGCCAAGTTGATTTCGGTTAGAGAGTGAGAGAACCAAACATTAAGCCTGGAAAAATAGCCGAATTCGACATAGTTTAATTCTAATCAGAGAGTGAACCGAATCACAGTCTGCTCCACGATAGCTTCTTACAGCTTGTATTGAGCTCTGATGTCTCTTGTTTACGAGCACTAGCGGATCCAGAATTTAATTTTGGGGGGGGGCTTCAGCCCGGAAGCTTTTTTTTTCATAAAAATAACGATATTTACTTTGGAAAAACAGAAAGAAACTAACTACCTATATGAAATGGTGTTTAAGTGATTCCTTAAGACCTTTTAAATGTAATTACACCAACAATAATACTTTAAGAGGTATTTTTTAATTATTTTTTTCCATAAAACGTGGTTATGTTTTACCATTTTGGGGGGGGAGCTTCAGCCCGAAAGCTCCCTGTTGTTATTTTCGTGAAAGCTTTGGTGTTCGCGTCCTATCTTTGCATTAAAGTCACCTATGACTAATTTTATGTCATTGCTATGAGCTTGGTCCACAATATTTTCCAACTGAACGTAGAAATCATTAATACACATTAATTATCGTGATATTAAACTAACGACCTTTAACTCGTAATACACTAATCTTTTCGTTTATCGGAGTGAATTTTATAATTTATTTCCTTGCCGCTGAACTAACTATAAATCCTGTGCAGGCTGTCACATTTTTATAGTTTCTCCCGGAATAGAATAGTGTATAGCCGTCGATAATGGTTTCGCCACCATCTGGCCACCTTACCTCTTGAATGGTTGTTACCGGTATGTGATACCTTTTTAGTCTCTAGTTAGTTTTCTATGAGCTTCTGCTATACGCTTATTTTTTTTTAAAATCAATTTACAATAAAATATATCGATAATGATTGATATTTTCTTCCATATTCACAGTGCAATAGCAAACACAATACTAAGCTAGTTTCAAGAAGAGCTAACAGTTGTAGTTGTTGACGAGTCTCTTTAGAATAATACAGAAAGACAAAAATGTGGGCTAAGGAGCCTCAGAGATACATAAACAACAATATAGTTTGATTAAATAGTCAAAATTAAAAAAATAACAAAAGAAATTATAAGTTACTCTCTAATTTAAATCAGTTAATAATAAAAAATTGAGAATAAACATGAAGTACAAATAATGAAAAACGATCTAATAATTTATATAAATATTTATAGAAGTAGCTATTTACAATTGTATGATGACTGGATGGATAAGAAATGATTAAACAGTCGGGATTTAAAGGTAGGAAGGGTTTTGGATTGACGAACGTTGGGAGGGATGGAGTTCCATAGGGTTGAGGATCGAATAATAAAAGATTTATTGAAAGCAGCGATTCGGTGAGCCATTATATATAAATCTGGGGACCGAGAACGGGTATTGCGGGAGTGGACAGAGGATTTAAATTGAAGGAGCTCGGAGATGTACGAAGGACGGCGGGAGTGAATTATTTGGAAGAGGAAGGATGCCAGGAAATACTTACGGCGGAAGGAAGGATAAAGCCATTTTAACTCTTCATAGAAACAGGAAACAAGGGCGTCTCTTGGGATGACGAAGATGAATCGTACAAAGCAATTTATCAAACGTTTTATTTTCGCCTCGAGATCCACAGAGACACCCCCATATACCGCGCAGCAATAGTTGAAGTGGGGAAATATTACGGAGGTGGCCAGGAGTCTACGGATTTCAAAAGGAAAAAGCTATCGCAGGCTATTTAAGTGTTTTAGGGTGGAAAAGGTACGTCGGGAGATATTGGATACATGTTTTTTCCAGGAAAGGGTTTGATCGAAGATTATTCTAAGGTTATTGAAGGTGGGATAAAATTTAATGGGATTATCATGTACGAACAATGTTGGAAAGTTAGGACCAGTTTTGAGGAGGTGATTGGGGGCTGTTAGGATTGCGTTGGTCTTTTCAGTATTCAACTTCAGCTTGTTAGCTCCTGCCCAGTCATATATTGCGGCCATGGAACTTGGTCGAGATCTCTATGTGGCCTGCGGGCTTGTGTGACATATGTTCTAACTTAATTAACAGCGACATTATTGCTAAACCAAACTATCTATTTTATGTATCTTGATACCGACAGCAGATGGAAAATATCAAAAATACTAGCTTAGTATTTAGTATAAAATAGTAGCTTAGTAATAATCATTTATATATTTGTTTGATCCATAGTTTGTGAAATGTCTAAATATACCTTAAAAGAAAATACTTACCTACTTAATTGTCAAATTTAAAAACAGAAACACTTATATATAGAAAGTAAACAGAACATAAATATAGCCAAGCTCCCAAAGACATTTCTCATCAATGGCAATCCTTGACACGCCGAAAGAATCACCGATGGATCAGTGGTTACATCGGCTTTTGGCATCTATGGATCTCCTGAATGTAACCGTTACAACTCCAGTGTTTTCAATTTACTTTGCACATTTATATTCAGTTCATTTTCTATCTATATTTATTTCTGAGAAGGTGTTAATCGGGGGGTGTGGTCAAATAAATACTAAATTAAACAGATAGTAATTATTTAATTTTTGCCGACGTTTCGACCCACTTTGCAGGTCGTCGTCTTCAGGGCGTAGGATGTAGCACTGCGGGAGGCAGTTGAAACACTATATATTTATTTCTGTTTTGAAATACAACAATTCTATGGGTAGGTATTTTCTTATTTTTTTTTTTCCTAAACTCAACATAAGTCACTCTCCGTCTGTGCTTGATACAATCAATAGATATATTCCATTGAAGAAATCAGCGCTGAGTTTATGAACTTCACCTATTGAACAGTTGTATAAATTGTAAAATGGAGGTTGGTCTGCCGTTAGGCGAACAGAAGGTACCCCCGTAGTTAATTTTTATTTTTAAATCAAAATATTTTAAGATGGTAGGTACGATATTGATAGTCAATAATAGTAAATGATATTGATAGTAGATGCCATCGTTGGTAAAATATCGAATATCGAAAGAAAATATTTTCGACTATCGTTGGCCATCCCTAGCTCAGTGCTGAGTTTCTCCTATATTTGTAACCTGAACATGCAGGTGATGTTTTGATCGTATGACCAGTAATGGTGTGTACTTAGCTTGCTGATGTTCAGAGATTTATTTAAATATTATAAAAGTAAAGCACCACCGCCAGATCTGTCATCAGTATTACATATTGATGATGAGTCGGAAAATGTTATTATTCTTTTATTGTTCATGTGTTTTTAATTTTAAGTTTCTTAAATTAAGGTAACATTATTTTTTGTTCCTTGGGTTTAGATTATAAAGAAACAACCTTTACCATGTTCAAATGAATTGGAAAATCAACTACAGAGTTTAGGTCTAGTACCCTCATTAAACTGGAAGTTATATGGACATGCAGAGCATGCTGGTAATTAATGTCATCAGTTTTTACAAAGTCATTTTCTTGTTTTTGCTTGTGAAATTAATAACACTATCTGCCTATCAAAGGTATAGATTTTAAAGTAATTAATTACTTAGGAAATGTTAAAGCTTAAAGGTCATTAAACAGGGTGGTGACCGAACTGGAAAATGCGAAAAGTATGGGAATTTTCAAAACAGGGAAAAGTCACAGAAAAATTGTTAAAGTTAGGGAATTTTTTTTATTATGTAAATGTTTTTTTTTCAAATTGGAAATAAATAAACAGTGGATATCGTTTGACCTTGAAGGGTTGACTAAGGTTGTTATATTCATCCACTTTTGACTCAATAACGGCACTGGCACCTTATATTGAAATCAAACAATGGTAATGAATAAAATTTAAGCATAACGGACTTAAAACAATGCTTGTTTGAAAAAACATACCAATACGATTTACTATTTATAATATATACATCTCTGGACATATTTATTCTTTAGTCATAAAGTGATGATCTCCTTAACAGTAATTCTGTCTATAGATAAACGCCCATTAGAACATCCTCACAAAATATTAGTTTGAGGTTCATCAAACGGATCGCGAATTGATTTTAAATATTTCTTAGTCTATTTTAAATATTTCGAGTAAAATCGTCTTTTACCTTAATAGCGGAATATTAAGAAGAACTGATTTTGTTGGTAGGTTGTCGTTTTTTGGATTTAAAAGATTCACCACATTCAGCATGCTGTCTCGAAAACACTTGGAATTTTTTTTAAATTGTTGAAATTGTTAAAGAGCATTAATTAACCAGAAATGTCACATTTGGTGTTATATGGATAATTATTAAGCTCACTTTATTTTATAATAGAGAAAATCAGAGCTTTATATGTCAAGTATCAACTTTTACTCCCCCTCAGTTTATGAAAATAAAATGAAAGAGATAAAAATAAATTACTAAAAGTTTGGTTTTCTAAAATAAAATATCCTAATGAAGCGTAAAAAAAAAAAAAGAATGATTGGTTTTCTCTGTATACTTTAAGACACACTCAGGATTCCATTAATGGTGTGATCTTCTATATGTGATCTTCTACCATCGACCACAGAGGAGTAACTCTTTGTTCACTAATATTGAAAGCCTTTATAGTAATGGTTCGGAGGACTTCTAATAAACTGTTGGGATCTAGTTAGCAAAGCTTCCTCTAAAACATTATACTAGTTACTTAAAAGACTTAATTTTTATTTTTACTCAAATCCTTTTGTAGTCAATTTTTTTTTGTTTATGTATAATATATAAATTTAACTAGAAATTATACATTTTTAACATTTGTGTCCCCAGATGTATTGGTCAAGGAAAACGATCATTAAATAAAGAAATGTCAGGGAATTTTATCTTAACTGCCTGGTAGCCACCCTGTTAAATGAGGTAGCTTTGTTAACTAGGTCCCAACACCGTGGGCGGGGTGGCCAAACGGGCTAACCTTTGTGCACAGCACCGCCGTTGCCCAACAACCTGATATGTCAGGCAGTGGATTTAAAATAGTCACAAGTTCGCGTCCCGGTGCCGGAGGAGTTCTTTGAATCCCTGCCCACACCCCCTGGTCCGAGGAAACCCCATATAGCTTCAAAGGCAAGGAAGAGGAGGACCCAAAAAAAAAAAAAAAAGCTTTCAGTATTACTGTTCAATCACTAGTATTACTGCTCTTTGGCTCTGTGGTAAGATCTCATGATCACACAATTAATGGAATTTTGAGTGTGTTTCAAAGTATACAGAGGTGTCCAAGACCCCAACCTCAACTGCAAAGGATCCTTTGGGAGTTTGTTTATCCCTTTTGAGTTTAAGGCAGTGTTTTAATTAAAGAGGCTATTCTCGGAATCTTGGCTCATTTGTCATAATGGATTGATACTGGTAGAGTGGTACCGAACTTTCAGGTGTAATAGAAAACTGCTATGTGACATGATATATGACACAGTATAAATTTATCATTCTTATCTATGGTAAGGGTGTTTCACCTCCAGTTTGTATAATACTAATTTACAATTGTTCCACTTCGATGGGCGGACAAATAATCTATTGATCACTCTATGTGTGAAACGGCCAAGTATTGATGTGTTCACTCAAATAACCTCCCTTTGATTTGATTACAATTTACGACTACATATTGGTCCTCTTAAGTTAAAATTGAAGCCTTTATTAGCTTTAATTATATCACTGTTTTTGACTTTCCCTTGTTACACTTACTCTAAAGGAATATTGAAACATCCAGGTCTTTTTCAGTTGAAGTCGTAACCTTAGCAGATGGTTTGATCACCTTTGTCTACTTTTAGACAAACTCAGATTTCCATTTGCAATGGGATGAAGAGATCTTATGTCCACTCATCAAAGTGGAGCAACATTTGTAAAGTAGTAGTTAGCAACGCTTGCAAAGTAATACAGTTTGTTCATTTGGGTTTAACATCCTTAAGTACTCCACCTTGGGTCATAAACAGATATGAGGACATTAAATATACGAATTATACAAGTAAGCAAGTAAGCAACCTTCTCTTTTGAATGGATGTAAACGAGTGTACCGTACATGATCAGTCCATTTGTTCAAGTAAACAATGGTCACACCTTTATCATAGGATTCATTATTTAGTTTCTATTGAACAATAAGCTATAGAGAATATGAAATTTTCATAGCTTTTGGTAAAAATCTTATGATTCAAAGAGCTCTATTTCAGCATGTGTTATACCTACAACTTTCGTATTAGTCTCCAAAATTAGGTGCTACTTGTGACTTAGATAATCGCCACATAACCTACCTTCTTATCTGGTGTAACCTCTTCTTATCACTTGTCTCTGCTTAGTTATTTGTGCGTTATTCAATTGTTTTCAGTTTATTTTTTGTTATTTTCTATTTAAAATGGATGATTTTTTTTAAAGATGAGTTCTTTAAGCCTTGAATCTTAGAAGCTTTCAGCTCAAGATGATATCTATTGTCACATTATCTTCCATCTAATATCGAATATAAAATTTTTAATGAGATTAGAATAGTGAACAGTAAATTAACATAATCATATACATATACAGGGTGTTTCATAATTGCACGGCACTATTTTAGGTATGTGTTCACTAACACAAGATAAACAAAGAAGTTCATATTAACATATATCTTAAACTCATTTATTAAACAGATGTCAAAGTTTTATTATTTATTTACTACATTAAGACTGACTGTACCAAGTTAAATGTGTTAAATACTAAATAACAGGTTTTAATCACCTGATAAACAAATGAACGATAAGCAATGACAGTAGTTGCTCATCTGTTTGTCTAGTTCTGTGTGTTGTAGTGTGAGTGAATACTGTGACACAGTATTCAGACTCCTTGGAAATTATGACACGCTAAAACGTATTGGATTAAACGCTGGTTGACAAAGATTTCGACGAACTGCAAACGTTGAAGAAGAAGATTCCAGCTTTCAAGGCTTCAGCCTAAAAATGGAGCTATAGTTGGAATCAATATATCACTATAATAACTACTCTTATTTAATTTGACCTAAAATCATGTTTGTGCCTGATTCTTAAGGTATTTTCAAAATTATTGTTTTTGAGGAATACAATCATGGTCTAAACCTGGATTTCAAGTTTTTATTTGTGAAAATAATGTTACTTTATTGCTATTTCTCAAGTTTTTATTCTAGAAAATAATGTTACTTTATTGTTATTTCAGAATTTATTAAATTTACCAAACAAATTTAAATAACTATCATTAATAAATTTCAGGTCTTTTCATTCTCAAGAATCCTTTTACTGACGATGGTGCATATTCATGGATAAAAAGGTGTCTATCCGAATATCCTAGCCATCCAAACAAATGTAACCTGCATAGCCATAATCTTCTTTTTCCTAATGAAAATTGGTGGGATGTTTGTCACAAGTAGATATGCTCTTCTTATTGATCTAAATTAATCTAATTTGTATTGTAAAGTACTTTAGCATAAAATAATGTGCAAGTTTTTTTTTTAAATATTTGTTTTCAGAGATGCTGAGAGAGGCCTGTTACTATTTGATAAATTAAGATGGGTTACATTTGGGTACCACCATGATTGGGATAGTAAGGTAATTTCCATTTTCATAGATTTTCTACCTAAAAGACTTTAAAAATATATATATATAATAATTACTGGCTTCAAACTTCTGCTGTTAAATATTTGCATACATACAATCAACTTCTGATAATAAATAGAATTTAGAGGCATAATTGCCTGTATGACTGAAATTCACAGATAAACTTCATGTTTATGTACAAAACACATTTCAATTTTAAACTTTCTATTTCACAATAAATACATAATTAGGTATTTTTGTTGAAAACTGTAAACCATATGGCAACTAGATACTAATTCACACCTTGATGCTGTAGATGGAATTCTGAAAGTAGCTTAGTAGTTTATCCGAAATTTGTTTGTATTAAAAACAAAAAGGTTACAGTATATGTTATAATGGACACGAATAGAACATATGCTATTACAATTTCTATGGAACACTTTTCATGGTGAGGATAGTTGGAATTATTAGTGAATAATAAAATTATTATTGCTTTAATTAGATCATAACTGTCAGAATTCCGCTTGCTCAATAAGTTAACAAACCCCCAAGAGGTCCTTTTCAGCTGAATTTGCTACCTTTCTAAGCAAAGCCAATTATGACAAGGACCGCTGCTTAGTAAGGCCACAAACTCAACTCAAAAAGACTTGTTGGGACTTTGTTCATGTTGTGAGCACAGGAGCCTGACAGCCATATATAGTGAATGAATGAAAATAATTTTATTATTCTGGGACTAGTGTCCCTTTAGAACAAGTTACAAATACAGAATATATATTAATATTTTGGTGTGTTCATAAAATACAGTTTAATATTTATAGGTTGATTAGGAATACAATAAAGTTATAAGTAATAAAAAGATATAAATACGTGTTAATATAAAATATACTGAGAAAGTAATTAAGTAAACGAAATATTGATGAATCACAAAGAAATCAGAATATCTGGGCATACTTTGAGGTTTTTACAGCTTAGGTTTTTAAGTGCATTTCGTGATCAATCGGATTGGGAATGGAGTAGGTGTTTGAAGAGGAAAGATTTGAAAGAGGATATGGATTTTACGTGTCGAATATCTGAAGGTATAGAGTTCCAGAGGGAGACAACTTGTATTAAAAAGGATTTGTCAAACGCAGCAGTTCAGTGAGGAGGAGGATAGAGGTCGGCTGCACGGGATCTGGTGGGACAGGATTGAAAGGAGCGTTTGAATTGTAGGATCTGTAGAATATAGGCAGGTCGCCGTGTTCCAATGGCTTGGTATAGGAAGGTAGCAAGGAAATATTGATGGCGGTAGGACGGATAAAGCCACTTCAACTTGGTGTAGAACTGGGTAATATGCGTATCCCTTGAGATCCCGAAGATAAAGCGGATTGAGCAATTCATTAAACGTTTAAGTTTAGCTTTGAGTTCTCCCGAGAGTCCACCGTACACCATGCAGCCATAGTCGAAGGGGGGGGGAACAAGAGAGGAAACACCAGGAGTTGACGGGTTTGAATGGAAGAAGATAACGTAGATGGTTAAACTGTTTCAGGGTGGATATAGTACTGCGGGAAATTTGGAAGATGTGTGGTTTCCAGGAGAGGCTTTGATCGAGGGTAACGCCTAGGTTTTTAACGGTGATATGGAAGGAGATAGGTGAATTGTTCAGAACAACAACAAGATAGTGATGTGAAAAAGTCTTCGAACAAACCAAATTTTTATAAAAATGATATATGTTTCAAAACAAAAGTGTTTTTATCTTCTTAATTGTAATCTGATCTAACCATACAGATGTAGATGTAATATATATTTAAATTAGCATTATTTTCAATTAACAACAAGCGAAGGGGGCCAGTCCGTTGAGTCAACGGTTTTTGTCCTACTACCTTATATTTCATATTTCACTTCTTTTTTGTCTACTCCATTCTTTGCTCTTTATTGTTAACAAAAAGAGCCATTTTATAAACTCTATAAAGCTGGGTATATCTGTGAAAATTGTTCGAATTTGCTTTTTTCGGCAATTTAATGTAAAATTCGATATTTCATAATTTATTTTTATTTTTTCTGTATAATGCTAATCTTATTTCAGAAACTGGCAAAAAAAATCGTATGTTTGACCAACATAAAATTATAATTTTATATCAACGAGGACTTAGAATCAGGAAAATTTGAAGAGAATTTTAAGGTTCTATTTCTGGAATTCATTATATTATACAAATTTTTTGTTAAAAACCAAGCAAACTAGAAGCTTGAAAGATCCAGACAGGTCTAAAAAAACAGTCCTGTTGTTGAACAACATTTAAAATTATCTAGTTTGCACAGCTGCTAATAATCTCGTGGAGAACTAACTGCAAGAACCCATGTTTCGCCCTCCTTGATTAGAAGAAAACTCCCATCATTAGATCTCAATGAATGTGTTACCAGAAGAAAACAATTTTTTACTCTATCTTTTTACTCTCTGGGCGAAAAAAGAATGGAAAAATTTTTTATTGAGAGATGAGTAAAAATTTGAAATGTTCGGTTTATATATATCAGGAGGAAGCAGTTTCTTAGAGAAAATTTAGAATAGAATTTTCAGATAAATGTTTGCAACCGGCAGTAAAACACGGATATGTCTTCTTTGTCTATGTGGTTTGGGAGTGTTTTTCTACATCTGTTGTTAGAGACCTCTTGTGAAGGGACAGAAAACTGGATGTAAAATGGTACCATAGTATTGTTACATACCATCTGGGATTTAGCTGATTGGGCAGAACTTTATTTTTCAGCAAGACAACAATAAAATATATGGTATTTTGACATTTTCTGAAATAAAAATAACAGAAAATAGAAAAAATAAAAAAATAAATTATGAAATACGGAATGTTTAATAATTTACTGAAAAATCTCTACATTAGAACAATTTTCACAGATACACTCAGCTTTATAGAGTTTATACAACAGTTCTTGTTGTTAACAATAAAGAGTAAAGACTGAGGTGAACAAAATAGTATTGAAATATAAACAATAAGATAGTATTATTCAGAAGATAAAAACCGTCAACTCAGCTCATTGTCCTCCTTGGCTTGTTGTTGATTGAAAATAATGATGATTTAAATATATTACATTTACAATGTCTGCTTGGTTAAATCAGTTTACAATGAAGAAGATAAAAACAGTTTTTTTTGTTTTCGAATACTTTTTCACACTACTGTAGAACTAAACTACTAATAATTTGACAGACAAAGTCACTCAAGCTGATGGTTCACCCTAAGCTTTTTTGTAAATTTATTTATTTATAAATATGAAAAGAAATAAAATATACTGTACTTCATTCGTTCATAATTTTACTAACCCCTTATAATCTCAGTTCACTGGGATCAAGACTTGTCATCTATGTCTTCTCATGCCTGTTGATTTTTGCTTTAAGAGCTATAGATACAATTATCTGCTTTTTCGAGTTAAAAAACAAATTGTTTAACTGAGAAGAAAACATTAGCAAAATTAAAATTTTCATAGTATCAAAAACAAAAAATTATACCTAAATAATGATAATTAAAATTAATGTTTGTTTTTTTGTATTTTCCTCCTTGTTTTTTGATATTTAACATTGATTATCCATAAATCTAAGGTCATGTCACGATTCATCATCAAAAATACCTAACAATCATCGAATTCGAATTGAATTTTAGATTGTTTTGGTTGCATAATTGTTATGAAAAAAACAATAACCTTGATATATTTATTTATTTTTGCAAAATTGAAATGGAGGCTAGTTCTAAGCCATTATGCATATGCAGCCCTTTACATATTCTGGCCGTTTTCTTGGCTTAGGATCAGCTCATTTTGGTAACTTCTGGGTCCATAAATTCGTTATAACTCCAAGTTATTATTCGATTGGACCCCTTTCCTTTCATATAAAAACTTGACATTAAACTTCTTATGAGCATAAGAATATTAAATAAAAGATAAAAATGTTTTTATGGAAGGATTTAAATTAAAATGCAAAAATGGTTATTTCTCCTATAACAATAATTATTATAAAATGAAAAATGGTCTACCGATGGGCGGATATATGTCAATCAATCTCTTGGGCATATATCTTAATAATCCAATAGATAAGACTATAATTAAATCGGAAATAAAACTGAAGCAAATTATTAAGTATGTGGACGATTTACTTACAATAATAAATTAAAATGAAACTAATAATTTTCAAGTTAAATTAAATTGAATAATGGATAAACTTAAATCTCAATGGAATTCTGTATTTGGTAAAATGAAAAATATTTCTTTTTACACACTTTTAGCGCATGCTAGGCACAACAGTATAAATTAAATAAGATATCAATTCTTCAGAAACTTTGATGTATGCTCTGAATATAAAAAAAAAAATTGGGATTCTAATTTAGCACATTTGCGCCCTGTCGATTTGTGCAAACTTGTTAAATTTGAAATTTACATGGAAAAGTAATGAAAGTTTTATTAAACTATTTTCCTCTATCACATAAAGTAAGAAAAATAAGTGAGGGCACAAACTTTGGAGGTCACTCTGTGGAACTCTATTCTTGATTTTCTCATTCTGCTTAATTAATATCAGAAAATATGTATTTACGAAAATTTCTCAGCATTAAAATATGAATGGTTTGAGACCAAATTCGAGTTTCTACGATGATCTGTGGTCAAATTTTAGGGGATAAGTAACTTTGGGGCATCCGCCCCCACCAGCCCAAATCTACCACATTCTGAGGTGGCAACATGGAATTTCCTAGTCAGTAGGACATTCTGGACAAGAATTTGAAGAGAAACCGCGGTGTAGATGTTTGCTTACTTGATCACAATCACCGCCTAAACTAATATATGTTTACTTGTTCAAAAGTAATCAATCATTGATTAAAATTTGGACCACTCCTCTTAATTACAAGGAATGGTGATGTAATTGTAGATTAAAAAAATTACTACAGTTTTCGTATATGCTTTATCCTAATCTGCAATGGAATTTTGTGCAAAAGTTTGTCATCTTACTCTAAATAATCCATTCTGTATACACAATGTACACTGTTTTAAAAATGATAAAAGACTTGCAGTCTCACCAATGTCTTCAGGATGTGACATCACTGAATTATGAAACTTTATGAAAATTTATAATAATAAAATTTAAGATAAGTCTTGTAATAAATTAGATGATAAACGGTCTGAAGATGGGATAATAAAGTGGATCCCAAAACGTCATAATAAAAAATAAAAATTTTGGGAGAGTAACTTATTTAGTTTTTCAACATACCTTATACAAATAAACATCTCTCTTAGGACTTATGAACAAATTGACGATTGAATTATTCCAAATTTTATTTGAAAAAAAGAGAGTGGGGTAGCTCAGTGGATGAGCACTGACTTCCAGAGCTCAAGGTCCCAGATTCAAATCCGACTGATGACAAGTAATTTTTCATCAGCCGTGAGTCGACTTTGGGGCCGGGAGACCCGCCTGGGACAAACCCAGCCTCTATAAAGTGGGTACTCTTAATTAAATAATTAATTACGGGGGAAAACCTGGCGGTTGAGCGTGATATTGGCCCGTCACCTCCCTGCACAACCGTTGGTCTTTTAACAGTACTTGCTCACATTGTACTAAACCCAAGACCCTTCACGAGTTATTAGTGGTACAGGTTTTTTTTTTTTTTTTGAAAAACTCGAATAACGGATATAAAGATAATAGATAACTTCAGACTATTTATTATCTAAAAGATTGAGAAAAAAAATTTGTTATTTGATAATTCAAATTAATCATGCACGAGTTAATAACAATTTTGTTCCTTTAGTCATTTTTTTTTTTTTTTGTGAACAGGAAGAGCCACTGACACATTATTTTATGTATTTTCTTCCATAGTAACATTAAGTGTGTGGCTGAAGTGATTGTGAACCACGTGTAATTCGTGCGGAACTCTTGTGAACTAGTACTGGAATTGGCTATGGTGATATGGGTGGCCTGCTGCTGCACCATAGAGACCATGGTTCGTAGCAACTTGAGGTTGGATGACCCCCTCTGGTCTTTCTGTGCTCTTGCAAGCAATATACGAGACTGGCTTAATTGCGGCTCTGGCTCTGCACTCCTACTCCTGGCGTTTTCATGCTTTCATTTTTTTTAAAGATGTAATTAGTGGTTTTTTAAGAGGAATGATTTCTTCAAGATTTTCTTTGTTGCCTGTTTAATTACAAACAGCACTTTATTTACAACTTTCAGAAATCAACTTTACTCTGATGTTTTTTATTCTTGAGCTAATTATTTTTTAATATTATTCTGTGATTTGTCACTGTTTGCTTGGATATACAGAAAACAACTCAAAATGACAATCCTTGTATTTTTTCTTCTATTTAGTAAATTTATATTAATACCATAATTTTAGCTATTGAAATCTCAATTTTTTATTTTCAAATTAAAATGTCTTTTCTGATAGTTGAATCCTGGAGTTGACTTTACTCACATATCTTGTAATACACATTTTTCTTCTTTCTTCCCCACCCCTTCTAATTATTTCCATTATAAGTGTAGTCCATTTCTTAACTTATTTCTTTAGTGTAAATTAAGGGGTATGGTTTCCCATCATTCATATCAAACTTAAACATACAATAATGTAGTTACAAATCAATTATCTTGTTCTCATTGGATTTTGGAATGTATTTATTAATGTTCATAATTAAAACATTTTATTTCTTAGAAAAATTATCCTCAGCTAATTAAGAATTTTTTCAGGTTCTTTGAATAAACTAAGGAATCCTCAAATATTCCTCATGACTCATATTCGCTGGTCCACCCACACTTAACTCGTGCTAATATGGATGTGATGAAAATCTAATTATAAAAAACTTTTGAGCACAATCATGTATTCACAAAAAGATAATAGAAAAGTGTTGTTTTGTAGAGAGCTGTTTTATAACTTAAGACTGAACAAGTGGGCATATGTTTTCTAAATAAATCATTATTTAAAACCATTTTTTTTCTTTATTATTAATTTAAAGAAGTGAAAGTTTGTTTTTACAATGTTAGCCCTTATTATTTTAATGTAATAACCTCTCACTGAGGTTTATCACTCGTATGCAAAGTTTAAAAATATTTTTTATTAAAGATAAAGTTATTAAATAACTAAGATTTTAATATCAATAAATAAGTTAATAAAATATCAGAAAACAGATCAGAATTAAATTTTCAATAACAAATGACCAAACCAATCACCCTCTTGGAAAAGCTCATACTGAGACTGCTGTCGATCCAGTTTTCATCACTAATTCCTTCAGCTTTTGACTTTTTATACAACTTTGCTATAATAATTAAAAACATAATTGTAACTAATATTCAACTCTGTCCCTAGCCTTTTTCATATTATAACTTATTTACTTAATAATACATTACATATAGAGTTTTAAGCTTTTTACATAAATCATCAAGGTTTTGTGCAAAAAAAAAAAAAAAAAAAAAAAACCAAATGCTATTTGATGAATATTTGTCATTGTTTTATATTATATTTTTGCAATTAAATAACATATTTATTGTGAACGAGTTGATCGGGAGATGCGGTTAAATCAATACGAAATTTAAAAAAATAGTATTTTTAATTATTACGCCGACATTTTTACCCACCTTGCAGGTCTTCGTCAGGGCGTGGCGCATGTGGAACTGCAGGAAGCAGTTGATAGACTGGCGCTCAAACATATTTATTGTTCTCAATTCCTTTTTGTATTAAAACAAGCACTGATCAAAATCACCATTTAAATATTCACTCTATCACAAATTCCATTTTATTTTTATAATATAGGTTATTATTTTGTTTTTAGGTATATTGTATAATTAATAGTCAAACATTGAACAATGAAATTAAAGACAGAAAAATTAATTTTTATTTAATCCTGAAAAATAAAAAAATAATAATTTAAACATTAAATTGTTAAAAAAGTTATAACATTTAAATTCATTGTTTAAACTGAAGGCAATTTGTACAAAGATTTATTACTCACAAAAAAAAATAACCAGTACCTTCTAAGGAAGCACTAATATTCTTTTAAATTAAATATTCTTAGTCAATGGTTGTATAAGGAAGTGATTTGACCAAGATTACACTCAGTCGCCAGATTTTCCTCCTTAATCAATTTTTAATTAAAAGTGACCACTTTATAGAGGATCGTCAGATCCCAGGATAGATCCCTGGCTGGAATGACAGAATAATAATTACCTGCCACAGTCGAACTCAGACCACACGACATAGTGTCTTACTCACTCTTGCAATAAACAGTAAAATTAACATTAAAACTGGAGAATCAGTCGGAAGATAATTGCCTTATATTTTAAAAATTCTGTGTCCAATGGGATAACATACATATATTACCAGTAGTAAATTATCTCTGAAAGGTTCCTGAATCACAAAAATGAAGTTTTATTAAATAGAATTTTTTCTTTAAAATTAACATACTAATTTGTATTAGTATATTAACATTTTCCAGTGAATAAGGCTGGAAACCTATTTTAAATTAATTGGTGGAATTGATTAATTTAATATGTGTATATATATTTTTAAGGTTTATTCTGATTCTAATAAAAGTGAATTCCCAAAAGAGTTGGCTTGCCTAATCAGTTGCTTAGGACAGGCAATCGGAGGATGGGATGTGAGAGCTGAAGCTGGAATTCTTAATATCTATCACATGAACTCAACACTTTCAGGACATACAGATCGGTCTGAGCCAAATCATACTGCACCACTTTTTTCAATCAGGTACTTGGGTTTTTATTTTATGTACTACAAATAAGTTAACTGCAGATGTGGTATCATGTATCACATGATTACAACTGAATACTACTTGATTAAAATAGTACTGTACATATATATAAGCATATTTAGTTATAATTCAGAATAGTTGGAAACTGCATAATAGTATTGTATTATTTAATATTTGATAATTTTTTGTTTATTTGTTTTTTCATTTCAGTTTTGGACAGAGAGCTATTTTCCTTATTGGCGGAAGGAAATTAGAAGATAAAGCTACACCTATAATGCTAGAAAATGGCGATATACTCATCATGTCAGGTAAATGTTTTAAACAAATGTTAGCCAATTATTTCTGAAAATTTATTTTTTATCTGCAAAAATATTTTTTCTATTTTCTCATTTAGTTAATTATCATATACTTCTATATCTCATATTTATCCATGTAACATTACTGCTGATAATGAGAGACTTTGAATTATTTCTCATAATCAAAATTCAAAGTACTTCAGAGGAAGAAGTTTTGAAAACTATGCTTTGTGCGACTATTTTAGTGACGTTAATACCTATCTATTATTAAAGATTATTTAATTTTACATTGATATACATTGAGCTGTTATCGACAAAATTATAAAAATGTATAAAATCAATGGCATTTTTCATTTGTCGATTTGACTGAAAAAGTTTCTGAATATGCAGGCGCATACTTAATTTTAAAAACATAATTTCAATGTCATATGTATTTTTGTTTTTAAGCTATGAGTTCACATACAGATCTTGTTCGAGACATGATTATTTGGACTCATGGGACCTTGAAAACTCAGTTAAAATTTTTTTATTATCTCAATAATCTCACTTTTTTTGTGGTCTAATACACTATGGTCTACTCAGACCTATTGTGTGTCATAATCTATCAGCTGTACTTCAAAACATGACTTTAAAGCATGAGCAAACTGTAACCAGTTTGTTAGATTGACAAGCTTATAGTTATTCGGATCAGAATATTGTATTCCAAATATTCTGAACCTAAGCACTGAAAGCTTATTGTACCAACAGTGTAACCAAATGTAAACACATTCACACCAGAAAATAATATAATATAAACTCGGTCCCTATTTATATTTGTAGACATTAGACCACGATCTCATAGACTAGAAATTATGCTGTACTTAAAACTTTACAGAAATTATAATCTTGTAATTTCCTTTTGTTCTGGCAGTTAATTCACTCTTTAAACTTAAAATTGTGAAATTAATCAAATGTTTTACTCGGTTTTTAAATATATATCGCTACTGTTAGTGCAACATGCCATTTGTAAATATAGAGTTTTTTCACAGTAGAGCATATAAATAATAAAAAGTAATAAAGAAATAATCAGTCTTTATAATTTATTATTAACATTTCATATTTTATTTCCCTCTGCTACTTTCCATAGTTGTAGACTTCTTATTGCAGTTGCAGACTACTTTTAACACAAATAGAATAAATACGAAAAATTGTTACATATGATCTTCTTATGCATTTAGAGTAACGATTTGTGATATTCAAATAAAAAGTAAACTATATTTTTTATTCTTGTTTTTCTAAGATATAATTTTAATGTTATTCACTTTTACATATTTTCAAATAGAATATATTTTGTATATTTCTAGGTGAAAGTCGACTTTGCTATCATGGTGTGCCAAGAATTATACCAACTCCTTGGCCGAAAGGAGACGAATACATACAGTTTTTGAGTAGAGCTAGAATTAATTTGAATATTCGGCAAGTACTAAATGTTGACCAAACCACTCTGTGACTATTCTTAATGCCTTTAAAGTCTGGAAAAGAAAAATATATCTACATATATTTAAAGCAGTTTCTTATTACATCGAGATAGTTTAATATGCTATTATGTTGTAATGTATTTAATAAAAGTAAAATATTTATTATATGAGTTTCATTGGTTCATGGTTAATCACCAATTCATTTAGGTTGTAGAATAAACAATTAAATTAATTAAAAATAATGACATATCGTCAGCCACATTGCAAGGGCAATTTCTGTGGAAAATGAGGTTTTGAGTTTTTTTGGTCAGTCTTGCCCTGCCGCATTATTCTAATCCCACTTAATGAAATCTACAATGTTCCATTTCTTCTCTATAGCCTTTTTTAAAAGACTGTAAGTTCCAGATTATTTTTATTTATTTATTAACGAAACAAAAATGTAGAACATTTGATTTGATTAAATTTGCAAGGAGCAAATTTTTTGGCAGCTTCACAGCTTCCCATGACGTCCAGGATATAAATCAGTTCAGCAGGTCTCTTGGCCAACACCTACGTAATCGTCGTAGTGGGATGTACGGGTTTCTTGTACGATGAAGAATTTCTGTCAGGGGATTCATGTTGTACATCAGTCTTTGGTGAAAGTTATTGTATTTCTCATTTGCAGTATCTAAAATTGTAGGTACGTTTAAGTCTTTATGTAGTGTATCATCTGTGACATAAAACGGTGCGTCAACTATCCTTCGCAACACTTTTGACTGAAAGCACTGAACTTTTTTAATTTTAGAAGTTTTAGCAGAACACCACAGTTCTATGCCGTAAGTCCAAATAGGTTTAAGTAAAACTTTATAAAGGGTTAGTTTGTTAGTTAAAGATAATTTTGAACGTCTGTCAAGTAATCTGGATAAAAGACCGTATCGTCTGTTTAATTCTATTCGTTTTTGTCTGATGAGTCCTCCAAGTAAGTCTTTCCAGGTAAAAACCCAAATTCCTAATTACGTCTGATGTTGGAATTTTAATGTTATTAAAATATGTTTCTGGTGAAGGTTTATGGTTAAGAGTGAATACCACATGCACACTTTTTTTTTCATTCATCTTAACTTTCCACCTTATGGCCCAATCTGCAATATCGTTCAGATAATTTTGAAGAGTGGTAGATGCTCAAACAGGGTTTTTATTTGAGCTTAGGATTGCGGTATCGTCTGCAAAAGTAGCCAGTATTGTGTCAAGTTGTTGTTTAAGTTATTTAGTTGTTGAATCATTTCCATCAAGACACTAAAAGATTTGTTATTAATTATTAACAACACTGATTGTTAACTTGAAAATATTTATTAATTTATTTGATATAAGTTTTGAAAATATGTACAGAAAAAGTAAGTTGTTCTTTTTATTTCAAATTTCGATTAAAGTATAATAATTTTCAAGCTTCTCAGCTAGAACAAGATTTTGGGTTTTAGTTTTAGGAAAATTGGTCATAACAAAAAAAAGTTTAAAAAAATAAAACTTTAATATTATTTCAAGTAGAATATACAATTAAAAAAATGGGCTAAATGTGATTGATTTATTTAAATGACTGTAATTAATTAATCAGAATGACCAGGTAATCCTAATTGGCAGTATGTAATAACAAACACAAACCCAATTTTAACTATTAGGCCTAGTAAACAATTATATCACATTATAATTTGTCGTTTGGACAAACCGATAAAGTTACTTGCGCATATTCTACTAATATTACTGAGGATAGAACAAAGCAAGAGCAGGGTCCTGGGCCTCACAGGTAACCAGAACTTCACGAAACTTGTCTAATAATTGCATCAATTGAGAGCGACGTAAGTTCTCAGTGTACATGATCTCCTCTATATGATGTTCGCCTTGTAAGTAATCTGAAAAAAAAAAAGATGGTTTTTTCTCTGAATGTTATATTATTTACTTTTCGATATACCATCTATTATTCTAGTAATGAAGAGAAGAACAGTTGGGATGTTCAGTCAAAAAAGAAGGCAAAAATAAATTATAATATTTATTTTTACATATGCCGACGTTTCGACCTGAAGTTCAGGCCTTCATCAGGGCTAAGAAAATAACCAGATAACAAGGTATGAGAAACATAAGTAGTGATGGTAAAAAAAATAAATAAATAAAAAATTATAAAGAAAAAAAATATTTTTTTTATTATATAAAATATAATAAATAAATATAAAGTAAAACAATTTCATTTTACTTTATATTTATTTATTTTATTTTATATATATATATTTTTTTTAATAATTTTTTATTTATTTATTTATTTTTTTTACCATCACTACTTATGTTTCTCATACCTTGTTATCTGGTTATTTTCTTAGCCCTGATGAAGGCCTGTACTTCAGGTCGAAACGTCGGCATATGTAAAAATAAATATTATCATTTATTTTTGCCTTCTTTTTTGACTGAACACCCCAACTATTCTTCTCTTCATTATCCACGACAGTCAATCATTTACCAATTATTATTCTAGTAGATTTCCATTCACTACAATGCACTAAACAAGAATTGTGCCTAATGAGATCAATATTCTCACTCAGAATAGACATTAAAGGTAGTATAGTGAAGTTTATTGTTTATTTAGTCGATGAATGCAGTGAAAATAAATGTTCACCCAATTCCATCACTAGTTTCATTTGAACTTAATTTAGTAATTTTTTATATTAATACTAATGTTTGTAATTTTTGTGTAATGAATATGAGAACAATAAAGTCTGGAAACTATACAAAAATATAGTTGTTTATTTGTTGACTTCAGATCTTTAGGGGGAAAAAATTATAAATGAATAAATATATTTTCTAATCTGATAGGAAGCCATTTCAAGTTAGAAGTTAATTAAAATAGCAAAGTTTTAAATAAATTGATATAAATAAAAAAAAAAAATAATTACATGATACTATTATTTTTTTCATAATAAATAATGATTACCTACCCAATAAGATGAGTCTGACAAGAAGCCTAATGTGTTCGGTACCTCCAGAGCTCAAGGCATTTCGCTCTTCCGGAGGCAATCTGCTTAGACAGTCATCTTGTGATTGCTGGCTACCCCAATTGCTTTCTCCGCCTGTCTCATCACTAGATGTCACTGCATCCTCAGGACTGGATGTCTCCTAATCGTAAAGTAACATTACGTATGATTCTTTAATAATATAAATATAACAAAAAAGATTTCACTAACCTGTTGTGGGAGACCTTTCGAAGTTGGCATATAATATATATAAGTATGAAGCTGCATTATTAGCCTCTGTTGCAAAAGCCATATAATTATTTGAACATCCAAGTGTGGATCTGAACTTAATGGTGACAATTTATGTCGAACTGAGATTGGAAGAGAAAATTCACTCATCACCTGCAATGTCATAAGCAGAGAGGATTTTCACTAGCAAACAAATAAATCATACAAATATGAAACTTTCTTAGCAAACGGTAATATAAACATACAGCCTAATTTTTCGATAAGCCGGCATGTAGTTCTTGAGCAACTATTTAAAGTACAATTAGTAATTCCACATCTCTGCATTAACTAGAATTCTGAATCATAGTTTAGCTTTCGGTGAAAGAAGTTGGAAATATAAAGAAAAAAAAAAAGAAAGAAAATGAACTCCTTAAATTACCTGAATCAGAGAATATCCTGAAAATTGTTCAGCAAACTTTTCAACTAAATGAGATCTACAGTGAACGGGAGCCCCTGGTGCCGTCATATATACATTTGTTTCACATAATGGATAAATAAAAATGGCTTTACCCCAATATACAAGATGACCTGAAAGATTAAAAACCTGAAAAAGTAATACAGTGCTTCATTTGTTTTATAAAAAAAATATAAATCTAGGATTAATAGTAGGTTAAATCTTTCAGGAAAAGTATAGAGTATAAGTCAAGATTTTTCAATTAAAAGTTTGAATATTGAGTCCCATTTTTACAATATCAATCAAAAGTAAAGAAGATCTAGATCAAATTTCGTTTTCATGACTCGCTGTGTCAAGTCGTTCCACGTTGATGTACCTGGAGTTTGAGCTTCGGAAACTGCCTCTTCTTTATTTTAAAGGCTGCATGTTTTTATAAACTATGCAACATTTATAATTTGCAGGAGGCTTCTGACAAGGGTTTGAGACGTGTTGCAGTTTGACCATGATCTAGCCATTACTCACGGGTATTCGGATTTTGAAAGTAAACCCACTTTTCATCACAGGCAAGAATTTTCCAGTAACATCTCATATCAGAAGGGTTTTTAAATAAATGTTCACAAATTTACCTCTTCACAAATGACCTCTTAGCTGATTGCTGAGGAGTAAGTTTGTGAGGGACCAGTCTACTGCTCTTTTTCGCCTTCCCCATGGAGAGTAGATGGTGACTAACTGTATCTTTCAACATACCACACTTCCTGGCAAGTTTGCAACAGATTTGACTCAACAGCTTCCTGCAGAACCTCATCAATATCCATTAACGGTCGCCTGGAGTCTTTCTTCTTTTCCAACATCGTATCTCCACTGCTAAATTTTCCAAACCAACGCCGCGCAATATTGCTTGTCTAGGTCACCTTTCTCTTTATATTCAATAATTTCACGAGTTGCTTCAGCAGCTGTGAAATTTTTTTCCAGTTATACCTTAAAATTATGAGAATTTCTTTCGTAGGACACTTATGTTTCTTCTTTGAAACAAATAACTAAACTGAGGCTTTTTTTGAAAAAGTCGAATGGGATTAAACAAGCTTAGAGAATGCTTTAAAGGGATTATTAAATATTGTTAAGTATTAGATAGGATTAAAATATTTACAATCCTTTCAAATCTTGAATTTGACAAAATGGTAATTTTTTTTATACAACCTATTATATTAAAAAGCTTCTACCTTCGTATTTGGTAGAAATACAATAAAAAAGTTACATGTAGCATTACATCTTTGTGTCTTAGACCTGCAAAAAAAAGTTGACTGAAAATATAATGCTCATAAAATAAAAATTACAGTTTTTTCGTCTCCTGAAAATTTTTAGTTTTTGTTCTTACAGGCTTTTGCAGTGTGGCTGTCAATATAATATATTTTAATTTTTATGTGTTATATTTTTTGGGATATATATGCATTCAAACAATTTTTAATTACTATTAATTAATTAATGACAAATAAGTAATAAGTAAGTAATAATTACCTCTGTGAAAAAAGAAGCAAACTTCTACTGAGTATGGACAGAGCAGCCCTTAAAAAGCTTACAGCAATCTATACAGGTCACTGTAAGCTAAATTACCATATGTTCAATCTCCGAGTAATGACGAATCCGCTATGCAGATTCTATCAGGAGGAGAATGAAACAGCCTTTCACACCGTGTGTAGATGTGTTAGATTCACAAGGCTGAGACTGGTAGTATTTGGGGAAGAACGAATGGATCTCCCCAGTAGAATGAGTCGGTCAATCCAACCAGCCTACTTAGATACACGGAAGCGACTAGAATAACGTTTTGATTAAAACGACTAACTGAAATTGGCGCATAATGGATCCTTTAGGGGTCAACGTGCCCAGGGCCAACATTGGGAAAAAAAAAAAAAAAAAAAAAGAAAATTACTAAATAGTACTAGTCCCAATATGTTACTCCAAAACTGTTATTGAACACAAAATAACATTATAGGTAGAATTCTAAAAATAAGTGGTGATTACAGATATGGAACCATTTTTAATTTAGAGCAATAAAAATCCCTTTTTTTTTTTTATCTGACAATGGTGAACGCCACATAAAGCGTTATATGGGTTTTGGTTGTCTGCTAAAAGGTATATCAACGATTTTTAGAGCCATTGGTAGGATCAATTCATAAGTTTGATATCTTAAATTATTCAACTCCATACAATGGGAGTTTTTAAACAATTTGGAATCAGAATAGAAATGAATTCTGATATATGATAATATGTTTTAATTAATCCACTAGAAGTTGTAACAATATTTTGAGCGAACGACAACAGATTTTAAGTTTCATACCTTAAATTATTTAGTGCGATCATGTGAGTGTTTTGAAACAATTAAACACAAAAAAACTAATTCTAGATTGAATAAAATGTGTTTATAGCAAGGTGCTGATGACCTAGATGTTTTGCGCCTATAACATCAAAACAACCAACCAAATGTGTTTATTTAATTTACTAAAAGACATGTAATGATATTTTGAGCAAATGGTTGGATAAATTTTTATCTTTAATATCATAAATTATTCAATGAGACAACGGGAGTATTTTGAAACAATATGGACTTAAAACACAAATAATTTACTAAATAAAACGTGATTTAATCAATTTGCTAGAAGGTATGTAACAACTTTTTGAGCTGTTATATATCGGCTGGACCGATTATTATGTTTTATGGTCTAAAGTATTGATCAAGATCCATTGAGTGTTTTGAAAAATTTAGGATCAAAACACCAACAAATTATTGTGTAAAATGTGTTTTAATCAATCTGCAAGAAGGTATGTAACGTTTTTTTAGCATTGTGAAAGTTTACCAAAGGTCTTATCAATGGAAATAGATCCTTTCCAGTTTTTCATCAAATACTTAATGGTTATCAAACTCATCTGACAAGAATTTTTGCTTGCTAAGGCACTAACCTCAACTGAAAAGGACCCATTGCAGATTTGTTTATCCTTTTGAGTATGCAAGCAGAAAATCAAGAGTTGTAATTAAATTAAAGCAAAAATAATTTTATTAATACTGTCAAGACTCCATGTACAGTGAATCTTGAATACAACCGCCATAATGGAAAAGCACTTCAGAAGTAGTGCCCAATTTTAGATTTTATAATTATATGTAATTTTGAAGAAAGTGTATTAAACAATCTGGATTGAAAGAATAAAAACAGCTAATAACAGATTATATTAAGTCTATTACCTGTGTAAGAGTTAAATCTGCATCTGCAGAAAGAGTCTGCAATGACTTTAAAGGTGTATAAATTTTCAGAAGTCTTATAAGGGCAGGGGAAGCATCAGGTACTAAGCTATCAAGCAACTGATTAGTTTCCACTAATAGTAGAATACCATGGTAGGGTCGAATACTCTCAAGACACCTAGATAGGTACAAATTGGGGTTCAACTCAATGTTAATATTTTGATGTAAATATGGTTTATCTAGGAATACAATGGACTATAACCCACTTATCAATAGCTTCAGGTTCTACCATCAGTGCTCTATTGTGGAGTTGATGAACTTTCTGGGGAAGACAGAAACTGAGATAAATCCACCTGTTTACACGAAGCTGTACAAGCCCAGAGATTTTGAGATCATTGTAGGCTTTCCGAAGATCTCTTGCAAGTGAACATTGTTCCAATATCACTTCAAAAGGATTTCTAACCTCTGCTCCTTCTTCAGGCCTACAAAAAGTACTTAGAAATTATACACAACATAACGGACAAGAAAAATAAATTATTACCTGCCATAATCATCATGGGCAGCAATCATAGCTTTCATCTCTTGGTATACATAACCAACTCTCCTTTCTTCATGCTTCAAAGCAACACCAAATCTTTTGCTAAGTTCATAATAACATTTGACTACTGAATGATTAGCCGTTGCATGAAGAGCAAACACTATGTTGATGAGTACTATGGGTCTGTTAGGTGCTTTACCTTTCCTGCTACAGGGCGGAACCATTGTTGGATGTCCAACAAATCTGACATCATTAACTTTTAATTCAAACTTCGCTTCGCACAGTTCTTGTTTCACAGCAAATAAATTTGAAAGTATGTCATCAGCAAAATTGGCTAAGCAGTCTTTTTCTGTACTATAGTTTTGAGGGGGAGGACCCTGTAAATCTTCAGTAACTATTAGAGCATAAGGATTTTTTTTTCTATGCAGTTGGCCATTTTCCTGACGTTTATTTATTTCATAAGGATATCTAAAAAGAAGCCTATCACCTTTACTATCACTTTTTACAAGAATAACACTTAAGGGATCAACATCCATAACTTAAAAAAAGTAAACTAATTATCGATTAATTATGAAACCTCCGGAGCGCACAAAGAGGTACTTTATATAGAAGTATGCGTTCACCAAACAATCAGAGCTATCTTAAGTAGAGTGACGACTGTTTGTCGAGCTGGCTCTCCACGTATACCAACCAATTTAACTTAAATTCTTTTATCGTGAAACTCAATTTTTAAGAATTTCAGTGTCGTCATCTTAGACATGTGACCTGCCCACTATAGACTTCCTATTTTTATAAAAGTTTCCAGGCTTCATGTCTTGCTTTAGGCTATTAAAAACAATCGAGATAAAATCAACAGCCCATTTGTAGAAGGAAATTTTTGAAGTCACCTTCCTTTTTCATTGGATAGGATTATTTAAGGATATTTACAGACAATAGAATACTATTTCCATGTCAATCAGGTTTTAAGCAAAGCGCAGTTAATTCTTTGGAGTCAAGGAAAAACTGTTGTTCTCACAACCTATAGTCACTATTCAATTATTTGAATGTTAAAGAGGAATGACCAAGGGTAATGGAGTTTCTGAAATCAAAGAAACTTCGAGCATAGATGTGAATGGAACCTTCATAATGGAGTGTTTAACTTCAGAACAGATAACATAAAGGCTAACTTTCAAAAGAGTAATTCAATAAGATTTCAATGAAGCTGAAGATGACGCGAGTGGGAAGATAAGAGCCATAAATCAACTGAAGAGCTATCAGTACTTAGAAGTCAGCGGTGGACAAACCAGATGTTAAACTGAGCGAAGACGACAAGACCAAAGTATATGTTAGGTGGACAACTTCCTCACCCATAAGAAGAGTGGGTATCTAACTTGACAAAGGTGCAACACAGTGACTCACGATCTTTTTGTGGTCAACAGCATGAGGAAGAACTTTCATCCTGACTTAACTGTAAAAGAAGGGTTAAGTGGATATTTACGATTCGGATTTTCAAGAAAAATAAAAAGCTAAATAATTACAGACTTATGTAAATGGACAAAAAAATCCGAAAAAGTTCCAAAAACAGCCATTTAAAGAAAAAAGAAATATAGGGAGAATTCATCCTCAGATAAATTTTCTAATGTAATATTTATAAAAATTATTATCATAGCCATTTTGGTTTATTATTTTCCATAATCAACCATTGTGATCGACTAAAAAATTCAAAAACATAACCCCCTCTCAAAAGTTGAGGTTTCACGTTTCTTCAAGATGCATAGAATTTGAAAAACGAATAAAAATATTTTTGTCCGTCCGCCGTCCGCGCATTTTCTCCGAAACTACTGGACCGATTTCTTTCGAATTTGGATATAAGATCAGAGGTCACCCAAGGATGATCCTCCTTCATCGACATTACTATCCGCCTTTTACTTTCAAAATGGCGACCGAAAAACCTGCGTTGCTATAGACTGTAGCTCCTGAACGAATGATCCGATTACAATGAAACTTCGCTAAAGTCATTTTCTTTAGATGCTCTTTACATTTATTTATATAACATACTTCAACGAAAAGAAGCTGGAAAAAAAGTTACAAGGGATTGTAAAATTAAATTCCGAATAACTCAAAAAGTTTACACTTTTTGGTGGATAATGTGATAAGATGTTTCAAGGGTATTGAAATTTCCTAAAAAATGAAGGAAGTTTCATCGATATCAAAGCACTATTAGTAGATATATTTAATATAGAGACATTTAATTCATTCAATAATCATTTAATGGCTGACCTAGATGGTCCAATTCTTTAAAAATGGCTTCTGTGCATTCTATTTTCAAACCACAAATTATAGCCTTAAAATATAGCTAATTAGATAATCAAGTTAATGGTAAGGAAGCTATATCTGAGCCTTCTTAGCAGACGTTTATAGTTTTTCCTTTAACTATGTTCTTACTTCAATAACCGTCCTTTTAATACTTTTAGCTTCCAGGTATGTATAAATTTTTACTTTCACTTACCAATATATATAATATAAAGATAAGTATTGCGATCGTGAAAATTTTCGAATGTGAGTATTCAAGGGAAATACGTTTTGAGATTCCTTGAGTCCAAAGAACCAAGTTCTGCAAAATGGGCTTTGTGTATGTGTCTGAACAGTCTAGTTCAAAACGAAAAGTCGTACGAAACTGATATTACGTATTTAAGATGGGTATCTGCCTTAGATGTTACAGCAACTTTTTTCTTAAAATCGGCTAACCGGAAGATCCACATTAGATAATTACCAAATACTATTTAATTGTATTTGTGTGAAAGAAGAAGTGAAATATAAAAATATTTCAAGGATATGTTAATAACCTTAAATACTTTTGCTGTAGTTTAATAACTCTGGATATGATATTATATTTAAATAATTTGGGATCTATCGGCCGTTTATTCCGAAAAATAATCAAGCAACCTAGAAAATTAAATTGGTGAATAATTTGATGATTTTTTCCTTTGTGAAAACCCAATATTATCCACTTACAATTAGTGTGACAACTTTTGACCTATCCATGGCAGACAATGAAAATCTCGTAATTTCATTTCAGTAAACTTTACAATGGGAAATAACAGTTTAATAATTAATAGTCCTACAATACATAATCATTTATAAGTTAAATATTCAGATGTACTTTCAAATCTCTCTAGGCATACATAAGCCTTTTGTTGACAGAATGATTAACTCCAATTTCAACATTCTTTATTATTAATTTTAGTGAGGTTTTTGGTGGCAAAATTTATACCTTTATTCACAGTTCTATATTTCAACATTGCAATCACATATCGTGGAATCAACTTGCTCACTGCATAGATATAACATTTTCAACTAGAAATATTACTTAAATGACATTACTCAAAAATGTTGAAATTAGAGTTAGTCATTCTGTCAACTGAAAGGAGCAGAGACTGAAGTTATGTGCTTTCTATAACTAGATTTTTATAGCCCACCGCCAATATAACAAATAGACTTTTTGTAATTTTAATGGTCTTAATGATTTGTTATCTGTAAGCTTTAGCTCTGTTTAAAATGCACTTCAAAAATTTTTGATGGACAAACATTGCCAGAAAATAATTTCTATTCTAAGTAGAGAGTTAAGTGAAAGTTCAGTGTTGTGCGCATCAGATTTTTTTTCTTTGTTTCTTGTTCTTCATAAATCACTGGATTCATTATCTCCTAAGTCTAATCTATTAATCCGTTTTTAAATTTGAATACCACATAATTAAATTTAATAACAAACAAATTATATAATAATGTATAGTAAAACATGAAACTAAAATTTCACTTTTCTCTTTACAAATAAAAATAAAAATAGTTGTTTTGTCTGTTATTAAAGTTATTGATTGGGATAAGAGGTATTAATTTTAATCTCTTAGGGAACATGTTTAATACTAAATTCCCAGTCCACATTCTTAACTTTTTCATCAGAAATAATAAAATACCTATTTAGCATTTTACAAAAGGGTTGTATTGAAAACTATCCATGTACAATATGTTGAGCTGGTAAATAACTAAAATTATCTTGCCTCTGAATCTAATATTAACAAGTTGTATAAAAAAAAATAAATAAAATAATAATGAATGAATGAATGAAAATAATTTTATTATTCTGGGACTAGTGTCCCTTTAGAACAAGTCACAAATACAGAATATATATCAATATTTTGGAGTGTCCATGAAATACAATTTAATATTTACAGGTTGATTCGGAGTACAATAAAGTTATAAATGATAAAAAGATATAAATACGTGTAAATATAAAATATACAGAGAAAGTAATTAAGTAAGCGAAATATTGATGAATCACAAAGTAATCAAAGTATCTGGGTGTACTTTCAAGTTTTTATAGCTTAGGCTTTTTAAGTGCATTTCGTGATCAATCGGATTGGGAATGGAGTAGGTGTTCGAAGAGGAGAGATTTGAAAGAGGATATAGATTTTGCGTGTCGAATATCTGAAGGTATAGAGTTCCAGAGGGAGACAACTTGTATTAAAAAGGATTTATCAAATGCAGCAGTTCGGTGAGGAGGAGGATAGAGATCGGACGCACGGGATCTGGTGGGACGGGATTGTAAGGAGCGTTTGAATTGTAGGATCTGTAGAATATAGGCAAGTCTCCGTATTGTAATGGCTCGGTATAGAAAGGTAGCCTGAAAATATTGACGGCGGTAGGACGGATAAAGCCACTTCAATTTGGTGTAGAACTGGGTAATATGTGTATCCCTTGAAATCCCGAAGATAAAGCTGATTGAGCAATTCATTAAACGTTTAAGTTTGGCTTCGAGTTCTCCCGAGAGTCCACCATACACCATGCAGCTGTAGTCGAAGTGGGGGAAAACAAGAGAGGAGACTAAGAGTTTATGGGTTGTGAATGGAAAAAGATAACGTAGATGGTTAAACTGTTTCAGGGTGGATAGTGGAGGCTTTGATCGAGGGTAACTCCTAGGTTTTTAACGGTGGTATGGAAGGAGATAGATGAGTTGTTCAGAAGAAGATTAGGAGGTGTTGAAATGGATTTGAAAAGTGAGGGGGATCCGATCAGGATGGCTTTTGTCTTCTCCGTATTCAATGTTAGCTTAATAAGATTTGCCCATGTGTATATTCTATTGATGTCTTGTTGCAGTTTCAGGATAGCATTAGAGGAATCTGTTGGGTTGAAGGAAAGATAAATTTGGACGTCATCGGCGTATAGGTGATATTGACAGTGTATGATAGAGGAAGGGAGGTCATTAATGTAAATGGAAAAGAGGGTGGGGGATAATGAGGAACCTTGTGGGACGCCTCTGGACAGAGGTAGAGACGTTGATTGAGGGTTATTAGGAACTACAACGTACAGGGAGCGATCGATGAGAAAGGATTGGAACCACTTTAGGGTATCGTATTGGATGATAAGGATATATTTTTAAGTTTGGATAGGAGGATATTATGGTCAACTGAGTCGAATGCTTTAGAGAAATCAATAAGGATCAGGATGGTGAGTTTCTGTTAATCTATGGCTGTGTGGAGATCTTGGGAGATTTTAATGAGGGCGGAATGAGTGGAGTAGTCTGGTCTAAAACCAGACTGGAAGCAGTTCAAATGTTTATTTTGTTCAAGATATTGGGATAGTTGAGATTGTACTATTCGCTCCAAAGGTTTGGAAAGGTTAGACAAGAGGGAAATTGGACGGAAATCATTAGGGGTAGTGGGGTTAGAGATTATGTTCAGAGGACGAACAAGAGCGGTTTTTCAGGTGCTGGGAAAAGTGAAACTTTGTAGTGAGAATAAACTAAGTTAATAATAAACTTATTAAAGAGAATTATAAATTAACAAATTCTAAATAGGTAAGAAAATGTAATCAACAGCTACATGAACTTAAATCGTAATTAAAAATCAATATCACTCCAAAAATGATGCTAACAATAACCACCATTGTATGAAAATCTAAACATAATTTTACTTTTTCTCTTAAAGATGTAAAGATAATAAAATTTAAAATAAATCTAAATAGAGTGCCTGAATTGTTACGAATCTGCAGTACAAGGCGCCTTATTTTAAATTATAAACATCTGCCTGAAAGTTCGTGAATAGCTTGATACAGAATAGCTCTTAACCTATTACATTTTTATTTATGAAAATTCTTGAAAACGGAGCGTTTTCAATATGAATATCGCTTAACTTCGTCCATTTAATAAGGTACTTATACCTTAATGCCCAATGGTTTTCCACTTGAATTGTATAATATTTTTAAAAAATCGAAGAAAAATATAGCCTACAAAAATATAAAGTCGTTTAGCATGACTAGAAGTAGTCTAAACTACAGTTTCTAAAGTGATAATTAATAAAAAAAGAAAATCTAACCAACCGTTTTTTTAATGAAATTATAATTTTTAAAAAAGTATTTTTCAAATAAATCATTAAATTTCTGCGAATTTAAACAATTTTTATGAAAAATCTTTTTACCAAAATTAATGAAAGCCAAAGTAACTGATAAATAATGAAAAAGGAAATAACTAAATTTATAATATTAACACAATAATTACTAATCTGGAGTAGTACACTATTTCATTTTTAATGGACTTTTTTTTAGAAAATTTGAAAATGGTATTTAAGCCTAAACATAATTACATAAATTCACTGGACTCGGATCAATGATTTTTATTTTTTAAATAGTAAAAATATAAATAAATAGATTATTAAAGTGTGATAGGATACTATTAAGTTAAAAAGATGAAGGTTTCTGTTCACAAATGAGAACTTAAAACTAATTTCAACTGCTAAGAACCATTTATTTTTTAAAATACTTCTTTATATCTTTATTAATAAACACCTATCTAATTAAACCCCAAAAAGAAATGATAAGAAAGTAACCAAACAATGATTAATTAACAACTCCATATTGGTTTCCTTTTTTCTACAAAACTTTTAATACCTTCAGCACCATCTTTATGGACCAAATTTTCTAACATGACTTTTCCTCCTTTCCTAGAAAAATAAATAAATAAATAAACATAAGATAATACTACATTTAATAAAATATAGAGGTTTTATTTAGGCAAAATTACTCATAAGCTGATCTGAGGTCCATTTCAACTTGTTCATAGAAGAACTTCTTTCCTAAGCTGATGACTGCATGACTTTTTTCTAGGATCGCACTTGTTATATGATTGACTTCATTTTCTTCAATGATAACAAGCAAATGAATTTATTATAATACTGACAATCTTGAACAATCAATATAAAAAAATTATTAAATTACCTAATCCATCATTTTCAGTTACGCGTGAAACCAGACCTACGTTATAAGCTTCCTCAGCAGTCAGTGAATATCCTGTGAACAACATATAAGCTGCAGTTTTCCTTCCAACAGACCTCGCCAGTGGTATACCAGGAGTTGAACAAAATATGCCAACGGATGCTCTAAACAAGAAAACAATCTTTCATAAAATACATGATTATAAAAATAAATTAATTTATGATAGCTCTAATTTTTTTTTTTCATTTCCTTGAGAAAATCTTGCAACATGGAGCTATTTACAAAAACAAAATATTTGTTTCTGTAACTCGACGAAGTACACAATCGGTACTTCTCTCTTAGCGGGTAGAGTCCGACTGCTATCCGCCAATGTTTATAACCTTAACACTGATAAGCTCTTCGTATTCGTATATATTGTATTATATTCATTTTATTATGTGTTCGTATTCATATTGATTGTATTGTATTGATATTATTGAAATTGTGAACAAAAACAGAAAGAAATGTAATAATAAATGCTTTTATTTCACAAGGTATATATTAAAATATACCAAAACATAAATATATTGAAAAACATAAATATATACCAAAACATATATATCGTAAAAACATAAATATATACCAAAACATAAATATATAATTAAAAAACATTACGAAAACATTGCAACATATATACAAAAATAAATGAAATAATAAAAATAGGCCAAAAATAGACAAAAAAGGATTAAATAATAAAAAACTACTTTACCTCCAATTTTTTTATTCGACCTGTATAACATGTCATGGGCACAAACTTATCTTAAAAATTTGTTCCATGCTACGACAGTTTGGGTGGATAGTTTGAGCTGCTCTTTCCCCCACTGAATTGTAGTTAAATTATGGAACCACCCATAAATGAATTTTAAAGCCGTCAAAAAAGAAATCCTGGACCCCTCTAACCACGTTCCTTTCCTTATAGAAACGGTTTTGTTACACCTACGAGAGCATCTCCATTTAATCTTCCCGTCGAACTTCATTTTACGACCATCACAATAATCACAATATTTCACCTTATCAAATATACCGGCGTCTTGAAAATATTTGATAGCCTCTTCTTCCGAAGACGGCGATTCCCACAATGTGACAACATCCATAATTCCAGTTGAAACAAAACAACACAATATTAACAAAAGAACACAATATAATACTAAACAACACAATAACTTAAAGAATACTAAAGAACAACTAAACTAAAGAACAAGAAAAACTAAAGAACACAATAACTTGAGAAACGAGATTGGGTCGATAAGGGAGGTTATCTGAAACGAGATGGTTATCTGAAACGAGATGGTTATCTGAAACGAGATTAGATAAGAAGGAAGGTTTCGACTCTACCCGCTAAGAGAGAAGTACCTCAGTAACTTATAGAAAAGAAATAAAAAGTCTCTTCCATGAAGAAGTGTAAATAAAATCTTTTAATGAAACTTTTCAGAACACATATGATAGCCAAATAAATAAGTGGCATTTCTGGTTAGCCAATTTCAATGAAATAATTGCTATAACATCTCGGGCATGTACAAATCTTAAATACGCAATTTCGATTGTGTACAATTTTTAATTTTTGACCTAGACTGTTCACATACATACACATAGACACACACTATTTTGTGGAACTTGGTTATTTGAACTCAAGGAATATCAAAACATGGATTTTCGTCGAAAACTCAGATTAGAAAATTTTCATGATCGCAACACTTTCTTCCCTTACTATATATTATATATATATATATATATATATATATATATATATATATATATATATATATATATATAAGTGCTAACACTTTATTCATTTATTATAAAACTGACGGTTTTTTTTTCATTACTTTAAATGGTTGTAAATTAACTTTTGAAATTGGTTTTATTAATAAAATATCCTACCCCTAATTTAATATTGAATTAGTGGAAATACAAATCTTAAAATCTTGTCAAACCAAATAATATATTTAATTCGAATATCAATCAGATAAAGTTGTTACTGAATTATTAAAAATAGACAACTTTTTATTTTTCTATACATACTTAAATAAGTATGCATAGATACTAAAATCTTAGATTTATGGATATCTGGATTAATATATCTTGATTACTTAATATCAGAACATTTTGGCTTTCAAACTAGATTTTTAGCACGTCAGTTTAATACTCACTATCTTGCGATGCCTTAGACAAACATGCAGCCTTTAAATATATTTTGTTTATTTATGAAATTTTCAAATACTGTTTCTAAATTTTCAGCTTCGCTGAAAGAACGGAGCTCACTTTGCTGGCCGTTGGTTATTTTTTTTTAGAATTTTTCAGGGAAGACTCAAGAAACATAATACATTTGGATTTTTCAGACCCAGGAGGGTGGTGTGATGTTTTTTAAGTATATTGTATGAAAAGTTCATGTAATCCTAAAACTTTTTATATACTATGATGGGGCTGTTCGGGGTTTGATTGTTGTTTTTTTTTGTCCTTCTCTTCCTCGCCTTTTGGGCTATATGAGATTTTTTCCTGGCAATAGGAGAGGGTGGAAGATTAATGCCAGAGTTAAAAGCCCCCCTAGCACTGGGACACAAACTCGAAATTATTTTATCATAATAATTGCTGTTTATTAGGTTGCTGAGAATGACCTATGTCTATGTGCTCACAGAGAATGATTTCCCTCAGCTAATTACAGAAGAAAATTACTTACACAACAAAGAATTTGTGTATGGGTGGAAAGAAGCAGTAGGTACAGAACACTACAACTTCGCAAGAAGGGGACCCGCTCATGTAAGGCCATCAGAACGATGAGTGGAACAAGACTTAAAGATGAATCAAACTGAAACATTACTCATTATAATAGAAAATTTGGTTTCATTACAGGAGTAGGAAGTTATGTAGTCATGGTTAACAACTCAAAACTCGTAATGTGTCAATGGCACGGTAGGATTTAAATAAATAAATGTTTATCAGATTGCCAGGCAATGCGCGTTATGTGCACGCATTGGCTATTGGTCATTGGATATGGACATGTTTATGGATTCTCAGTTATTATTGATCAATCAGAAGTGGTACCAAATTATTTCATAAAGTTCTGAAAAAAAAAAATCATGGTACTACTGTACAAATGTCACTTCACTTACATGGGTGGCATAATACACGGTGGGCCAGACCCCCTTACCGTGCACCCCCCCCACATCCCTATAAATTGCATATCGTTGTGTTCCTTGTAACAATTTATTAAAAAAAAGCCAATGTTCCCACAAAAAAAAGTGAACGCACTGCCCCAAAATGGCGTCCAAAGATGGCGGATTGACGACTTTGACTTTAGTTAGTTTTTTGGTCACTGAGAATCAGCATTAAGCTTAATTTCCTCATAGTTGGTCATTTATTAAAGCTGAATAGTTATAGAATAATAAAACATGAAGAAATATTCAAAAATAATTGTCTAAGGCTATGAAAAACACCAGTAAAGTCAATTTTTTTAACAAAAAAATTTTCAAGTTACAAATCAAGCGTCGTTTGTAATTAAACGGCCTACAATAACGCAAAACGTGCTGAAATAAACTATCTGGAGAATATATTTCTCTTTCTGAAACGCTGATTATTTTTTACAAATGTTTAAGTAGTTCCGTAAAAAATGCACTTATGCGGCAGAAAAGCGGTACTGGCGTGGGTGCCTACAGGCCTCTACCACACCATTCAGTGCCCATAAATGGCTTAGTTATAGTGATATAATAACATTTTTGGTACATTATATTGGTTTTATTAACGAACAAATATTAATGCAATAATTTTATAGTAAAAAAAAAAAATTTAATTTATTGAATTCCGAACAATTCAAGAATAACGAGAAGAATAGCGAGCTACAACTAATATAAGATCCCTTAAAAAATCTTTTGAAAATCCACTAAACAGAAGGAAAGCCATGAGCTATAACTTTCTCGATATACATCTCTATATTCATCTTCAAAGTTAATATAGTCCCGAGGTGCACCTTCAGCAATCGAAAATAAAGTGGTTTTCACCATAATAAACCTACATCGTCCACTTAATATCATCCAAACTGCAATTGATCCCGTTTTAGCAGCATCTTGAAATATTCTGTTCATCTATCTACTATACATTCATTTAGCTATACTATGAGGATATAACTGGTCCTTTTTATCTATTCCGAGGTTTTGGCACTTCCTTTCTCGTTCGCTTAATGTATTTTTCCAATTTTCGCGTTTAAGTTCACGTTTTTCCTCATTTTGAGATCAAATCCAAACAATCAGTTTTGGTTTATAGAAGAACTTATAGGGTCACCCTTTATATCTTTCTTTGTGCATAGAGAATAATTCATTCAATATTAAAATCTCCTATTTATTTATGATATAGTCCAACTTCTGCACAAAATAAAGGAAATAAAAATTAATTTTTTAATTAGTGATATATGAGTTTTACTAAACAACCCGGTAGCTATTCATTATATATAGTTCAGATTAGGTATATATTATTTTAGTTTATAAAAAAGGTATGAATATGACTCATTTCCTGGGAAATATATAAAAATTTTAATTACTTCTAAGAATCAGTAAATATTCAAAACACAGTGTTAAATTGCAAACGTTAAATAAAAAAAAATCAAGATATTTAGCAAAATATTTTTTAATTAACTTTTATTATTATAATTATATCATTTTTACAATTGAGGTATTCTTAAACGACCTACGTATAAAATAAAGGAGGTTAAAATTTAAAAAAATTATAATAAATTTTTTTTTAAATTAAATTTTTTTTTTTTACTATAAAATTATTGCATTAATATTTGTTCGTTAATAAAACCAATATAATGTACCAAAAATGTTATTATATCACTATAACTAAGCCATTTATGGGCACTGAATGGTGTGGTAGAGGCCTGTAGGCACCCACGCCAGTACCGCTTTTCTGCCGCATAAGTGCATTTTTTACGGAACTACTTAAACATTTGTAAAAAATAATCAGCGTTTCAGAAAGAGAAATATATTCTCCAGATAGTTTATTTCAGCACGTTTTGCGTTATTGTAGGCCGTTTAATTACAAACGACGCTTGATTTGTAACTTGAAAATTTTTTTGTTAAAAAAATTGACTTTACTGGTGTTTTTCATAGCCTTAGACAATTATTTTTGAATATTTCTTCATGTTTTATTATTCTATAACTATTCAGCTTTAATAAATGACCAACTATGAGGAAATTAAGCTTAATGCTGATTCTCAGTGACCAAAAAACTAACTAAAGTCAAAGTCGTCAATCCGCCATCTTTGGACGCCATTTTGGGGCAGTGCGTTCACTTTTTTTTGTGGGAACATTGGCTTTTTTTTAATAAATTGTTACAAGGAACACAACGATATGCAATTTATAGGGATGTGGGGGGGGTGCACGGTAAGGGGGTCTGGCCCACCGTGTATTATGCCACCCATGTAAATGAAGTGACATTTGTACAGTAGTACCATGATTTTTTTTTCAGAACTTTATGAAATAATTTGGTACCACTTCTGATTGATCAGTAATAACTGAGAATCCATAAACATGTCCCTATCCAATGACCAATAGCCAAGCAAGCCAATGCGTGCACATAACGCGCATTGCCTGGCAATCTGATAAACATTTATTTATTTAAATCCTACCGTGCCATTGAGACATTACGAGTTTTGAGTTGTTAACCATGACTACATAACTTCCTACTCCTGTAATGAAACCAAATTTTCTATTATAATGAGTAATGTTTCAGTTTGATTCATCTTTACGTCTTGTTCCACTCATCGTTCTGATGGCCTTACATGAGCGGGTCCCCTTCTTGCAAAGTTGTAGTGTGCTGTACCTACTGCTTCTTTCCACCCATACACAAATTCTTTGTTGTGTAAGTAATTTTCTTCTGTAATTAGCTGAGGGAAATCATTCTCTGTGAGCACATAGACATAGGTCATTCTCAGCAACCTAATAAACAGCAATTATTATGATAAAATAATTTTGAGTTTGTGTCCCAGTGCTAGGGGGGCTTTTAACTCTGGCATTAATCTTCCACCCTCTCCTATTGCCAGGAAAAAATCTCATACAGCCCTAAAGGCTAGGAAGAGAAGGCCAAAAAAAAAACAACAATCAAACCCCGAACAGCCCCATCTAGTATATAAAAAGTTTTAGGATTACATGAACTTTTCATACAATATACTTAAAAAACATCACACCACCCTCCTGGTTCTGAAAAATCCAAATGTATTATGTTTCTTGAGTTTTCCCTGAAAAATTCTAAAAAATAGTAACCAACGGCCAGCAAACTGAGCTCCGTTTTTTCAGCGAAGCTGAAAATTTAGAAACAGTATGTGAAAATTTCATAAATAACAAAATATATTTAAAAGCTGCATGTTTGTCTAAGGCATCACAAGATAGTGAGTATTAAACTGACGTGCTATAAATCTAGTTTGAAAGCCAAAATGTTCTGATATTAAGTAATCAAGATATATTAATCCAGATATCCATAATTCTAGTATTTTAGTATCTATGCATACTTATTTAAGTATGTATAGAAAAACACACCCAAATCAATTTCTTTTCAAAGGGAAATATATTATGAACTTTAAGTCAATCCTTGACTGTTCGGATTCAATCCTGACTCGGGATCCCATCTATGCTGTGAGATCTTGGCCCACTGAACAAACTGGACAAAATTATTAAAGCAAAGAGAAATCTAATTACTGAAATAAATAGTTAATGATAATAACCATTAAAATCACTGAATTGCTTTATTTAGTTACCCTGGAGTAGAGAAGGTCGATCTCTTGGTACAAATAGTAATATCACATTGAGCTATAAGTTGGCATCCACCAGCTGCAGCTATTCCATCCACTGCAGCAATGACAGGTACTGGTGTTTCAACTAGAGCCATCATTAACTTTGAACAATCTTGAAAGACACACCTACAACTTTTATCTGACTATTTACAAAATAAAACAGGTTTGTTATAAGAGTGAATGATGGATGAAAACTATATTTACATGCAATTCTTTAAGATTATGTCCAGCAGAAAATACAGGGCCCTTTGCAGATATGACAATACATCTCAAGTTCGTGTTAGTATTATCCTTAGTAACTGCTTCTGTCAATGCCAAAATCATATTTTTTGACAGGGAATTCCTAGGTAATAAACAACGAATATTGTAAATATAATGTTACTTTTTAAAAAACAAACAAAAAAGAAATATAATTGTAGTTAAACAAACCTTGTTTTTGGGTCATTCATAACAATTCGACGAATTCCATTCTGTTCTGTTATTTCCAAATTACAATGCATTGATGAACATTTACGGTGAGACAACTTGAAAGAGGAACATTTAAAATGACTCTGAAAATCCACATCTGTTTTTAATCATGGCTCAATGATTTAAGCGTCATTTTATAACTAAAAATGTTTGAAAATGAGACAAATACCTTAAAAATGGCTGGTATAAATTTTAAGCTCATGGTTGAATCCAATATTGTTTTCAGTGTACGGTCCTATTGTTATCTAATAATAGATAACAAGCAGCGCTCATAAAAACATAAGGTTACATTTTATTGCTGCTTAAAGTAACCAAAAAAATTCTAAACAAATATCAAAACCAGAGAGTGAGACGAAATAAATAAATGGGACGGAAATAATCGAAGGGTCGAGTACAAAAACGGTATATATAATATTTTTGAATTCTTAAAAACTGAATTCAAACAACCTGTATATGGCTGATGTTTATCGTCAATATAACCCTTGACAAGAGGCGAAGGCCAAAATAGTTATGCGAAGAAAATTGTCAATGTAATTTAAATGTTCCATCAAACTTTTCTATTATATCATTTTTGTGTGACAGACTGACACAACAAATTGACCTGAATCAAAAATGTCGGCCTTCCAAAGGCACATAAAAGGCCCCTTTTCCGGTTTTCTGTTCATATAAGAAAAACTACGCGTCCTAGCTAAGACATTCTGTACATAATTAAAGCTGATAAAATGTGCTACAATATTGATGATGTATATTATTTATCTATTTTGAGTAGTTTTCGAGATACTCATGCTAATATTCGGCAATTTGGAAAAATAAAAAAACTATTTTTGCCTCACGTTTTTATATTTGTTTGACTCTCCATCTCTTCATTCAACGAAAACGTCTTGAAGAAGAAAGTTGTTGAGCATTTAAGTTTCTTCAAGAATATTACTTTTCTATCATTTTTAATCATTCTAAACTTAGAGCAGTTATAATTTAATGTGTAAATTCCAAAAACTTATTTTGCATATTTATCGTTACTCTACTGCTCTAAATCTTTAATCAATCCAGCATTTACGTAGTTATATACAAATAGTATGAAAAGTGGCGGCCTTACACATTCGGCGCAATGACGTCATCTCTCCTATCCCTAAAAAAATTAAATTGATTTCGTAAGCTGTTTTTATTCTGTAATATTTGAATTTTATCTCAGTCAAAATTAATCTAATACAGTTACTTTATTGATTGGATAAAATTGATTATTTAAAAAACGTTTTGTATTTTTTTTTAATTTCTAACAATTGGCCGGCGCTCCGCGGCAACCGCAAGCATTGGGGCACTGAGTATGTACTATATATATTTGTATAACTTAAATGAGTAAGAAATATTTATTATATTCTTTATTTTCGGGTAAAGTTGTGCTTCTCTAAATATAACATCGTTTTATATTATTCTCAACCTTGAATGAACCAGTGGCGGATCCAGGAATTTTCTCAGGGGGGGAGGCGCACCTCTGTACCACGTGCTTCCCCCACCCCTGCCAGTTCCTCCACCACTACCCATCTTTCCCCACTCTTTAGCTGAGTTTAGTCGCTCAAAAGTCCTCTTTAAATGGTTTTAACAAAAGCAAATTCTATTTTTATTTAAAGTAAATTTTGTCTAGTTTACTGTGAAACTATGATTAATTACTTAAATTAAATAGTATTTTTTATTATAACTTTCTATTCAATAAAAAACGTGGCTTACATAAAAAATAACAAAACTTTAATTCCCTACTTTCCTACTAAAACTCGAACCATTGTTTATATAAACTTTTGTTGAGTTTTCTATCACTCCTTTAAATATTTTTCTCTACTTAGGAGACACCCTGTATATGGGTTAAGGCATGTAAAAAACTAAATTGCCAACATGGATCACCAAGAGGTAACTTTTTACAGCCAAAAATTCCAGATTTATCTGATTTTTTTTTCATGTATTACTACTAAACAGTGCATCAAAGCGAAAAACGTAGTATTTAAGAAATTGAAAAAGGTCATTCTGTGTTGAACGAGTACCTAAACTTAATAATTTCATTAAGCGATATGGTCGATAATCACGGTCAATGAAAGCTAATTTTTACAGATATTGTCAAAATCTGAGAAAGATTACTATAAATGGCCCTGCAGCTTGGAAATGAGTTCTATAAGAAAAAAAAAGCAGAATAATTTCCGATTCAAATTATAATCAGATTCCGATCAATTCGGAGACCAAATAATTATTACATTCCTTCATGAAAACGTTCCAAACAGCAACTATTTTAAGAAAAGAACAAAACTTTCTAATGAGAAATATACTAATTATTATCTTGTAGTTGCTGAAGTTTGCAATTCGTCCAGATCTATTGAAACTGAGAAAAAACTTAGTGGGAAAGAAAACCCGTATTTTCTTGTGCTCGAATAAAAGGTGGTTCAAAAGAAAAAATGTATTTCTTTTTTTTAAAATAAATTTTCCTTCATCCTGTATTTCACCTGCGAGACTCAGTTCGGAGTCAATAGGAACAAACTGGGAAAGGAGCACAAACCTTCACATTTCACAGCAGTCCAAAAACTACATTACTCTTTTCTTTAAATAGGTGTTTTCCTGGATCTTTTTTTGTCGAAATTATTTTTCTAATATCAGGAGGGGGGCGCGCCTCCTGGAAGAAATCACTAGTGCTGGTGATGATAATAACTTTTTTTTAATATATTATATTATTGTATTAACAGCAATTGGAGAGGTGAGCCTCTTGAGAGTATGTAAGTAGCTATGACCTTGATATTATTACAGGTTCTTTGATGCTCAGCCACCGCAAAACCCATTTGGCAGGTCTAGTCCACTGATCCTATTCTTAAATAAGTAACGTTCTTAAATTAAAATAGTATACGTTTGGTTTGGGCGGCTTCTTTTTCTTAAACACCTTGAGTGAAACCTTAGAGATGCCATAAGTCACCATAAGATTCCTACACTTGGTGCTTAACAGTGTTTTCGAATATCTCAAGAATCCCATAAAAATCATTCATTTGAATCTCACCTTCCTTTTTCTTTTCACTCTCACCAATCCTTTTCTCCATTTCTATTAATCACCTTCCTGATTCCATCCACCATTCACTATACCACCTGTATGGAAATGATCTTTAAATCTATCAGTCCTTTCATCCAATCGAGAAGCTGGGCAGCAAGCAATGGTTTGATGTTGAATGTTGAGAAGTCCAAAGCCATTCTCATTGGGTCCAAGCATGGTCTTTATTCTATCCGTTACTATCACCTACTCTACCTAAATGGACTACCTATTCGCTTCAACACTTCCGTTAGAAACCTTGGGGCAGTTTTTGATCAATACTTTTTCCTGGAATAGCCGTATTTCCCAAATTATCCGAAAATCTATTTATTAAAACTCTCAAAGTTTCTGATATTTCGTGATTCTATGCCTACTAAAACCTGTCATCTCCTTGTTTCCTCTCTCATTTTCTACACTTCGATTATGGATGCCTTATATTGAGATCAGATTAAAGAGATTAATAAATTGTTTCAATAGATTGATCTTTGGAGTCCCCAATTGACATGCCGAAATTGAAGTGGCTCTATCCAGTTTTCGGACAGCAATACTTCCTAGATGTATTCCTTTTCTGGAGCTTTATAACCAAAAAGCCATCTTACTTTCTTGATTTCTTTAATTCTTGTTCCTCTGTCTATTCATTAGACACCAGATCCCAGCCCACAAACCTATTTATTTCTCCTCATAGAACTGTTTCTTTTAAAAAATCCCTTGTCATGTGTGCTACCTTGTTATGCAATTCCTTACTCACCTTCATACGCAAATCCTCTTCATATTTTCATATTTCAAATAAAATTTTCATATTTAAAAGCTGTCACCCACATTCTACTGTTATCCTACAGATGCCTATATATTGTCTGTATCGCACAAATATGTGAACACATTCATATATGTTTATCTACAATTTAATATGTTACCTCATACACTATTATTTTTAATTTTACGGTTAGATGTTTCTTAATTATTTCATGCTTGTCTTCTAATGCCAGACAAATGTCACTTTTCTCTTCAATATAATTATTCTTAGTGAAATATACTTAGTGCCAGAATAAATTTACTTTTATTTCTTAAAAAAAAAGATTATCAGGGATAAATAAAAGAAGAAGTAGAAAAAATGGGTGTCAAAGAGGAAGACAACCAAGATAAGAACTAACGCTAAGTCAGGAAAATAGCGAAACACACAAAAGTTCTTGTAGTGAAGAAGAAGAAGTAAGAAATGGACAGATAGGAATTACAAATTTGGTTTATTATAAAAATAATATATTTATAACAACGGGTAACAAACACCATATAAATATTTAAATATGATTAAACATCAACATGTAGACTGGCATTCTTTGAGAAAATACATGGTTAGTATTCTTATCTTGGATACCAACTGTGTTTTTTCCTAGTTTGATTATGTGTCATATTTTTGCTACCAGGATGAAATCCTTAGTGCTTTTTGAGTATTACTTTGTCATAAAATTTTCTAACAGGTAACCTATCTTTTTAAAGATTTCATCTGAAAGAACTTAAAATGAATATGATTTATAAATCAACATTGAAATCTAAGAAGAAATTTGAGCTTGAGAATAGGCGTAAAGGCTGCCTCTTTCCAAAACATGGCACGTGTCGTCTTTCGAGGGAATTGAACAGTGAGTTTGCAAATTTTCAGGATCTCCCCATCCTCCACCTCCTGGAGTAAGTAATTCAAAAGTATCCTAAAACAATTAATATTGAATAGATTTATCAAATGAAATAAGTAACTTATGTAAATATCGCAATATATAGTATACTAAAATTATAACATAACATAGTGAAGGGTTAATAATACATGTAAATGGTAAGTGACCTACTAGACCCTAAGTAAGTTCAAAAAATAATTTTTTTTTTTATTAAAGGAAGTAGAGTTCCATAAGAGTATGTATTTAATGGTAATGATTGCTTGACTTTGGTCAAATTCTTATATATCCTATAGAACACAGGTAGTTGGTTTATTGAAAAAATAAAATAAAACAATAATTACACTTTTCATATATTTAAATTTTAAAGTACATAGTTTGCATTTTGATAATACTTTTCGATATCAAAACTCACTGAGTTAACAGAAGCCTTATTTAAAACAGTTTCAGAAAATATTTATGTTTTCATAATAATAAGCAAGTTTTTTTGTTTTCAACATAAATTTTAGAACAAGAAACATTAAGTCTGTCACTTATGGATATGAATCAAGTCTTATGACAGAGTTCTGGGAGAAAAACACAGTTTTTATAACCACTTTATGAAAAACGTTTAAAAAATCATTATTTTTAATTTTTTTAAATAAATAAAAGTCACTAAAACAGGAGAAAAAAATCACTACATTTTTATACACAACTTGAGGTGAATCTTTTCACCTAATAGACCTCAACTTAATTAATATGTTCTCAACTTTTTAATTAATTGTGGATTGATGGTTGACTGTTGTGGATAATTGAAGAGAAGATAGGTTGGGGTGATCAGTCAAAAAAAAAATATATATATATGAAATAATAAATTAATATTTTTATTTATTATTTTTTTAATAGTGAATAAATATGCTTATTTATTTTTACATTTTTTTTTTACTGATCACCAATCGTTTCTTCAATTATTTTTAATTTTTTTAGAACAGATTTTAGCTTAATTTAGACCCTCAAAAGTCCTCTTTAAATGTTTTTAAGAATGGCAAAACTTATTTTAATTTAAGTAAATTTTGTCTATTTTACAGTGAAGCAATTGTTAATTACTTAAATTAAATATTTCTTTACTTATTGCTTGCTATTCAACAAAAAACATGACACTTAAAAACCACAAAACTTGGATTTCCTACTTTTCTGCTGAAAATAGGCTCATTATTTATACAAACTTTTTTGAGTGAGGTCTGCAATTACTCCTTTAAAAATTTCCTTCTACTTATGGGACACTCTGCATATTAAATATACATATAGGGAAGTGAAGGTTTATACTTACCCCTGCCTCAACAGGAACTGATGTCTTGGGCCCAAGGTAAATTATACGTCCATCCTTTTTGTAGATTAAGTTTCTACCTCTTGCACCAGGCTGGCCACCTGTTGTTCAGATATGCAATAATAAAAAAATAAAAAATAATCAACAAAAAATAAAAAAAATAATTGTTTGTACTTCGTAAGTTGCAGTGGCAAATTAAAAATAATTGGGAAATTATATTAAGGTCCAGTCAAGAAACATTTACTTTAACGTATTTGTTGGGAAGTAAAGGCAATAAATATATAGTCATAATTAGAGATGGCAAATTTACATTGATATTTTGATTAAAAAGGTTGTTGATATTAGACCAATGTATTGATAACATCTAAATTAGTAATCTATCATCAATTAGGTCCTTCAGAATTTTTATTTTCTCTTACCCATACATAAAATATATAGTATGAGTAAGTATTGCAATCGTGAAAATTTTCGATTCCAAGTTTTCAACTGAAATACACGTTTTGAGGTCCCCTGAGTTCAAATAACCAAGTTCTACAAAATAGTGTGTGTGTATATGTATGTGAACAGTCTAGCTCAATAAAGAAACTTAATTTGCCTATTCAGGTTTGTTTGTGTGCCTGGGATGAGACACAAACTTTTTCGCCGAAATAAGCCAATCAGAAGTGCCATCACTATCACCGCTATTTTACACATTTTTACAGTTTACTCAAAAACGGTACAAATGATTTTGATTAAATTCATTATATCAGTGTAAAATTATATGAATTTCAATATAATGTAAGTTTTATCCTCATTGATGTTCCCTAACAGGACTTAAATACCTAATCCTCAAAATTTCTTCCTTTAAAGTACCTTTAATTTTTTTTAAAAAAATAATTTAAAATTTCGCATAAAAAATGGTTAAATATAAAATAAGAAAGAATTCGATTATTAAATAAATGAGAAAAAAGGAAAAACCCGAGCTTGGCCCGAAGGTTAGAATAAGCTTCCATACGTTACACATCCTTAATAAAATACGGGCTCTGAGAACATTATATACATATAATTCAGTTTTCAATTCCGTTGGTACAATTTAATATTTAATTGAATAGATTAAAGCAACATAAAAATTAAAATTTGTATATATATACCAATGCTTAACCAAATAAAATTACCTAAAATGAAATATCAATAAATATCTTCTTTATCACTTCATCAAAAAAGCATTTTGCGTCATTAAATCATTTATTATAATTAAGTAAATAATTAAAATCTAGTCTTAAAAGGAAATAGTTAGAGGTAAAAAAAATCATAAATATAATACATTAGACGGCTGTGAAAAACATATGGTAATTAATTAATTTAAATAATGTTTTTACCATTATTTTTACTTCCTTTTCTCTGAATATAAATATTTCTGCTAAAAAAGGGTGGTAAGGGAAAGCTGTGTGATGCTCCCACCGCACCAGATTTTTTACAATAAATATCACATGATATCTAGTATATTGGATTAGGTCTCTTTACTTAAAAAAAATAAACAGTTACTTTAATTAACTTAATATAATGGTGACAATTTAAACTTAAATGTGAACTTGATAATTTAACTAACCCAAGAAAATATATTAGTGTAAATTAATACAATAGTGTTATAAACAAGGCTATATAACTTCAAATGTGTGCTTATTCAGAGATAAACAATTTCGCTCACCTTCATTATGTAACCTATCATTCAATTTCATTTGTTTAAACACATTGACCATTAATTAAAAGGAAGTCCAAATTGAAATAAATCAATTTTTATTGATGCAATATAATCTTTAACTAATTATTCATTAATGTCTATACTGAGATTCTAGAATACAATTTTCAATGTGAGCCAATGTATGTGTTTGTAATCTTAGAATTTGGGAAAATTAAAATTTTGTTAGTTTTTTAAAAATTAGGCTGTACTTTGGAGCTGGTAAATAATTATTAAAACATCAACTTAAAGGGAAAAAAATCAGCTAATTTTCATATTAAATCATAACATTTTTTTTCTACTTTTATAAATTTTCATTCAAACCTATCACAAATAATTGTAGCAATCAAGCAAATTAGATGGTAATAGGAAAGTTGTATAAAAGGTTTATCATACCTTTATTAAAAATTCTCATCGATTATGAAAATAAAAGTACGGATAATATAAGAAGAAAAGATATTAGAACAGTAAGCCATTTCAAATAGATCCAAAATAGATATATAAATGTTAAAAAGTTTGTATGAGAATAATAGATGAGATCACATCAAAAGTAGAAAATAGTAAAATAACCTTTTAATCCATATGGTTGAAAGACCCTCCTTTCTGTCAGTATAGACATTTCAATCGGGTCTCTGAATAGGATTCTTCTAATTACACCATCACCGCCTTTGTGAATTCCCTGTCCTCCAGAACCCTCACGCAGGCTGAAAGTATCTAAGATAACAGGATATCTGTTTTCAAGGATTTCCGGATCGGTGATTCTTGTGTTGGTCATATGGGTATGTACACCACTCCTTCCATCCCAGGTAGGACCCTTAAATTATAACATAACAATAACAACAGATAGATGAACAATTTATAATATATATTTACAATTCAAATCCAATCTAAAAATTTTTAATTATAATACATTTTTGTTTATTTTAAAGAAACTATAAACATCATGTTTAAAATTGTGCTTCTAAATAATTTTTCATATGACCAGAATATGATTATTTGGAGATTGGTCAGAACTTTCTAATAGCTTAATTTATTTTGATGATTTTTGTTACCTAGATTCATCATCACAGCTACAATTATATTTGAAAAAAATAGATGTAAAAAAAATGAATTTCAGCAGACGGCCTGTTTCCTAACACCATTCTACATAATAAATTAATGTGAAACAGTATGAATCAACCAATGATGTGTAATATCCCTTCCATACATCATACATTATAAAAAAATTGAGAAAAATTCATTGAAGTTCAAGGTAATTTTATTTCATTACCTTTATTCACAAATTCACAAACCTTGATAACAGAACACAAACGATTCATACTAATTTCTTACCACACTGACACATTAAGAATTTTTCATAAGCTGCAAGATGGAAAATGGTAAAATATAGCGCATCACTAATCAAGGCAGTACTTTAATGGTCTTGTAATTATTGATATTATATAATTTTAAAAGCACAGAGACTTAATAGGTAAAATATAATAGAAATACTAAATATATCCGTATCAAAATACTAGTTCAGGTTGAGAAGAAACTAATTACAATTACCAAGCATTTTAAAAGATATAGGAAGACTTGGAACCTTCAGAAAATGGATAACAATGTCTACTCTAAAAACTGTACAGCTGAACACTACCAGAGTAGTGATGAGCTTCTTAAATATTAAACTTAAAAACCTGATTTGAAATAATTGAAGTTGATGATCCCCTTTTCAAGAAAAATCTTTATGAAACAGTTTAAAGAAAAATACCAAGATTCCAATAGACATTCTAAATATTAACTGACAAGCCCAAAAATATTCTATGATTGAAGAAGCTAATAAGGATAACATTACATAATGCAGCAATAACATTATTAAAATATTATAAATAGTTTATGAAAAGGCTACACTGTTAAAATGTTTAGTAGGTTATGATTGAATGCTAAGTGAGAAAAATAAATGTATTAACTTTAATAATTTCTTGGTTGTTCTCGGTTTAGGTACAGCAAATGTTTAAGATCTTGTCTTTTTAAAACTTTAATGAATTGAAAGAGCATGTAATTCAATCATCTTATTTGAGTAATGATTTCATGTCTATTTATATTTTGACAGATTAAAATTATATTGAAAATAATCTTAAAAACAATTTTTGGTGAAAATCACTTAGTATTAATTGATAAATTTATTATTGAATACTTGATGGTTGTCCGTGGTATATTATTGAGTAAGAAGATGGTTCTGAGTGGTGGTCATAAAAAGACTAAAATAGTAAACAAATATTTTATTTCAAGTTAACGTGTGGAAATTTGATTGAAACTGGTTGAGCTTCAACCGAAACTCCATACTGTATACAACTCCTTGAAGAAGATCATCAAAGTCGGGTCGAAACATTGGCTTTAAATAAAATAGTTTTTTTAGTATTTTAGTCTTTTTATGACCGCCACCACAGACCATCTTCTAACTCGATAAATTTATTATTATCCCTTCTAAATACATTAATCATGACTTCTTTAACTACTCACAGCTCCTGCTCCTCCAGCAACAGTCTCATAATATCCCCAATCACTCTGACCGAAGGTGATGTTGTTCATACAACCCTGAGAGGCTGCCACAGCCTGGAAGCATTTGAGGATGACATCGACAACCCTCTGAGAGGTTTGTACATTACCACCAACAACAGCTGCATTTTCTGATGGATCCAGAATAGAGCCACTCGGTATTATAGTTTTTACAGGAGCCAAGCAGCCCTAATATATATGCAATGCAATATTCATTACTATTAAATTATTAAATAAAAAATAAAATGAAATAAGTACTTAATCCTTTATTGATAGTTCACAGAAATATAAAATCTTATCAGAATGTACAGGACAATAGTCTATTTTATGTAAGAGGTTTCTCAACCAGAAAGCAGAGATGGGCAAATGCTTCTATGAGTAACGATTACCAAGTATTTTACTCAAATTGAATCACTATTGAGAATTTAATCACTTGACTTTGATTGAGAAGTTAATCGTTTGACATAAACTGAAGTAGTATTTAAATTCTTTGGTATTCAAAAAAAGTCAGTATTTGAATAAAATACTTGGTACTCAGTACTCAGAGTAGCATTTGCCCATCTCTGCTAGGAAGTATATTTCTATTTTATGCAATCATTATTTTAAAGTAAAATTTTGTTTTTATTCTTCTAACAATGGTCTTTATTAAATCAGAAAAATGAATTTTATAATTAAATTGTACCTGGTTCAGTGGTATGTCATAGCCAACCATACACCTGAGGCAGTAGATAAGGGCAGATAGTGTGACAGCTTTAGGGGCATTACAATTACCCCATACTTCATGCCCGCTTCCACTGTCAAATAAAATTATGGATATAGATAAAAATAAATATTTATAAATCAAAACCAAAAGTATAAACAACAAGCTACATAACTATTGGTGTAATGCACATATATAAACTATAAACAAATATAATAAAATGAAAATAAATAAAAAATTAATGTATCAAAAAACATCTTCAAAAAAGTTAAGTATTGTTTAGAAGGACCTTTACTATGGGATCATACCTAAAGTTTTTCTAAACTAAAGTACATAAAATAGAAATACCTGCTATAGAAAATCTAAATAAGAGCCTTAAAAGAAAAATAATATCAGGGTCTTAAATTTCTATGCAATCAAATCATAGCTATTCTACAACTTTTTTGACATCCTAGCAATTAGGGATTTGCAATCAACTTCCTATTATGTGTACTCCAGGTCACGAAGGAGTAGAAGGAAATGAAACAACTGAAGCCCTTGCAAGGAGAATTGAAAGACAGAAGAAGACAGAAACAATGCAAATTGGTCCAGAGCCATATTGTACAATATATGACCAAGAAAGAAAGTTCAAAAATGTACCCACATTTGTATATCTTGGTTCTGCTATAAATAATGAAAATCTAATCAGCAGAGAAATAGATAACAGAATAATGGCTGGTAATAGAGCTTGCTATGCAAACCTAAAACTTCTCAAGTCTCCATTGCTGCCAAAAGCCACAAAATTAAAGCTGTATAAAAAGCTTATTAGACCAGTAGTCACGTACGGAGCGGAAACCTGGTGTTCATCGCATGAGGATTGCCGTAAGCTAAAAGTATTTGAAAGGAGAATAATAAGAAGGATTTAGGGTGCTACAGGTGTTAATGGTGAGTGGAAAATCAAAAGTAACAATGAAATTGAGGCTATATTAAAGAATCAAAACAAGAAGGCTGAGATGAGCAGGACATGTGGTCAGAATGGAGAATGACTGGGTGCAGAGGAAAATATTAAAAGTGCACTTCAGTGGGAAGAGAAAAAGAGGAAGACTGAGAAGCAGATGGAAGGACGAAGTGGAGAGGGACGCGAGGAAGTTAGGAGTTTGCAATTGGAAGATGAGTAGCACAGGAAAGAGAGAAGTGGAGAAAAATAACTTAGGAGATCAAGGGTCGTGCTGGCCTGTAGTGCTGGGGAACTAGTTAGTCAGTTAATTTAGTTGTGGGCGGGATGGTCGAATGGACTAACGCGTGTGCACAACACTGCCGTTGCCCGGTAACCTGATATATGACTCAAATGATATAAAAATAGTCACAAGTTTGCCTCCCGGTGAAGATGGAATCCAATTCCACACCCCCTGGGCCGGGAAAATCCTGTATAGCCTTAACGGTGAGGAAGGGGAGGACCCAAAAAAAAATTCAGATAATTTAAATAATCTATCTTTATTTTTTACTTTACAATATAAATATAGTTAACTTAAGATAGGCAATATTACTACGAAACAAGGGAGAATCCTAAAATATGTTAAGAATATAAAATGAATTGAAGCTCATTTGATGTAGTTGGATGAGAGAGCGGAGAACTAATAATTTTATATTAACTTTCATGTTAAGAAATAGAATAGCTCTGACAAACATAAGGTTTTAGATATTATAAAGGTAGAGAAATTTATTGCCAGTAAATAAAGGAAAGGGGATTAAAGCATTTAATTAAATTCCTCCAAGTATTAACCATATATTCTGAAGATGTTTATGTAATTTATCTTTCTATTAATTTATTTAAAATATAATTTTCTTCCAGAAATAGGTATGTAGGTATGAATATATATTCAAAGTTTATTTTTTTAATTATTTTGTAAATAATATAAAATGAGAGACGACCAATTTTTTTTTACAACACTGAATTAATAAGTTTTGAAATATTAATTAATGTTTAGTTGAAAATATTTAGAAAGAATAAAAAAGATGTTGATAAATAAAATTCTTGAACAAAAAGGATTAATGATAATTCTATGAAAATAATTAAACATTAAATTTCATTAATAAGTGACTTGTAGAAGTACAGAATTATAGAATTACCTGAAATCACAAATAGCAGTTCCTGAATCAACATCGATTTGTACTGCAAAATGTATCGGACTCCCATCATCCATATAATCAACAGCTGAGAGGATTGTTTGTTTGGAATTTCCTTCATTGTACCTCATCCCAATGTCTTTTAGCAGATCTCTCACAGCTGTTTCAGCATTTTGCTGAATGTAGTTCATGTAAGCTTGAACGACCTTCAAAGAATAGTGGTCCACAAGTTCTTGCGTCAGTTTAATACCCTGAACAGAAAGAAGAATATCAATGTTTTTAAATTTTATATTTTCAGTCAGGATTTAAACCATGCAAAATTGAACATACAAGGATTTCACTGCCTCTGAGTGAGGGAAAAAAATAAAAATCTTTACACAATGATCTTCAGGAAGAATGGAAATTTTACTTTTTGATTAGCAGCAACCTGCGCCTTCAAGTCAGCAATATTGTCAGCTAAGTTTCTAGTCCCCGATGAGCCTGGAATCTTTCCTGGTTTCATTAATTCAGCGGTCAGCTCTTTCTCCATAAATTTTCCGTCCCTAACCAAAAAGAAGCTCTTGAATGATGCTCCTTCCTCCATCAGAGTTTTAGAGTGAGGAGGCATGGAACCTGGAGTAATACCACCTATATCAGCATGATGTCCTCTACTAGCTATAAAGAATACTGGATCAGGATTATCTCTAAAAAAAGAAAGCATTTGTTTATAATAATTTTATTTTTAAAAAATACACAGCTGGGTGTTAATAATGAATCATATCTAAATATATATGAACTAATAATCATTCAATACAATCATTATTTACTTACTTGTAAAAGACAGGAGTTATAACAGTAAAATCAGGAAGATGAGACCCACCGGCCTTTGGGTGGTTTGTCAAGATAACATCACCTTCTTTTAGTTCTTTACCCAGGGTATTCATCTAAAAATAATGAAAGTAAAGATTAACACAAAAATATAAATAATTTACTATGGTGGAAATCAACATTATGCATTTTTTAGTTTCTTAGATTTGCAAATAAAAAAATGCTCTCTCTGTGGGCAACTTCCAAGAATGAGCTCTAGATGAAAGGATGAGAATCAAAGCAGCATTGCCTCCTCGCTATTTTAAATAGCATTAAGCTATTTTGCCTCCCAAAATAAATAAATGAAATGATTTATGTATGTTGTAAAATAAAAGTGTTGTTGTTATTTATATTTCTTATTATTAAATTACTATATTATTATTATATTGGGGATTACATGCCTGGGAAAGTGAACTGGGGTTATTTATATTTATTATTAATATATATATTAATAAGAAACAGGCAAAAAAGAGGCAACACCAAATATATTTATATTTCTGATTATACGAAAGCCTAATTTCATATGAAGATAGGAATTAATTAACATTGCCTTATAACAATAATCAGTGTTCAGGTTCTAAACATTGGCAGATAGAGATTATCAGTATTATTTTGAAAAATAAATGTTTTATTACAATTTGTTTAATTCAAATCATACTTAAGCTTCATTCAAAGTTTGATTTAAACCAAGAGGGAGCTTAACAACAGTCTTCATCCAAGTGTTTTATATGTTTTTTAAACATTACATATTACATATTTAATTAGACCCCCGAAAAATAAAAAATAAATAATAATATATCAGCTATTCTTTTATAAATGCAAATAACAAGTATGAACCTGATATTGAACTGCTTCCTGCATTGAACCAAGATGAACTGGAATATGAGGAGCATTAGAAACAAGACCTCCATCTGGGCCAAATAGAGCACATGAAAAATCCAACCTTTCTTTTATATTCGTTGAAATAGCAGTTCTCTGGAGTACCCTAATTTTACAATAAAACATAATTAAAAGCAGATATCAAGGCAACATTACAAAACATTATGATAAAGTACAAAAGTCTAATCTATTGCTTCTATTCATTAAGATATAATCCGATATATATTCTGAGACACCAAATAATTGAAATAATCACTTCAATTGAAGTAAAAAAAGGAAAAAAGATGGTAGCCATATTAAAAAATACAGCATACAATTTTAAATACCAATTTGTGACAATGGAATCACATAATTAATAACTGTTGTTCAATAGGAAGAACAAATAGCTTCTACATATTTTAAAGAGTTTCCAACCCAAAAAAATATTTATTCTGATAAAACAGTTTTATTTTACTGAAGATTTTATTAATTCTTTAGTAGTTGCTCACACAACATGTGTGTGATGCTACTGCTGAAAGTTAATGGTTGTTAGGAGTTATGATAAAATTTGTTTAAATTAATTCTTAAAAAATATTGTCGGCCTTTAGCAACATTTGACTACGTAGATGTGCGGTTATTAAAGTGTTTATGCGACCACCTAAGATTTATAATTGAAGATAAAAACTTAAAAATCATTAAAATGAATACTTACATATTTCGAAAAAAAACAAACAGTTATATTAAGTCATTCATCTCTAACTTAGCAGATATGAATCTACAATAATCACCTAATTAAAGACTCGTTGACTACAATGCTGGCTGAATAAGAAAATTTTTACTTTTTATTTTATTTAATTTTTTTTGTTGAGACTTCATTCATTTACAAGAAGGGAAAAGTGTAGATTTACTAAATGCCTTAATTCCATGATTTTTAATTGAGTATTATATCAGTTAATTGTATAATTTTTCTGCCTTCATTATATTACCCAAATATAATCGTGGAACCATTTCTTTTGATTCATGTAGACTTTCAATTTTTAAAGTAATTACTCAATGCATAGATTTATTAAAGGAACTAGATTTCTACTTTTACAGAATCAATCATTTGCCTCACAGATAGAGAAAGGTGGTAGTTCTAAAAAGTTCTTTATCACTCGAATTCTACTGCAGCTCAAATTTACACAATTTGAACATCAACTGAGAGTATGTTCAAAATTAGTAGCATCTTTTTCAAACTGCCACAGCAAACAGTTCATTGTGGTGGCAGATAATGCACATGTTCAATAATAACAAAACGTTACCAATATATATCAAATTTTTATGTCTAATTTTAATGATTTACATTGTAAAATGCAAGACAAAGTCATTTTGTTTGTACATGCTTTCAGTATAATAATTAAAGAGAAATTAACCTTCATCGGATTTGAAAAACAACTAAAGCTGATTAATGGATTACAATTTCCATGGAAATAAAATCGGTTACTTTTAATGACTTAACCTACTATATTTCTGGAGTAATATTGCCTTATTCACTAGAAGAACATACCTTCCCATCTGCTCAGCAATACTCATGAACCTGTGAGAAAATACACTGAGCTGAACCATGTCCAGAGCAGAACTGATAGCCTTGGGTTCTGTTTCAACATCAACTCTTATATCACCTTTTGGCGAAATCCTGGCAACACACAATGGATCCACAACGATGGTACTTAAATCATCGATGATAATAGCAGGGCCCCTCATCTCATGCCCATAAGTAAGGTTCTTTGCAAGGTAAACATTAGTCTCTACAAAGCCTAAGTTTTCAAAGTAGACTTTTGTGACCTATAAAAACATAAAATAAAACTATTTAGGAATAACAGAAATCACAGTAAAAGGACGAATCAGTGTACATAAATTTGAACATAAAAAAAAGTCTTTGAACATAAATTTGTTTCAATATCAGTATAAAATTTACAAATTAAAATTATTCTTTAAACTACAGGCTATCAATGCCAATTATTTGTATCCATCTTTCGGCCAGAAGTAGAATTGGATAATGATACCAAACCTCAGATTTCTGATTAGACTCCTTGTTGTTTTTGAAGTAGTGAAGTTGTACTTCATTGACAAAAAAAGACCATAGTCAGTACAATGTACAATAGAAAATTACATTTCCTCATAACTTTTTTCCTATTTTTTTCTCAGGGACTTATTCTATGTATATAAAAATTGAAAGGGCTTTAAGGAGAACACTTGATGCAGGTTTCATAAAAAAAAAAAAAAAAAAAATCATAAGGGCTGTTCTGTTATTATAGCCCACAGAATAATAAACTTTTTGGCTATTCCAATTATAGAGTATCCAGTTTACCATCCAGGCATTGGGAGTCGAAGATCAATAAAAAGACAAAAAAAAAAAATTGGTCCTCTGGTTGAAACACAGATCAAATGACAAAAATGCATGTTTTTGGACTCAGAGAGTTCTGCAAACCAGATACAGAAAATTTTACCTAATTAAAATACCCTCATTATTAAGCCACCTCAGTATTTCTAAAAACTAAGTGCCAACAGAATAAGTAAAGATGAATAAAAATGTTAAAGTAGAAAACAAAAAATATTTTTTATTCTAAATCATATTAAGACTATTTTTTATCCTTAATACTCCAATACCAATACAAATCGGATACTCAGTACTTCAATAGCAGTCTTGGAATAGCCAAAAAGTTTTTTACTCTACAGACTACAGTGCCAGAATAGCAGCTCTAATGATTTTTTTTTTTATGAAACCCAATAAAGGAACAGACCTGCAAAGAAGCAAAGGATGTTTAACATACACTGACAGGCAAAAAATTCCACCCACTTAATTTTTCCATGTTTTCATCTAAAAATATTTCTGTAAAGTTGTATATAATATATGGTATTTGTAGATAATACTTAGTATTTATGGAATTTTATAATCTTTTTTACCTTTAATAATCAAAATGTGATTGGGTAAGAAAGATTAGAGAAAAAAAAAAATTGAAAAATGAACCATTATTATTCTAAAAGAAATTAAATTCATCATCGTTTAATAGCGCGTGTTTCCTCCTCTTGCCTTCACTACTTCTTGAAGAGGCCTCAGCATACTTTCCACCAGTCGGGAAATGTCCCTTTGCTGGAGGATAACCCATTCCTCCCGAAGAGCCCTTTCAAGGTCCTGCAGTGTATCAGGAAGTGTTGCACGCGCTCTTATTCGTCTTCTGAGGTTATCCCATAAATGCTCAATGGGGTTCAAATCTGGAGAACGTGCTGGCCAGGCTAAACTTCAATATTGTTCTGTTGAAGGAATGTCTGCACTATGCGGGCGACATGTGGGCGTGTATTATCGTGCATTAGAATAGAACGATCGCCGATTTCGTTGAGGATAGGCAACACACGAGGTTCCAAAATCTCATCTACATAGCAAATGGCCGTCAAAAACCCTCCACGAACAACAACCAATTCTGTGCGGCGCTCCATTGAAATCCCAGCCCACACCATTAAGGAACCACGTTGGAAAGGTTGGCTCTGGGAAAAATTACAGGCTGCATATGCATTGAATTAAGGATTAAGGGTTATTGTCCTCTATATTAACATTCCTAATTGAAAATAAACAAAAAGATTACCTATTTATTCATTAAAAACAATAGACCAATCCAAAGCAGAAATATTTTTAGATGAAAAAATCAAGTGGGTGGAATATTTTGCCTGTCAGTGTATAAGTAGAATCAGAGATGAGCAAATGCAATTCCGAGTAGTGAGTATCAAATATTTTACTCAAATACTGACCTTATTTTAGTATCAAGGAATTAAATTATTAATTCAGTCGATGACAAACGATTAACTAAAGTAGTGATTGAATTCTCAATAGTGATTCAATTTGAGTAAAATACTTGGTACTCAAAGTAGTATTTGCCCATCTCTGAGTAGAATACACTTAACTGCTTGAAAGAATCACTATATGTCTTCCTGTGGGAATTGGTGTCAGTGTCAGAAGAATTCTCACAGAAAGACATCTTGAAATTCACTTAATCTAGGTTCCTGCAACATCAATTCTATAAATCAAGAACTTAAGTTTCTAATGATCAAAATCGATAACAATCAAGAGCAAAATTACCCTATCCACAAGTGGAGGATTGGTTGCTTCTGGTAGATCTGGCTCATCGTCCAACTTGGTTTTTCCTATTCCTCTCACCCTGATATCATCAATTAATATATCTCTTCCCTCTATTGTAAAACCATATTCAGACATATATCTGTAAATTATTTTAATATTGAATATTTAATAGTTGACCGTTGCATTATAAAGGAAGGAGATAGTCCGGGGTGGCGATCATAAATAGGCTAAATAATGACAAAACTATTTTATTAAAAGCCAACGTTTCGACCCTACTTTGCAGGTCTTGTTCAGGGCTAGAACGGACAAGATATAAAAAGATAGAGAATTGTGGAAGTTACATAATATTTAGACAAAACATTATAAACAATGTGAATAAGCTTATTAAAATTATAAACAGTAAGTACATTAAAATATAAACATAGTAAGCTTAGTAACAAGATCCTAAACTGAAGTAAATAGATGGTAACAATTGTTGTAGTGTAATATATAATTTATGCAAATGTGAATATACTTCTATAGATCTACAGGAGAGATTGAAAAAAAGGAAAAAGGATTATTTCAATAAATCCATACAATTTCATAAGTATAACTACATTCTTGATTGAGAAATAGTTATCAATGCTTTGATAGTTAGCGACTAGAGGGATTAAACAAAAATCAATTCGTCAACTTATACAGAAAATGATTTTGTTCCACCGTTAATGCTTTAGAATATAATTCCACTGATGGAGTATAGTTATATAAGTGATTTAGTTGGACTTCAAATAAAGCAGGTAATTAGTATGGTAGAGAAGAGCTATAAGACAGGTAATAATATTTTTAGAATGTAGAATGAACAAGCAACTATATGGAGTTAAAAAACATGTTATAATAAATCAAAATCAATATCAAAACAACCAACCAATAAATCAAAATTGTTGTTTTAAAAAAAACTGTTGTAATGGTTACTTAAGCAATTTAATGAGGCTATAAAAAAACACACTACCTATTAAGGAATGGTTGTTCAAAGTTTCCAAATTTAGTATCACTATTATCAGCTTTGAGGGGAGAACACATCATTGAACCGTCAGTTCCTTTATACCGCATATGTAAAAAAAGTTCAGTTACTATGTTCTCATTAGTAAACCCTTGGGTATTAAGTTTTTCAGTACACTTTCTAATAAGCTCCTCAAAACGTTTTTCTATGAGTGGGAAATCATCTGTAAATAAGAAAATAAAAGTAAAAGTAATTTAAATTGACAAAAAAAAAAAAAAATTAAAATAAAGAAAAATACATCATCTTTTAGGGTAGAAAAAAAGCTAATTCAATTTAAATATCAATAGTACAAAATGTAACACTACAACCTATGAAGCCTCTTAGAATCAATACTTTTTAAGGAAGTATTGTTTCTTGATTAACAATTATGCAAGAAGGTGATTTCCCCCATACGATTGAGTACTGTGTAAAAGATTCCTTCCAACTGCAGGTTCTAACCAGGGTTGATGTAACACAAAAAGGATTTTGTGGTGCAGTTGAATCTGGTCCTGAGTTAGAAGTTCAATACCTTACCTTAGATTTTTGTTGAGAATTTAAAATATTTTGCCCTTCATATCTCCCAAAAACTAAATTCAACAAAACATCTCTGAGGTGAATTTGATAGAAGAAAAGTTAACGTAACAGATAACATAAAAGGGATAGAGAGAGAGAGAGATTTACAGAAGATATTAAGGAAAATACGTAATTAAACAAAACAGTGCGCTTTGTCAAGAAGGCTTGAGGCAGCAGTTGAAGCAAAAGGAGGTAATATCCACAGTTAAAAGTTAACTTTCTTAAGAAAATACTAGAGGTATAATTTTCTATATTATAATTATAAACATAAAAAACTTTGCTTAAGCAATTAAATTATTTGTTTATTTAGAAAAGAAGTTTTAATATTTTTTTCTCAATTTTATACAATTTAGAAAAATTAAAACAAAGTTTCTTTCAGCAAATCTAATAAATGGACATTTCAAATAGTAATAATTTTTTTTTGTGGTGTATTTATTCCTTTTGAAAAAATGAATTTGTACCTTAAAATCTGACGATAGTTTCTAAATTTGAGCTCACCTCTACGATAGATGAGAGATGATGGTTCTTGCTCCTCATGAACAACATCAGCACAGGCCATACCATACGCTGAAAGTATTCCAGCATACTTATGAATGAATACCTCGGACATATCTAACTCGGAAGCTATAGCACAAGCATGCTGCCCACCAGCGCCACCAAAACAAGCCAAAACGTGGTCTCTAGTATCATATCCCTTGGCCTAAAAATTACAATATTTACTTGTATTCTTTATATGGTGGTAAATGTTATTTCGTTATTTCAAATCATAAACAGACCCAAGCCAAACTGAAAATAAGAAATAAATTTTATAAATTATGAGGATGCTTTGTCATTAGAGATCTAAAGTACTGAACACTTATCGGTACTTATTTAGTAGTGGGTAGCGTCAAAACCTCCCTTCTTATCTAATCTCATTTCACATAACTTCCCTTATCTCATCTAACCTAAGTTATTCCCTTGTTTATTTTTTGTTTCTTGTGTTAATTGTAAGTTAGTGTTATTTAATTATGGATGTTGTCACATTGTGGGAATTGCCGTCTTTAGAAGAAGAGGCTATAAAATATTTTCAAGACCCCGGGATATTTGCAAAGGTCAAATATTGTGATGAAGGTCATAAAATGAAGTTCGACGGGAAGATTAAATGGAGATTCTTTTGTAGTTGTAACAAAACCGTTTCTATAAGGAAAGGAACATGGTTAGAGGGGTTTAGGATTTCTTTTTTAACGGCTTTAAAATTCATTTATGGGTGGTCCCATAATTTAACAACAATCATCATCATCATGTGTGGCACGACATCCCGTTACCGAGACTGGGCCTCCTCCAAGAGCCTCTGCCAGTTGGCTCTGTCTTCTGCTGCAGCTCTCCAGTTCCGTACACCAAGCAGGGTTCTCGCATCATAGGCCACGTTGTCCAACCATCTCGTCCTCGGCCTTCCTACCCGTCTTACGAGATGCAGCTCCTCCATCATTATTTTCTTTGGTATTTCAACGGTGCTCATTCTGGCCACATGCCCTGCCCACCTTAGTCTGGCCAGTTTAATATAGGTGACTACGTCGATGTCTGTATAGAGAGAACTGAGCTCCCTATTTTTTCTTTTCCTCCAGACATCACCCTCCTTTACTGGACCATAAATCCTTCTGAGGACTCCTCGCTCAAACACACTCAGCTTCATCTCATCGTTTTTGGTCATCGTCCAAGCCTCTGAGCCATATGTCAAAACAGGCCGAACAAGGGTCTTGTATATGATCAGCTTGGTCTTCTTTGAGAGGTACCTACTTCTTAAGTGTCGGCCAAGTCCAAAGACACATCTATTGGCAGCCGTGATCCTTCTTTGTATTTCTTGAGCCATGTCATTTTTGCTATTAATTTCAGACCCAAAGTATATAAAACTTTTCACTCTCTCAAACTTAAAAGAACCTACCTCAAATGGAGAGTTCAGATCCACCTCACCACCAACTCTCATATACTTAGTTTTCCTCTCGTTGACTTCTAGACCAAGTGGTCTTGCAGCTGCTTCAAGGCCTATAAACGCTTCTCTGAGATCCCGTTCAGACCTACCTATTATGTCAATATCATCAGCAAAACCAAGAAGCTGTGTCAGGCGATTGAAGATTATATCATTGGTCTGAATACCGGAGTCTCTTACAGCTTTCTCCTCTGCCAAGTTGAACAATAGACAGGCGGGCGAGGGCATCCCCTTGCCTAACCCCACTGCTCACTTTAAACTCTTCGGAGTAGTCAGAACCGACGCGTATTCTACATCTCGAGCTGTCCATGGTCATCTTGATTAGGCGTACGAGCTTCTGAGGGATGCTTAGCTCCTCCAAGGCACAGTATAGTTGCGTTCTATCAACGCTCTCGTATGCTGCTTTAAAGTCTAGGAATAAATGGTGGGTGACTACCTTATGCTTTAACACAATACAGAGGGGGAAAGAGCAGCTGAAACTATCCATCACAACTGTCGTAGCATCGAACAAATTTTTAAGAGAAGTTTGTGCCCATGAAATGTTATACAGGTCGAATAAAAAAATTGGAGGGCCTGGCAAAGTCGTCGAAGTAGACGAGAGTTTATTTTTCGAATAGAAAAAATCATGTGGGGAGGTCCTACCTGAGCAATGGATATTTGGCAGTTTTCCGAGAAACAGACAAGTGTTTTATCGTCAAAATAAACGATAGAAAAGCAACAACTTTATTAGAAGCCATTAAAAACAATGCAGAAGAGGGAAGCACCATTTATTCCGACTGTTGGAAAGGACACAACACCAAGAAGCAAACTAAATAAAATCATTTCCAGGTGAATCACAGGTATAATTTTGTTGATCCATCAAGTGAAGTCTATGCTCAACACATTGAACGATTATGGGGCTCAGTTAAGTGGAGAAATAAAAAACACAGAGGAACTGCCAGACAATACCTTGATTCATATTTATGTGAGTTTTTGTGGCGGCGGGCGCATAGAGAACAGGATCCCTTCCTCGCTATTTTAAATACCATAAAACTATTTTTTCTACCAAAATAAATCAAGTTAAAATAAAATTTTTCATATTTTGTTTATATCGTTTCTTCATAGTGTTTCTTTTATATGTATATATGCTGTTTAAGTAGTTTTTATTATTTCATCTATTTTTTTGCCTATTTTTATTATTTCATTTATTTTGATATATATGTTGCAATGTTTTTTAATTATATATTTATAATGTTTTGGTGTATTTTAATATGTATGTTGTAAAATAAAGGTATTTTTTTATTATTACATTTGTTTCTGGTTTTGTTCACAATTTCAATAATATCAATACAATACAATAAATATGAATACGAAGATATAATAATATGAATATAATACAATAAAAATGAATACGAAGAGCTTATCAGTGTTAAGGTTATAAACATTTGCAGATAGCAGTTGGACGCTACCCGCTACTAAATAAGTACCCACTTATCAACTAAAAAGTTTTAGGTTGAAAAATTCAATACAAAAATAATAGTTAGCTATATTCAACACAAACCTGGGTCAAATTCCTTATTGGTCGACACATAGCTTCATTAGCAACTTTTATAAATCCACAAGCAATCTCTTCTACTGACATAGGTTTACGATTGTTGGCTTTTAAATATGTATTTACCTGAAAAAAAAATAAAAAGGCCTAATAAATAAAAGTTAATTTTTTTATGTCTCCTCTTTCTTGCATTTTAAATTATACGGGGGTTTTCCCGGGATAGAGAAATTATGCCGAGTTAAAAGTACAACTGGCATTGGGATTTGAACTCGTAATATTTGGTATATCAAGGTTGCCAAGTCAAAATTTGTTTTACATAACAGGTTAGCCCGCTCGGCCACCCTACTCCAAAAAGTGAATACAAGTTGATATCGATGATTAATTATTAATAAAGTAAAATCTGCCTTAAATATAATTTATAAGTTAAATATTACTGCTCAAGAAGTTAACTTTCTTAAGTAGGATAAAACTGAAATTGTTCAGATGACATTAATAACATCCTTTTACTTTTTCATAAATAAATTTTATAAAAAGAGTTCCCCTAATCTAGACTAGATAAGACCAGTCCTTGTCAGTCTAAAATGCTGCAGTAAAATGCTGTATTTATTAAAATCAATTGGTTGTAATTAGCTTATAACGTTAGTGTTGACAGCTATTGGGCCAGGAAAATCGCTTAGAAGAGAAACCATTAACTAGTGACCCCCTAACCCTCATCCTGGTAGTAATTATTTAATAAACTCTAGTTTTTGCAAAAATAAATTATCTAATGGCATTCTGGTTTCTAATGCATCATCATAATCAAACTTTCACACATTTATATCCAGTTTGTGTTAAAATAATTTAAAAAGGAAATGAGAACCTGGGAGGTGATTTAAAAATCACCTCAACTTCAATAAATTTTCTGGTGACTTTAATGCCAATCTCCTTTCCAATTCCACGACAAACATCAAGGACAAACAAAACTACCTGGAAAACCTTTTCTATTTCCTTAACCTCTTTATAGTCCCATTTGCTCCTACTCATCATACTCGCTGGTCTGATACATGGCTGGACCTGTTTGTCATCAATTCTGCGTAGAATCTTTTGTCTTCATCACAATTACCTGTTCCTTTCCTCTCTTATCATGACCTCATCCAACTATCATACAATATCTGGATTTCTGTGATCCTTCCTAAAACAATAACCTTCAGCAATATAAATTCCTCAACTCGTGAAAACATCCTGCCTGATATAGAAACCCTTGATTGGAATGATGTTTAGACCTGCTCCTCAATTGATACCATGGTAGATATCCTAACTTCTAATCTCCTCCATATCCTCGAAACCCATGCCTCTCTTAAAACCTCTACATTTCGCCGCTAAACTGCTCCTTGGATGCATCAAGAAATTGGAAATATGCAAAAGAGACGTGAGGCAGCCCGTAAATGCTTTAGAAGAACCAGGCTTGCAGATCGCTATAAAGCGTTCAGGGTACTCCGTAACTTGACGCAAACAGCAATCAGGCAAGCGAAAACCAATTACTTTCATGAAGCCTTCTCCTCTGCTCCCGATTCTAAATCCAAATGACATTTACTTCAAAAGCTGTCTCTTCGCAGATCATCTTCCTCCTTAGTCGTCGCAGTTTCTCCTGATGCTTTAAATTCCTAATTTTTATCCTCTTTCTCTGATAACATTTCTCCTGCCTCTTCCTATATTTCTGTATCATCTTCATTCAATAGTGACAATTTTTATGTTTCCTACATCACTCCTAAGGACCTTATTTCCTCCATAATTAAATCCCAATCTGACGGAATACTCGCCATATTGTTAAAATTGTAGCGGCAACTGATTCCTGTTTCTTGCTACATGGGACGACTAGTTCATCGACCCGCTACCTGGCAGCGCCATACAAGCTCGCCTGCGGAATATACCTTAAAGCCTTCTATTCATTTATAACTTTTCCCTCCAAAATTCTGTTTTTCCTACCCCTTGGAAAAAAGCCTTAGTCCATCCTATTAACAAAATCCCTAACCCCACCTCTCCTAAAGACTATCATTTAATCTCCATCCTCTCTACTCTGTCCAAACCCCTTGAAAGAATAGTCCAATCCTAAATTTCCAATATTCTCGAAGAGTTCAACTTCTAGATCCTCTCCAATTTGGCTTTCGTCCGGGCTTCTCCACTCAATCCGCTTTCGTTAAAATCACTAATGACATACATACTGCAATTGACGAAATCTGGCTAGACTGTGATACTTTCACTTTAGATGTGATCATATCACTGACCCCAAGCACTGTGAACTCATTGATCCCGTCAGGATCAATAGGTTCGTGAAGGCATCTGGCCTGTTTTAACTGAGTTTAGGACGACGTACAATAGGCCTACTTGAGGCCGTGGTGCAAAATAATGTCGGAACAAAAAAAACCGACTTTAAAGTTTTTTAATTTAGATAAATAAATAAACCAATCTATATACTTGACTAAAATATAAGCTTATAAGAAATATACCATCACTTAATTCTAATTTTAGCTAGCTAATTTAATATTATTATCCACTCACATCTATTGATAACTGTTGAAAAGCAGCTTTGCTGGCTTCTAAATCCAATGGCTGATTTTCATTGGGACCAAATATTTTTGGAAAATAGTCAGGTTGAATCCTTCCCAGAAGAAGATTAGCATCAGTAACCGTCAGGTAACCATTCTTCCTATAACAGACAGGGCCAGGGTGCGCCCCAGCACTTTCAGGACCAACTATAAACAATCCAGATCTGAAGAAAAGCCTTGAACCTCCACCAGCTGCTACAGTATTTATATCCAACTGTTCCAATTAAAATAAAAACAATTATAAAATCAAGCTTTGTCTGATAATTTGTATTATTTCGATATTTTTATTAATAACATTGTAATGTTTAAACTATTTGAAACTAACAAAAGAATAAACATATTCACTGAAACTGTCTAGTCTAAGGGTTGAAAGTTGGTGATGGCAGTTTATTTTTGTTTTGGAAGAAATTAATAGACCATATTTAACTGGAATGGTTCAGTAACTAACACTGTGATAACATCGATTCAATCACCCGACTGTTCTCAACCGCTCCAGAAACAGTCTGATGTGCACGTTTTGATTTTTCACACATTTACTCTACTCTGTTTTTGTTATGTGAAACGAAATTAAATGACAAATGTAAAAACATTATAATTAATTAATTTTATAGGATTGAAATAACAACAGTATTTATTACATGTTAGGTCTTATAATAATTTAAAAGATAAATATCTTTAGGAAATCTAAGTATAATTCCAATCAACATTAAATAATGAAAAAAATATTTATCTAAACTAAATATTTCATTTCAAATATTGAAAAATAAAAATTAATGTACTTATTTACTAATCATATAATGATAAAACATTATATGAAGTGATTTAATTACAAAAATGAAACGGTTAATTTAAAATCAGAGATACATCTCCAATTCTTAAAATAATATGCTGTCAAATTTTTCTTATCGTAAAGACTAAAATAGAAAATATTATAAGAAACCATCACTTCATAGAATTGGGCTATTAATAAGTAGTTGATAAACCAATATAAAATATCACTGCAACAATGTCATAACTGCAAATGCACAATTATTCAGGAGATGCATTTGAAGTATTAAATTCTATATTGATTGAAGTCAGTTGAAGTGCTATCACTTGATATTTCCTACACAAGTTAATTCTTCTTCCACATTTACTTGTTGAAGGGTAAAAATACAGTTTAGAATTTTGGTACTTCTTGTCTAGGGGGCTGGACTGAAACCTCACTTCTTATCTATCTTATCTAACGTCAGGTCACATAACATCCCTCTTCTTATCCCGCCAAACCTTTGAGTTATTGCATTGTTTAGTTTTCAGTTATTCCCTTATTTATTACGTTCACTTATTAAATTCTTTACTTTTGGCCCGTTTGTGTTTATTTTTCATTATTTTTAATTTTTGGTCTGTTTATGTTTATTTTACATTTTTTTTTTTTTTGTTTTTGGCCCCTTTGTGTTTATTTTTAATTTTTTTCCGTTTATTTACGTCATATTATGGATCTTCTAAGAATATGGGATTTGCCGCCTTAAGAAGAACAGGCAATTCAATATTTTCAAAATGTTGGGGTACTTGCCGACGTGAAATTGTGTGAACGATGTCATCGAATGAAGTTAACCAGAAAGGCCAAATGGAGATGCTTTCGTAGGACTTATGACACAAAACTTTCAATAAGGAAAGGAACATGGTTGGAGGGCTCGAGGATTTCGTTTTTAACAGCTTTAAAATTGATTTATGGGTGGTCCCATAGCTTGACAACGATGAAGTGGGGCAAAGAGCAGCTGAAACTATCCTACGGAGCTATGGTAACGTGGAACAAATGTCTAAGAGAGGTTTGTGCCCATGACATGTCATACAGGCCAAGAAAAAAAATTGGAGGACCTGGCAAAGTGGTTGAAGTAGACGAAAGTCTTTTTTCTAAACAAAAAAATCATGTGGGGAGAGTTTTACCTCAGCAGTGGATGTTTGGTGGAGTTTGCCGAGAAACGGATGAATGTTTTATCTTTTTATAAAACAGATTTTATGTTTTATATTTTTTCTTTTCTATGTAAATATGTTCTTTTAAATGTGTTTTTTTTATTATTTCATTTTGATGTTTTATATGTCACTTTATCTTCTTAAAATTTTTTTATTTATTTCATTTTGATGTTTTATATGTCACTTTATCTTCTTAAAATGTTTTTTTATTATTTCATTAATATATTTGTCGTCAAATAAAAGTATTTTTGTTGTTATCACATTTGTTTTTGTATCTGTTTACACTTTCAATAATACGAATTTAATATAATAATACGAAGATATGAAGTAGGAGAAGGCTTATCACTGCATTATGGGAGTTATCAGTGTTCAGGTTATAAATATTGGCAGATAGCAGTCAGTAGCGGCCCCCTAGACAAGAAGTACCAGAATTTTTAACAAACAAATAAAAATAAAATTTTAGCCAAATTATAATACAAAATAAAAATATTACACAGTTCCCCAAGATGGCTAAGAAATGAGACTCAATCAATTGAAAGTACACATTATTGCAGTTGCTCCTCTGGCATTAGCTAATAGTCATGGTTTTTAAGTTATAACGTTATTGGAGCAAATGAACAATATGCTAATCACTAATTTAAAAAAAATTATTACTTTACAAATTAGTGATTAACATTGTATACATCTTTCAGCCTTATTATTGTACTCATGATGCCATAAAAAATTTCAAGTATTAATTAAATGAGATGATAACTATGCCACCAAGTGTATCCCTGTCCTTGCACTTCAAATGAAAACAATTAAATTTAAGCCCAACATTTAGATTTAAACCAAAAGATTTAACGGTAGAGGAGGTGATCACCACAAGGAGCAGTTTCAACGAAAAACACAAACAGTAATGGTCAGTTCCAGAGAAAAGGTTCCTTAATAAACAAAGATAAAGATAAACAAACCTGAGGAGCTTGTATGGTGATACCAGCAGTAATGGACTCAAATACATGTTCATATTCTCCAGAAAACCTGCTGACATCAGTTGAAGTCCCACCCATGTCGAAACCAATGACTGGTTTGTTAACCTTGGTCGTAACGGCATATCCAACCACACCGCCGGCTGGTCCAGACAGTACAGCCCTTGAGCCATTAAACCTTAAAAAAACATCAATGCAGGACCATATCTGGTAATAAATATATTGTAAGTGATTTTTAAAAAAGTGGGATATTAAATGACTAACTGAGTAGTCTACTAGAGCACTGGCTTCCTATGCTAATCAAACTCTACCATTAAATTTTCTCGTAGACAGAATATTGGTGGACTTTGTCAGGATGAGGAACACTGTGGTTTGACGGACCCTTTCCAGATCAGCTTAGCCCTAAAATGAGTATCTAATATAAGTCAGACCATTAGAGCACAATGCTCATTTCATTGTTTTCCAAAAACAATATAAAGTTGAGAATCAAGACCTCTCTAGTAAATAGTTGGAAGTCTAGCCTCATACACTGTAGCGAGTCTGATTTAAGTAATTAAGATACTAATAAAGGATAAATAATATAATTACTTTAAATTTCCTCACTTTAGGATGTTAAATTTAAATGATTTAATATATTATAGTCCGTAGTACAGATCCCTTTTTATCGAATTATTAACATCCGTCTGAAACTTCGTAACTAGTTTCATCTCATCGTAATCTACAACTATTTTATTTACGAAAACACTTGGAATGGGACATTTTCAATCTGAAGGGGGGCAAAATTTGTCTATGTAATTAGGTACTAAAACTCATAAATACACATTTGCTTTCTACTTGGATCATAAGATAATTTAATCATAAAATCGAGAAAAAAGGTGGCCTTCAAAAATATTGAGCCGTTTGGTGAGATCTACACCCCCAAATTTTCAAAATAAAGAGGTTATATAGGACAAAGGGCCCAATATTTTTATAGATTGCCTTTTTTCTCGATTTTGTGATCAAATTATCTTACGATCCAAGTAGAAAGCAAATGGGTATTTATGAGTTTTAGTACCTAATTACATAGACAAATTTTGTTCCCCTTCAGATTGAAAACGTCCCATTCCAAGTGTTTTCGTAAATAAAATAGTTGTAGATTACGATGAGATTAAACTATTTACGAAGTTTCAGGCGGATTTTAATAATTGGATAAAAAGGGGTCTGTACCACGGACTAATATATTTTTCATAAAATAATTTGTTTCATAAAAAAATAAGCCATGTAACAAAATAAAAAAATATAAAATATTTTCAAACAATAATTTAAAAATTACTGACAATCATTTTTAAGTAAATAAATAATTATAATATACTCATGATCAGTTAAATATGAAATGTTATTCAAGAGATGTTATACTATTCACAAAAAATAAGAGATTGAAAATAATAACCTTGATTACTATTGATATTAGACTAATATCTTTGATTAATTTGAAATATTTAACACAATTTAAATTTAACAGTGTATAGTTAAAACTTTTCAATTAAGCAAGGAATGGAATGTAAAAAAATACAGATCATTAATCAAATAAATTCATTTACATGACAAAATGGAAAATAAAAACAATACTTAAATAAAATTTAAAAATACCATGTCATAAAAATGTAGATTGATATAAAAAGTAATTACGTACTCATTCATTGGAGTTAGTCCCCCATCACTTTGCATGAAAAGTACATTTACTCCATCAAGATCTTTTTCAAAACCACAAGCAAAACCCTAAAATAAAACAATTTAATAAAAATAAGAAATTAACAAAGTTAAAATACTATACATATAAAGAGATAATTACTAATTGTGATAACATAAATCCAATAGTGAATTGACATTATGGAGCAAAAACAATATTTCATTTCAAACTTAAAAATATGGCAGAAGTTCTAATATATACAATTTTACGAATGAAGTAAGTTAACTTAAAAAGTTTAAATAAAACAATTTAATCTTCAATTCGATATTTGTTCAAAATAAAAAAAATTAAGTTTTGAGATTATACATTATCTTTTAAAAGTAACATTATTAAAGGAAGGCGAGTTTTTAATAAATATAACATTACTTACACTAAATTAAATTGCTATTATTTAAATAATTATTTTTTATGATTCATGCTAAATTATAAATGACAAATTCATTCAACATTAACCTAACTTCTATCAAAGATCTATCATGTTATTCTGGGGACAGGAAGAGCAGAGATGAGTATATTTATATTCAAAAATTTAAATACGAATACCATTTATATTTATGGAACAAATGAATATATTCATATTCATAAAAAGTAATATGAATACAGAAGATACGTATTCACGGCTGTAAATATAAATATGACCCTATTCACGATTGTAAAAGTGAATACGGCTGTATTTACACTTGTAAACATGAATACGGCAGTGATGTAATGTAATGTAAAGTGATGTAATGAACACGCTTAAATTTACAGAAGTGATTGGAAATATTTTCACAAAACCTTATTAATGAATGCTCTTATTTATTAAAAAAATGTATTTATTTAAAAAAAATAGATTTGCTATATAAATCATTTTATTTTTATAAATAGTATTATATTCTTCCTTTTACATTATGTTTTGTTAATTATGTTACAATGTATTATGTTATGTTAATTATCACATATTCACGACTGCTAATATAAAAAATAATGTAAAGTGATGTAATGAACACGCTTAAATTTACAGAAGTGAATGGAAATATTTTCACAAAACCTTATAAATGAATACTCTTATTTATTAAAAAAATGTATTTATTTAAAAAAAATAGATTTGCTATATAAATCATTTTATTTTTATAAATAGTATTATATTCTTCCTTTTACATTATGTTTTGTTAATTATGTTACAATGTATTATGCTATGTTAATTATCACATATTCACATCTGCTAATATAAAAAATAATGTAAAGTGATGTAATGAACACGCTTAAATTTACAGAAGTGAATGGAAATATTTTCACAAAACCTTATTAATGAATACTCTTATTTATTAAAAAAATGTATTTATTTAAAAAAAAATAGATTTGCTATATAAATCATTTTATTTTTATAAATAGTATTATATTCTTCCTTTTACATTATGTTTTGTTAATAATGTTACAATGTATTATGTTATGTTAATTATCACATATTCACGACTGCTAATATAAAAAATAATGTAAAGTGATGTAATGAACACGCTTAAATTTACAGAAGTGAATGGAAATATTTTCACAAAACCTTATTAATGAATACTCTTATTTATTAAAAAAATGTATTTATTTAAAAAAAATAGATTTGCTATATAAATCATTTTATTTTTATAAATAGTATTATATTCTTCCTTTTACATTATGTTTTGTTAATTATGTTACAATGTATTAGGTTATGTTAATTATCACATATTCACGACTGCTAATATAATTCATGATTGTAAAAGTGAATACGGCTGTATTCACGTTTAGTAAAATGAATACACTTAAATTACAGAAGTGAATAGAAATATTTTCACAAAACCTTATTAATGAATACTCTTATTTATTAAAAAAAATGTATTTATTAAATTATTTATTTGAAAAAATATATTTACTACATATATCATTTTATTTTTATACATAGTATTATATTCTTTCTTTTACAATATGTTATGTTAATTTTGTTACAATGTATTATATTATGTTAATTATCACTTGTAATGTTTGTACGTAATATAAATTCTCGAACCTGTAGTGAAACAGGTAGTAGATAGATAGTGTCGAATTCTGGAAATATGTTGACCAAATGAGGGTCCTTGCAGTGGAAAGGAGAAGTGAATGAAGAAGTTGTCGGAGGAAGAAACGACAAAAAAGAAAAGTACTAATTGCAAGTGATATGTTTGTATAACAGAGTTGGTAAAAATAAAAAAAAGAAACATGAAACACATTGATGTTTTTGTATGATGTATTGTATGATTTACAATTCATAGAGCTTACTTTGACATAGGTCTTTATATGTGGGGTTAGGTAAGCATCTGCACAAGCTGTGAATCCACGATTAACCATCCTCACCATCGGCATCACCTGATAGGAAAGGGATATATTAGTAAATCCCAGACTTTCAGCAATCTTGCCAATAGCGATCTCATCCTCATGGTAACTGAAATATAAGTTACAATATATCATAATTATTTGTTGAATTTAATTATACATTGCATCACTTCGCAATAGTAGGTATGATTGGTGAGTAATATTACAAATACATTTATGCTTACGTGTAAGAATGTATTAGAACAACAGCAATGCTCTTGATCCCTTTAGCCTTAAGTTCTTCTAACTGTTTTTTCACAACTTGATGATTTAGACTCTTCTTTACCAACAGTTTATCACCGCTGATACCCTTAACTACAGGCCAAGAACTTGAATCCTCAAGTGCACATTTTCCCTTCATTTCAGGAACAACTCTGCAATCAATTTCTATAACTTCCTCATACAATACTTCAGGTGTAGATATTTTCTAAAAATAAAAAATAATTAATAGATAGTTGTACTATACCTTACAAAGTTATCAGATGTTATAAACATTAGGCTAAAATTCATTTTTCTCAACTGAGGTGAATTATTAATAATTTAAATAAATTCATAATACCAAATCGAATATTTTAGGTCGCGCTTGATTTCCAATGAATAAGAGATCTTTGAAACCTTTGGTTATTACAAGGGCCATTCTTTCTCCTTTGCGTTCTAGCAATGCATTTGTTGCTACAGTTGTGCCCATCCGAATCCATTCTACAGCAGAACATGATATTTTTTCTGTTTTTGGGATAGGAACACCTAATTCCTAAAACAAAAATTAATTTAATTAAAGAGGTATAAAATCTTGAGCAATGTTTCTCATTTTAATTTTATTAAATTGAGAAAAGGTAGCTTTACTTCTTATTTCAATAGGGAGGAGCCAACTATTCTACAAAGCCATGTTACAGTTATTGAAGATGATATCCATAACACAGTACCACAATAACCCAGCAAACTTTATATTTTTTAGTATTGGATAGAAACCTGGCCCCTGGAGTTATGTATCAAGTTCTTCATGTTTTATAATACATAATATAATCATGTTTAATAGAAAAAAAATATTAACAACTATTCCTTAAAGTATTATTGTTTGTGTAATTACAATTAATACAAGAATCACTTAACCAGTATTTCGTATAGGTAGTTAATTTCTTTCCTCTTTTTTGTTCAAATTAATTATCGTTATATATATATATATATGTATATATATATATATATATATATATATATATATATATATATATATATATATATATATATATATATATATAACGATAATTAATTTGAACAAAAAAGAGGAAAGAAATTAACTATACATATATATATATGTATATACATATATATATATATGTATATATATATATATATATATATATATATTTATTTATATATATATTTATTAATTTTTGGGGGGAGGTGAAGGCTTCAGCTCTGAAAGCCTTTTTTATATATATATATATATATAAAAGGCTTTCAGAGCTGAAGCCTTCACCTCCCCCCAAAAATTAAATTCTGTAACCGCTAGTGTACCTCGGGCAGGCTCATTACCACGTTTGGGGAGCGTTCCAGGGGTGGCAGATGTGGGGATGGTTGGTAAACATTCCTTAGAAGTACCTCCCGGCTAAGTCCGATGGACTCGCTGACCAACAATGGGACCAATAGTTTTTTTTTTTGTGAGCAATTTAGTCGATTCATTCTTTGAGGTTCGGAAGTATTCTAGATTGTCTTCGCTAGGATTATTTAGAGCTTTTAATTTAGCGGCTTTTCTTTTTTCGCACATGTTTAAGCAATCTTCATCAAACCACGGTTTTTATTCTTTTTTTTTTTTCCTTTTTTCCTAGACACGAATTACCCACCACTTTAATATTATCCCTGATCTCTACGCATAACTTGTCAATATCCTCGCGGTCCTCCTCAGAAAGCTATAGAGCTTCAAACTTATTCTTAATATCTAGCTCGAATTGGGTTCTAATTGATGAATTTTTTAATTTTTCCAAATTAAAATTCTCGAAATCGAAACAGTTTTCTTTTCTCTTTTTTATATTAAGTTTTTGTCTCAATCATTCCCTTACCCGTCTTGACGAACTTTCCTCAGATCATAGTCCATTAATACTTCAATTATCAATAGCTCCTATTCCTAAACCCCCTTCACCGCCCTTCATCAGAGGCCCAGTTAACTGGAAACTCTTTCATCAAATCCTTTCCGATAAAATTGACCTCAGAACAACCTTGAAAAGCCCAGAAGACCTCGATAATTCCTAAATTCCTTTACCACTACTATTCAGCAAGCAATCTGGACTGCTTCCTCTCCAAATTTCTCCTCGAAAATTCCTAAGAAAAATAATTTACCTCAGCACCTGCTAGATCTAATTCATATCAAACGCCGTGCCCGAATATTATGGCAACGTTCAAGACACCCCACCGATTGGCGCTCTTATAATTATTTCACTAAACGATTAAAGCAGGAATTGGCCATCTTCAAATCCCAATCCTTCAACTCCTACCTTACTTCCCTCTCTGTTCACTACAATTCTCTATGGAAGATCACCAACAAAATCCTTAAATCCCATCATATTTCCCATCCCCTCCGTCGATGCTATGGCTCCTGGGCAGCGTCTGATGAAGACAAAGCTGAGGAATTCGCCAGACACCTCTCCAGAACATTCACCTCACTTCCGGAATCCAACCCCACCCATACCATAACAGTAGAAGAATTCCTTACATCACCCATTCCACTTTCCTTACCCCCTAAAGCAATTAATCCTTCTGAGGTCAAACATCACTTACAAAAACTTCCCCTCCGCAAATCTCCTGGATACGACCTCCTTACCTCTCAAATCCTTCGACAACTCCCTCCTAAAGCTGTTATATTTCTGACTTATTTATACAATACCATCCTTAGAACCACCCACTTTCCTCTTTTGTGGAAACATTCCACTATTATCCTGTTTCCGAAACCAGGCAAATCTCCCAACACCCCTACGTTCTACAGACCAATTAGCCTACTTCCAATCCTCTCCAAAATCTTTGAAAAGATCCTCCTGAAACTAATCCTACCTTTTATAGAATCCCAAAATTTTCCTTCCCATCAGTTCGGATTTCGTTCACAACACTCCACAGTCCAACAAGGACTCCGAGTGGTCGATCATATTTCCGCAGCACTGGAAAGCAAGCAATATTGCTCGGGTGCTTTTCTGGACATAGCTCAAGCTTTTGACCGGGTATGGCACGCCGGGCTTCTTTCCAAGCTGAAAACCTATCTACCTCAGTCCTTGCACCTAATCCTCCGCTCCTACTTCTCTGATCGGACTATGTATGTTTATTAATGCAATTTAAAACCAACGTTCCTGAAATATCGCTACCGAGATTCTATCACTAAAGAATTGTACGTCCCTCAAAGCGGATAGAAATCTATTCCTAATTAGAAACCCGGGATCTAAACAATGATTTCCGCTTCCTTCGTACCAAATAGTGTACTTTCCTTCCCTCATCGAGCCCTCCCCTGGCCAGCGAACCTCTTGCAGAGCCACGACATCCAAATTGTACCCATTAACCATATTCGTGACCGATTTTAACCTTCCTACTGTGTTTAAACTCCTTACGTTTAGCATATCAATATTTAAATCCCTATTTTTCAACTTGCGCCATGAATTCCCTAAAGCAGTTTCCACCCGAAGACCTGAACGGGAGACTAGTTTACCTCCGGATAATGAGCATTTTACCTTAGGGAGATCCATGACTATTTGTGGTGTATGGTGAACTAAAGATATGAGTAGGGCGTTCAATCCTACGTCACACCCTCCAGCAAGTCTGGAGGGCCCCTCCCTCCAGCAAATCTGGAGGGCCCCTCTCATTGTTGGTCAGCGAGTCTATCGGACTTAGTCGAGAGGAACTTACAAGGAATTTTCACCGACCATCTCCATATTCGCCACTCGTGGGACGTTTCCCATACGCGGTAATGAGCCCCCGCGAGGGAAGTCCATTATCAAAAAGAAGAGAGAGAATCACTTTATTATCATAAAAGGGTGCTGCCCAATTACATTGGGTTGCTTTAAACACAGCATACTTATTAATCGCTACAGACAATTTTCCAAAACTAATATACAATTATATAGTATTAACAACATATATGAGCATAATATACAATTTTTTTTTTTTTTTATCTATATATATATTTTTTTTATCATAATTTTTTTTCCTATATTTTTATTTATTTTATTTATTTATTTATTTTATTTTTACTATTTCTTTAATTCACTTATTAGCACTATACATCCCTTTCTGTTCCTTCTCTCACTCTATACATTTTTCTCCTCTCTTTTCCTAACCTAATTCATAACATGCATACAAATACATAAAGTGCAGTGGACGTGGTCAATAAATAATGTAAAAATGCTGTAAAACACGCATGCCTCCCCCCATGAACAAACTCTCTATCCATGCACATGGTGATGGATAATTCCCAGGGAGTCAAGGATTATGTTCTCTGCTAATAATAAAAATTAAGAATATTATTATTTATTATTTAAAGGTGAGAGGTGATGAAAGTATTATAGTTTTTCTCAGTCATATTCAAATAATACAATAGATAAAAAGAACAAGAATTTTACATCGTGATTGGGGGTTTCAAAAATATTAATTTCTTATTCACCATTATGTTAGTAATGAGATAATGATGTTCAACTTTAAATCAATGGAAGAGTGAGGAAGGATATTGAAAAAAAAAGTGACAAATGGACGGAAAGTGGTTGATAGGTTGGTATGCTCAATTCAGTGCTCTAGAGTGAAAATATTTCACTAAATTAAAGAAATTAATATATAAGGCCCAGATATAGAGCGTAATGTTCTACAGTTAGGAAACGTGGCTGCTCGAGAAATCCCAGGGCAAAATATTTCTAGCTGTGGAGATGGATTTTAGGAGATCGGCCAGAGTCTCAAGGACGCAAAGAATCAGAAATGAGATCATTAGAGAGAGATCACCAGCTGCTACTTTACATGCTTAAGAAATTATCTTAGATTTTACAATAATTAGAAATGATTAACAAAAAAATCTGAATCTGGGTATAGTCTGTGGGCCAGAACCCCTTACCGTGCACCCTCCTCTTCCCCACATCCCTATAAATTGCATATCGTTGTGTTCCTTGTAACTATTTATTAAAAATAGGCCAATGTTCCCACAAAAAAAGTGAACGCACTGCCCCAAAATGGCGTCCAAAGATGACTGATTGACGATTAATATTTGTTCGTTAATAAAACCAATATAATGTACCAAAAATGTTATTATATCACTATAACTAAGCCATTTATGTGTACTGAATGGTGTGGTAGAGGCCAGTAGGCACCCACGCCACGACCGCTTTTCTGCCGCATAAGTGCATTTTCTACGGAACTGCTTAAATTTTTTTAAAAAGTAAACAACGTTTTAGAAAGAGAAATATATTCTCCAGATGTTTTATTTCAGCACGTTTTGCGTTATTGTAGGCCGTTTAATTACAAACGACGCTTGATTTGTAACTTGAAAATTTTTTTGTGAAAAAAAATTGATTTCACTGGTGTTTTTCATAGCTTAAGCCACATATTTTTTAATATTTCTTCATGTTTTATTATTCTATGACTATTCAGCTTTAATAAAAGACCAACTATGAGGAAATTAAGCCTAAGCTGATTCTCAGTTAATTAAGCTCAGGAATCAGGAAATTAAGCTGATTCTCAGTGACCAAAAAACTAACTAAAGTTTTTAGTTAGTATTCAGTACACATAAATGGCTTAGTTATAGTGATATAATAACATTTTTGGTACATTATATTGGTTTTATTAACGAACAAATATTAATCGTCAATCCGCCATCTTTGGACGCCATTTTGGGGCAGTGCGTTCACTTTTTTTGTGGGAACATTGGTTTTTTTTTAATAAATCGTTACAAGGAAAACCACGATATGCAATTTATAGGGATGTGTGGGGGCGGTACACGGTAAGGGGGTCTGGCCCACCGTGTAGTAGAGTTGCAGCAGCTGTGACTATAGACGTAGAGTTGGTGATCACATCCAGGATATATTTCCTATAATTATTTTTCATATTTCTGACTCTTCACTTATTTATTAATATTAAGTTTATTCTATCTATATGTTATTAGACTATACCTTTCACCTACATATTATTATTTTCTTTTTTACTGTTAATTTTTTCTCATTCCTATTCTTGTCTTTTCTTAGGCCTGATGAAGGTCTGAATTTTGGACCGAAACGTCGGCAAAAATAAAAATAATTTATTTATTTTTACTTTGTATTTTGACTGAACAGCCCAATCAACTTCTCTTCAATTATTTTTAGTATCATTTTTTATGGCTGCCATGATCGGCCCAGGGCCTCCAAGTAATTTTATGTGCAGATAAATCAGACAGTTATAAATGTCTGGCTAATTTCTTCCTCAATCAACATCTGTTTATTTTTAACAATCGTATTGAACACAAGGAGAAATATGGATCAGTAATAATTTAAAAAATACTTTAAACCAAAATGAGAAACAAAAAATTTACATTAAGTAAAAAATAATTGTACTAGTACAAATTATGAAGGGTTTTGCATTCCTTATTTAATAATTTGTGTTTCTTGGTCAACGGTTGTGCTAAGATGTGATTTGAGTCAGATCACTCTCAACCGCCAGGTTTTTTCCATAAATTAATTCTTTAATTAAGAGTACCCATTTTATAGAGGTTGGATGAAAATAAGAAATAAACACTTATAGAATAATTTCCTTGGACAAAACTAAAGAGGAAATCATTGTTTAATTTTTTTCTAAATAGAGTAAATAAATAAACACAGTACCATGAAGTTTATTGGTTAATTAATAGTTTACGAAACAATTAGAGTTTAAAATTAATTACTACTCGAATAAATAGGTAAACTGATACCATTATTAGACAAAAAAAAAATCTGGTGCCCGCAACACACAACTTTCACTTATCGCTCAACTATTATAAAATTTTTGAATTGCATTTTTAACAGAGCTAAAGCTAAAAGCTTACAGCTAAAAAATATAAATACCATTAAAATTACAAAAGACCAATTTATTATATCACCGGTCGATTATGGGTTGCACGATCCGTTGGTTTTGGAATTTACGACTTTTAGTTATTGAACTGTTATTTTCCATTGCAAACAATACTAAAAATGGATCAGGAGTTTTCCATAGCATGTCATAGACAGGTCAAAAGTTGTTGCACTAATTGGAAGTGGATACTGTTGGAATATCAAAAAGGGAAAATTCATCAAATTATTCAATAATTAGTTTTCTATAAGGTTACATGATGATTTTTCGGAATAAACGGACGATATATACCTAATTATTTAAATATAATATCAGATCTAGAGTTATTAAACTGCAGTAAATGTATTTAAGACTATTAATATATCCATGAAATATTTTTATATTTCACTTCTTCTTTTACACAGTGGCGGATCCAGGAATTTTCTCGGGAAGGGAGGTGGGGTGGAAAGCGCACCTCTGTACAGGTGCTTCCCCTACCCCTATCCAATCCCCCACCACTACCCATTTCCTCCCCCCACTCCTCACCAGAGTTTAGCCTCAAAAGTCCTCTTTAAATGGTTTTAACAAAAGCAAACTCTATTTTTATTTAAAGCATATTTTGCCTAGTTTACAGTGAAGCAATCGTTAATTACTTAAATTAGATAGCTTTTTGTTATCACTTCCAATTCAACAAAAAACGTGGCGTTACATGAAAAAGCACAAAACTTTAATTCTTTACTTTTCTGCTGAAAATCGAACCATTGTTTATATAAACTTTTTTGTATTAATTGAGTTCGGCTATCATTCCTTTAAATATTTCCCTCTACTAACGAGACACCAAACACCACAAATAGTCATGAATCTCCCTAAGGTAAAACACTCATTATCCGGAGGTAAACTAGTCCCCCGTTCGGGTCTCCGGGTGAGGACTGCTTTAGGGGATTCATGGCGCAAGTTGAAATATAGGGATTTAAATATTATTACGTGGAACGTAAGGAGTTTAAACACAGCACGGGGGCTAAAATCGGTCGCGAATGAGGTAAATGGGTACAATTTGGAAGTCGTGGCTCTGCAAGAGGTTCGCTGGCCAGGGGAGGACTCGATGAGGGAAGGAAAGTACACTATTTGGTACGGAGGAAGCGGGAATCATTGTTTAGGTACCGGGTTTCTTGTTAGGAGTAGATTACTATCCGCTTTCAGGGACGTACAATTCTTTAGTGATAGAATTGCGGTAGCTATATTTCAGGGACGTTGGTTTAAAATCGTATTAATAAACATACATTGTCCGACCGAAGACAGTGACGATGAAGTCAAAAGTGAATTTTACGATAAACTCGAATGGGTTTATGATAAACTACCGCGAAACTACATGAAAATAATTGTAGGTGACGCGAACGCAAAGGTAGGAAGGGAAGAAGTTTATATTCCGACGATTGGTAAAGAAAGTTTGCACGAATATAGTAATGATAATGGGATCCGTCTGATAAACTTTGCCATCTCGAAAAACCTGATAATTAAAAGTACGACGTTTAAACATGAGGATATTCATAAATATACTTGGACATCGCCGGATTCGCAAACACGAAATCAAATCGATCATGTCTTGATACAACACAGCTGGCAAAGCAGTATAATTAATGCACGGTCTTATCGCGGAGCAGAATGTGGGTCGGATCATGAATTAGTAATCGCGAAACTTCGACAAAAACAAAAACGTAATATAAAAAAGAGAAAAGAAAACCGTTTCGATTTTGAGAATTTTAATTTGGAAAAATTAAAAAATTCATCAATTAGAAACCAATTCGAGCTAGATATTAAGAATAGGTTTGAAGCTTTAGAGCTCCCTGACGAAGACCACGAGGATATTGACAAGTTATGGATAGAGATCAGAGATAATATTAAAGCGGTCTGTAACTCGTGCCTAGGAAAAAAGGAAAATAAGAATAACAAACCGTGGTTTGATGAAGATTGCTTAAACATGTGCGAAAAAAAGTCGCTAAATTAAAAGCTCTAAATAATCCTAGCGAAGACAATATGGAATACTTCCGAACCTCAAAGAACGAAACGACAAAATTGCTCAAAAATAAAAAAAGGGAGTATCTTAAAAATAAAATAGTTGAAATAGAAACTAATAGAATCGAAAATAACGTAAGAGACATGTACAAAAGGTATAAACAGATCACGTAAATGTGTAGGGCCCGTAACATCTGGAATTAGGGATGATAATAACAATAGTCTGACCGATCCGGTTGACATATTGAATAAGTTTAAGGACCACTTTGACAATATTTTAAATACGGGAAATTATGATCTGTGTCCCCCTTCTGAGTACCAGAGTGCTGAACCGATAATAGAAGAACCAAGTAAAGAAGAAGTTGAAGTAGCTATCGGAAAATTAAAATCTTATAAAGCAGCGGGAACCGATAATATTCCTACTGAACTAATTAAGGCATGCGGAGAAGCTGGAGTTTCTAAAATACATCGGTTGGTTAAAAAGATCTGGGTGAACGAGAAATTACCTGAAGAATGGAAAGAATCTATTCTTATTCCGATTCACAAAAAGGGTCCGAGGACGGATTGTAATAACTATCGAGGAATTTCACTCCTTCCGGTATGTTATAAAATATTCACTTCAATCTTAACCAGTCGAATCACGGAATACGCCGAGGAAATCATCGGAGACTACCAATGCGGATTTAGACGGAATCGTTCGACAATTTATCAAATATTTTCTTTACGGCAAATATTAGAGAAAAAATTGGAGTATAACGGTATTGTTCACCAGCTGTATATAGATTTTAAAAAGGCTTACGATTCTATTGACCGCCAGAAACTGTATAATATTCTAATCGAGCAGGGGATTCCAAAAAAACTAGTAAATCTAGTCAGGATGTGCTTGACGGAGACACTCAATAAAGTTAGAATCGGTAATAATTTGTCCGAAAAATTTGAGGTTCGTTCGGGTTTAAAGCAGGGGGATTCTCTTTCGCCTGTCCTGTTCAATTTGGCATTAGAACATGCCATTAGGGAGGTAATGCTAAGCGAGAAAGGGTTGGATCTGGGCGGGACAACATCCGTGCTGGGCTATGCTGATGATCTGGTACTGTTAAGCGAAGACGTTGAAACTATAAAACTAAATACGACAACGTTAATGAAAGCCGGTAAAGAACTAGGACTCGAAATAAACGTGGATAAAACAAAATATATGGTTAGCTGCAAAAATGGCGATACTACTGGTGATATCGATATAGATGGTAATATGTTTGAACAGGTAGATAAATTTAGGTATCTAGGTTCTACGATAACTAGAAAAAACGAAATTGAAGAAGAGATTAAGGTTAGACTGAAGGCGGGAAATGCTTGTTATTTTTCTGTGACAAAACTACTTAGTTCGCGCCTCTTGTCCCGAAACTTAAAAATTAGAATCTATAAAACAATTATCTTGCCTACAGTTCTTTATGGATGCGAAACTTGGCCGCTTACATTAAGGGATGAGCAGCGTCTTAAGGTTTTGAAAATAAAGTATTGCGTAGAATATTCGGACCGAAGAAGGATGAGTTAACCGGAGAGTTCAGACGGTTACACAACGCCGAATTGCGTGAGCTGTATCCGGGTAATATAATTGAGGTAATTTCATCGCGGCGAATCAAATGGGCTTGTAAAGTTGTTGGGCTTAGTAACGAGAGAATTCCTAAAAGGTTAATATTTGCTGTGCCGAATGGTAAGCGTCCGAGGGGTAGACCGAAGCGAAGGTGGGAAGATTGCATTAAAGCCGATCTGAAGGGACTGGGTTTGGACGGCGAACGGTGGAGGGAGGTGTGTAACAAGCGATTGGTGGTGTCGGCATCGAACCTTCGGGTTCGCTAAGCCTTTTATTATTATTATTAGGATATTCATCGTCTATGAGGATGAATTTTCTCTATATTCCCCTATTCTTTAAATAGCTGTTTTTTGGAACTTTTTTCCAGCTCCCAGGGGAATCCGCTAGTGCTTTTATTCAAGTACAATGAAATAGTATCTTAAGCAGTGTCATCGTCTTGAATCCCTGGATTTTAAATACTTCTTCAAACTAAAAAAAAATAAAATGTTAAAAGTTTACATTTGCTAAGAAAATTTCATTTAATTTCCTTGAAAACAAGCGATTTACCTTAAATAATGTTAGTTTTCAAAAATTATTATTTATAGTTTTTTCTCCACTCTCCATTATTTTCTACAACTTTCTATATTAGATATTGTTTTTTCTAAATTTCTCTGCTTTCCAACGATATATTACACGTATACTTCTGACTAGTATTTCCAGAGATTCATTTTCGACCTGGATAAGCATTTTTATTTTTTGTCTCCTTTATTTAATTATGAAATTCTTTCAAAAGTTATATTTAGCATCTTTTCGTCACTCTTAATAATGTGATATGATTAATTGTTTAAAATAAACCATATTAAAGGTACTTCAGAGGAAGACATGTATGAACATTGGACTTTTAAACTCTGTAAAGTGACATCAATGGGGATAAGACCTAAATTATATAAAAGATAATTTAATTATACAATGATACACCGAGTTTAATCAAAATTGTAAAAATTTCTTTCACCGTTGATATAATGTGGCACTTCCGGTTAGCCGATTTTAAGAAAAAAGTTGCTGTGACATCTAAGGCATATACGTAATATCAGTTTCGTACGACTTTTCGTTTTTGAGCTAGACTGTTCAGACACATACACACAGACCATTTTGCAGAACTTGGTTCTTTGGACTCAAGGGATCTCAAAACGTATTTCCGTTGAAAACACAGATTCGAAAATTTTCACAATCGCAATACTTATCCTTATATTATATATATTTCATATACTGGTAAGTGAAACTTCACATTATACCACAATCAATACCAGAGCAGACATCGGAGAGGGGGTGTAGACCCCTCTCCCCACTCAATCAAAATGTAACAATCATTGAACTATAGAAATATTTTAATTTAAACTATATAAAAATGAGTTACTGTTATTTTAGTTTATTTATCGAAGTTAAGAAAACATATATAAATTCCCATTATATTTAAATTCAATTTTAAAGCTTTTCCCAACAAGGAAAGGAGTCCTGCAGGGATGCAGTGCGTTTCCATCCCTTTTCAACAATTTTCTGTTAATATGTTCTTAAAAAAATGGAGGAAATGTTTAAACCTAAGGGGATTCATTTAAAAGAAGTATTCCTCTATGAGTAATTCGTGGATGACCAAGTCATCATAACCTAGGATACAAAAGATGCTCATTATACTCTCAAAAGATTAAAATAGGAATATGCACAAAAGGGGCTGATTATTAAAGATGAGAAGACGGAATTTATTTCAAACAGCAATGATGGCTGTGGAGGTATTATATAGAGAGAGAGGAGAGAAACTTCAAATATATTGGCTCTGTAATCCAATTAATTTTCCTGCGATATGGAAATAAAAATAAGGATCACAGAAGGAAAGAAGATTATATCAATGCTCAACTCAATAATATGTAGTAAAAGTATCATTTCTAATAACAAAAGAAATATAAGTATGAAAGTATAGTTTAGAACATAAGAAATATGGAGCAGACCACAGACCAGGGTCACAAATTATGATCTTAAGAAAACATTTTCAGCTACAGTAATGGACTACTAGCAATGCGCAGTGAGAGTACCCATAATGGATAAAATAAGAAATGAAAATATTTGTGAAAAGATGGAGTAAAAAAAAACATTTTTGAATATATTGAAGATATGTGGTAGTAAAATTTAGAAAGAATGCATGATGGGAGATTTCCAAGAGAGATTTACTTTTGGAAAATTGGTGGAAAAAGATGTCGGCCCAGAAAAACTTAAAGGTTCAAATAGATAAATGTCTGATGGGACATAGTCTGCAAGAATGGACCCTAGAAGGAAAAATATGGAATAAGGTCACAGAAAATGTATAGATTAAGGAAACCCAATGTTTTGTGGCAAAATCGTAACTAAAAAATATGTTAAATCATATAAAATAATTTTATACTTGGAATTTCCATGGAGATAGAACAAACAAAATAGCTACATTTCAAAATGACGCCAACAGCCATAAAAGTTATTTATAGAAAGCAAATATCATTATCAGTTATGAAACAAATATCCTAAATGTTTCAATACTAAATACTTTAATTGTATTGCTAATAACCGAAACTTTTCATTGGTACCATTACATTTTATTACAATTATGGAGATATTGTTTACTGTAGCTCAACAATAATAAGAGGAGTCGGCTGGGGGATTAGGTCAAAGATAAAGGTATTAACTTCTTGTTTGCTGACATTTTGGCCAAAATTTCATGTTTTCACCAGGGTTAAGAAAAGACAAAACAGCCACTGATAGATATAGAAAAAACATTAAAACAAAATAAAATAAAATAGTATGAAAACGGTGTTCATAAGTCAAATCTGTATGTATAAATAATATTTAAAAATATACACCGATATATAAGTTTGTGTGAATAAATACATGTGAATGAAAATTATATTATGCAAGATAACAGATAAAATAAAATATAAAAGTACTGCATCTAATTGTAAAGCATGAAAATATTGTGAAATATAATAATCTGCAGTACATATTAGCAGTAATATCAGAGGACAATGGACAGTATGATATTACATGAAAATATTTCATAAATTTGAGAAATATATTTGTGCAGTGTTAATGGCCTTAGACTTTTGATGTTCCACCAGGACGGCACCCTTGAGTGTATGATGGGATTGCCCTGTAGGTTGGGACCAGTATATAGTATATACATAATGAAAAAATAGAAAATGTAACTAATAAGTGAAAAAAATGTGATATGTAACATACAAAAATGTAGGTAATTATAAAGTAACAGCAACATTCAGGAAATAATAAGTATTATAAGCCAGAAGAATAAGTATTAAAATAAAATTAATAAGATGTGGAGATAACTATAAGCTGATATAATGTGAAAAAATATATTCAGTAGAAATGAAATAAACAGAATAACAATAAAAATATATAAGATCAAACATATAACAAAAATATAAAAACTGAAATAAAATATGTTTATATAAATAAAAAAATTAAGAAATAAATAAAAATAACAAGTGATAGATAATGTAACAGTATGAAAAAAAGATGGATATGACAAAGGGATACAGAAAGAGGGTATGGTGATATAACGAAAAAGAGGATATATCATAAAAGATTATAATACATTTGATAGTCTCAGATTTTCAAAACAAACAAAAATCATAGACAGTAGTGCCCCTGTAATGGGTGAGCCATAAGAACGGTAACTAAAGGATGTTCAGGTAAGAATAAAGGAAAGGATGTTTATAGAGTTTGTGGGTGTGATTTGGTATAAAGCATATGAAAATTCACAAAAACTATTTTATAATTAAAATATGGGGTGTGGCTTCATAAAAATAAGTATCTTACATAAAATAAGGATATTTAAAACAAAAGCTTCTATTAATTTAAAAATGGAAAATCAATTAATTTAATAATTATAGACCACTAAGATGCAAAAAAATTGATTCCATGAGTTAAGTTTTGAAAAGTTTTTGATAAAAAGAAATATACTGTGCCAATAAAATATGACTAGTAAATAAATACAAAAATTTAATTATTAAAATAAAAAATGTAATATATATATATATATATATATATATATATATATATATATATATATATATATATATATATATAAAGTTTAAATTATCAAGTAATTAAGAGGAAATACAAGAGACTTGCTAAAACTCTGATCAGAGAACAGAGCAAATTGGCCAACAAGTAAAAGAAGATTTAACAAAATATATGATAGTAAGCCGATAAATATATTCCAATAATAGAATCTGCATGGAATATAAACCGTTCCTGAAAATAGACAGATTAAAATACCTAGGCTCCACAATTGCTTCAATAAATGACAATGGTTGGAAATTGATCAGCATATTAGTACAATAGAGTATTCTTCTCTAGCAAGCTCAAATTAAGCAGGTACAGTATTATGATACAGCCTGTTCTGATATACAGTTACGAGACCAATAAGCTAACCAGCTCTCGAATAAGAAGTACTGAATGTTTTGAGAGGAAAATATTCTCAATAATTACCGGAATTAGAGTATTATCACTTGGCCTAATGAAGAACTGCTTACAGAAATTGAGGTCAATCAATATGTCAAGACATGAAAGTAAGAATATGACAATGGGCAAGACAAGTAAATCGAAGCAATCTTATGAGGACTTTTCTATACAACAATCAATAGCTAGAGGCCAAATGAAAGACCAAAAAAACAGATGATTAGAAAGAAACAATAGTTGCTACAGAGCTGAATGGTGAAAACAGGAAAGTAACACCAATAACAGGAGTAGAGAAGAAAACTTCATGTCGCTAGACGTACATAGTCTGTAAAGCCAAAAGAAGCAGAGAAAAAAAATCATATCTCATAAATGTGCTATCAGCGTATATCCCATCACCAAGTAACAGAGTATAATTTGAAATCTGTGAAGTTTTAATCGATTATTCCTTATCACAGTTAAGGAAAATAAATCACTTACTTCTTGTAGAATTCTTCTTATGCCTTCTCTAGGGGCATCATCATAATTTGATGGATCTACTGACAATAATTTTAAAGTTCGCACCTTTCCATTTGGGCATTTTGTATAAATATCAGTAAAAGTACCACCTCTATCTATTGCAAATCTAAACTTGTGACTCATAATTAAATTATATTTAAAATTTAATTTAATGAAAATTAAAATTGGACCATCAAATAAAAGAGGGAGAAAGAAACACGAAAGCGACTCCTTTGAAAATGACAACAAGGCTCCTCAGCATGGCTGATAACAGCTCTCTTATCTACTTGAGTCTGAAGTAGGGATGGGTCAATGGAACTGGATCGGGAACGGGAACCTAATCTCACTGTGGAACGGAACGGAACAGTTCCAACGACTGAGAATTATCGGTACCACCGATTTGGAGGAACAGTTGGCAAATCGTTCCAATTCTGTTCCAGTTGGATCGATAAGGAACGGAAGAGCAGTTAGCAGAAGCGTTCCAGCCGGATCGATAAGGAAAATTATTGGAGATGGCAACTCCTGCTATTTAAATAATTATCTTATTTTAATTATCTCTTTCACTATTGTTCATTTTAAAAATAAACTCTATCCTTTACACAGTTTATACAGCTGACATCCCAACCCATCCCAACACTGTCATCACCACATATGCTGATGACACATGTATCCTATCAGTCAATAACGACCCATCTATTGCATCCCAAACCCTTCAATCCCACATCACAAACCTTGAAGAATGGTGTCAGAACTGGAGAATTAAAATAAATTCCAATAAATCCCATCAAATTACATTCACCCTTCGTCGTAAACCAATGACTTCCTGTCCTTCAGTATCCTTTAACAACACCTCACTTATTCCTGTTGAACAAATCCGTTACCTAGGACTCCATCTGGACAAACGTCTAACTTGGAATCCTCATACCAGACTGAAACGACAAGAAACCGCTCGACGTTTCCGACTACTTCAACACTTACTGGACAAACGCTCTAATCTTCCAATCAATTATAAAAGACTGATTTACATGACTATAATAAGGCCTATTTGGACTTACGGGGTTGAGCTATGGGGCTCCACCAAGCCTTCAAATTCCTCTCGCATACAGTCCTTGCAATCCAAAATCCTTCGTAAAATCCTCAATGCTCCTTACTTTGTTACAAATAAAATTATCCATAATGACCTTAATGTTCCTTATGTATCAGATTTGGCCCAATCCAGATATCTGTCCTTCCATAATAAACTTCATAACCATCCCAACCCTCTTGTCTCTAACCTTGCTTCCTATTCGATTCCTGATAACCCTCCGAGGCGTCTGAAAAGAAGATGGCCACGTGATCTTCTAATATAGACATATTATTAGAGTGCTACCAATGGGTAGTTTCTCAACATGTGTTCCATGTGCAAATTTACTAGATGTATTTTTTTGTATACAGTTGTAAATATCATTTAAAATAAATAAAAAAAATAAATAAATAAACTAATTTATGAAAATATTAAACAATTCTAATTCTAAAATCTTTAAAACCATAAATATAAAAATTTGGTAATCTTAATTATCCTAAAAACAACTGTACATGAAACTTTTAACATTTTTATTTTAACATGCAATAGTACATTACCATAAGTAGTATCTACGTTTCTACTAATTTTGTCTCGTACATATTTTTTTAAAAGCATTTGTAAAAATATATATCATTTTTAAAAATGAAAAAAATATTGTAATTTGAAAAATACTTTGCCTCCGATATGGCTCTGAACTGGCTCAATATAACTAACTCGATTTTAGCTCAATGAAATCTCTTGGAAAGACTAAAATTTATTTAGATGAACTTCATTTCAAAGTTATTAATTCAGCATAAAATTATTTGAATAAATAGTAATTTCAGAAATAAGATTTATAAATGTTGAAGAAATTTAGTGAAATGATAAAATAAAACATTTCAAAAATATTTTATTTTGGTCTATTCATCGATTACTCAAATAATATTTTAAACAAATTTGTCCAGGACTAATTTTAACCCTGTTCCTTAGCTGTTATCAATACTGATCAGGATATGTTTTGGAACCAACATACAAATACCAAGAGTTTTTCAAACAAAATAATGCTATATTTGTTTGGTTAATCACATATACATTTTAAAAAAAAATAAATGTATTAGAAGGAGAAAGGAAAACAACAATAAATATTTTATACAAACTTTTATTTATTTGCATTTGCATATATCTAGGGCAATATTATAGCTTTTTATCTACACATACACACACACATACATATATATATATATATATATATATATATATATATATATATATATATATATATATATATATATTTGTTTTTTCCCTACGTGGTAACCCCACACAAGGATCTTTTATTTAATTTTCCTTCATGCTCCATGCCTTAAAGACATACTACATGAATTACATTTGTTTACAATTTTTTTTTTCTAGTTTTACATGATATACATTTTTAGTTCAAATTTATATACATTAACAAACAAAAATACAAAGAATAAACACACAAAATTTAAATCGGAAAATTAAATATTAAAAGTCAATTACACAAAGTCAATCCAACAAAGCCATATATATATATATATATGTATAGCATAATATAAAATATGTTTTAGTGTTAAGATATATTAACATGTGATCGATTATTGATATTGTTTGTTTTTGTTTGATAAGGTTAACCTGCAATAAAAAAGTTATAAAATCTCATTGCTAATATTGATTCAATCTTTTCATACTAATAATCATAACTGGTGCCGAAACTAAGGAAATTACTTCAACATCACTTTAGCAGTTGGCTGGTGCGAAATTTGAAACTGTGAGTACCAATTTTATACGAACTATTAGTGGAATTGCATAAATATGGGAGAATCTGAGCAGATAAGCAAGTTGGAGCATCAGTTGGCTAAGGCTGTAGCGGAACTAGCGAAATTAGAATCACAAGTATCTATCGCGGCAGAGACGACGCAATTAGAATTGTTGAAGATTAGAACACAAAATTCTACATTTATACACGAAGTAATTGGTCAGTTAGAACCATTTACTGGAACAGTAGGGGACCTCGAACATTTTATTAAGAGAGCAGACCAAATTAAAGCCTTGATATTATCCCGGCATGAAGCTGGCACATTAATAGAGTCTGATGTTAAATTACTAGAGGCATCCTTAGTCGGGCGTATCTCGAGACGAGTATTAAACGCCATCCAAGGCGATCTAACATGTTCCTGGGACTCCTTGAAAGTAAAACTAAAGAAACTGTACGGTGGAGGAAGATGGACCCCAGAAGAAGACGTGTTTTATCTATTTAAGGAGCGACGAAACCAGGGCCAATCAGAAGGCGTTTTTGCAGAAAAACTCCTAATTCAATACAATAAATTGACAGAGAAAATGGTAGAAACCTACGGTCAAGCGGAGGGGGCACAGAAACTAGAATTCTTGAAAGGAATTTTGAAGGTACAACTGAATCACTACGTGGATCGTCCCGGTTCACTGCCAAGAGATCGAGATTTTATTGAGTGTGCGCATGAGCTCATAGATTCTAAGGAAAGAGAAGAAACGCGCTTCGAGAAACAGGAAACAGATTGGATAGAAGTGAAATCACCGAGGAGGAAATACAGAAGTCCGCCCAGGCAGGTCAATAAAAATAGCAAATTTGATAGACGGCCGAGCAAGTTCCCCGATGAGAGAAGGCGTAAACCAGAACAACGTTGTTATGAATGCAACCAGACTGGTCATATAGCAGCCCGGTGCAACCTTACGAGATGTTTTGAATGCGGCAGGCGAGGGCATCTAGCCAGGGAATGTCCAAAGCGAAACTCTCGCCAGAACAGGAGGGCACCACAACGTGAGCCAATCGAGGTTAATAACCAGGACTACAGCAACCGGAGGACTGGTAGGAGGAGCGGCAGGTCCTATACCAGCGGAGAATCTTCAGAGGAGGAGAGTTCCTGTTCCGAGCGCAGTGGCCAGGCAACGAGAAAAACCGAGGTAAGTGGAGGGAATCCTTGGAGGGAGGATCCTTCCGTGTCGAAAGTAGTAGCGGGACACCCACGTACTGATTGAGGGTACAGCGACGGGCGGGGCGACCAAGGGAGTAATTTGATAATTAATAATAGCGTTAGGGGTAAACATCGGACTAGGTTGCCCGTGGCGAGATTAGAGGAATCCGGAATCAAATTTTTGGTTGATACAGGGAGTACAAATTCGTTAATTAGCAAGAGGGGAGCGGAGAAATTAGGTATTTGGATCGGACGTAAACAGTGCAAATGTATAGTATCCACGGTTAGCGGCAGATGTCAGACCTTAGGCGAATCCTCTTTGTGTCTTAGTGAGCTAACGGAGCGGGATTCGCATATAAAAATTCACATTATTGAGCAATTATTGCCAAGTTATGATTTAATTATTGGTTGTGATATTCTACAGCGAGTGGGTTTAAAGATGAGAGTTAACAATAAGGAGTGGCGTTATAAAATAGGGAAACGAATGTACCGTATTACAAAGAAGGGAAATCACGAAGACATTAAAATCGGGGCCGCGGAATGTACAAAACAGGCAATTACACATTTAGTGAAACAAAACAAAGATTTATTTTACAAAGAAAACGAAGTTTTGCCAACAACGGGGAAAACGGTACATCGAATTCACCTGAAGACCGAATTCCCAATCTACGTTAAGGATAGGCGGTATCCCCAAGCCATGAGAGAAATTATTCGAGAACAATTGGAAGAGTTACGGACACAAGGAATTATCAGATATAGCAATTCCCCGTTTAATAGTCCTTTATGGGTAGTTGAGAAGAAACCAGGTGAACAGGAAGGCGAACCAAAGAAATATCGAGTAGTAGTAGACTACCGGAAGCTGAACGAAGCGACAAAAGACGAACGTTATCCTCTTCCTCGGGTAGAGGATATACTGGATCGACTGTCGGGAGCAAATATTTTCAGTACTCTGGACCTCAAAAGTGGTTACCACCAAGTTAGAATGGCGGAGGAGGATATCGGGAAAACAGCATTCTCATGGGAACGGGGCCATTTTGAATTTGTCAGGATGCCATTCGGGTTAAAAGGGGCCCCATTAACTTTCCAAAGACTCATGGACGAGCTACAGAGAGGATTAGGTGAAGATTTTTCCCAAGTCTATATGGACGACCTTATCGTTTTCAGCAAAACTGAGAAAGAACACGTTCAACATCTAAAGCAAGTTTTCAACAGAGTACGCGAATTCGGACTCAAATTATCCCGTGAAAAATCTAAATTTGGGTTAAAGGAAATTAAATTTTTGGGACACGTAGTTTCCTCCAGCGGGGTACAACCTGATGAAGGACGTGTAAAAGGTATTCGGGAGGCACCATTACCTAAGAATGCTCGCGGAGTTCGACGTTTTTTAGGTATGGTTAACTATTATCGGAAATTCATTCCAGGAATAGCAGAAATAATTCACCCGTTAACAGAAATATTAAAGAAAGGGAGGAGATTTCAATTAGGGCCGGAGCAATTATCGAGTATTCAGAAATGTCGTGAGATTCTTACCACTCGTCCGCTGTTAGCTTTTCCCGACTTCCGCAGGCCATTTAAAGTTACCACAGACGCGAGTGAAATTGCTATTGGGGCCGTATTGTCACAGAATTATGAAATAGGAGAAAAGCCGATATCATATGCAAGCCGAAAGTTAAGTGACGCCGAACGTCGCTACAGCGCTATCGAACGCGAATTATTAGCGGTAGTGTGGGCAATAGAATACTTTCGCCCCTATATATACGGAAGACGTTTCGAACTGATCACTGATCACAAACCCCTACTATCCTTAGACACTCTGAGAGAATCATCCGCGCGGGTTTCACGATGGAAAGAACGCCTCGCGGCGTATAATTTCCATGTTGTTCATAAAAAAGGAGTTGACAATGTAGTCGCCGACTGGTTGTCGCGGGAGCTGGTAGTAAATGCAATTGACGAAGAGGACATACCTACCGAACCTGACATGGAGGAAATCCTTAGAACACAAATAGACAGATCACAAGAGATACCCGAAGTCGACGAGGTTATAAATGATAAAAAATTTCAAATTATCATAAAATCGAAGCAGAGTCCGGGGCTGGAAACACACGCGAGTGTGTACGCGGGGTTATCAACGATTTTAGTCCATACACCTGCATCTATAGACGACAACGAGCTAGAGAGGATTTTCACAGAATTTAGTCAACGGGGCCGTACATGTTATGTTTATGTGAGAAATCGTGCAATTGTCGATAAAATGAAAAGATTATGGCGACAAGAGAGAATAGGAATGGGCTATTCACTCGTTAGGTGCTTACGACAAGTAGAAACAGTTACCGAACCGGCGGTACAACAGAAAATTGTCAATGATCACCACACTGGCAAAACGAACCATCGGGGAATGGAAGAGACCTTGCGGGCGCTGAAATTATTATATTTCTGGAAAAATATGGGCCGAACGGTACGGGATTATATCGCAAAGTGTGAAGTCTGTCAGCGCGCGAAATATGATCGACAACCTCCGGTAGCTGAACAAGTAGTGTCGCCCACCGCACCAGAACCACTACGCTTAATACAAGTAGACATTTATTCTAACGAGGGTCAATCATGGGTAACAATGTTAGACACGTTTAGTAAAATCGCTTTGGCTCATCCCATTGAAGAGAAAAAACCCCGAGCAGTATGGGAAGGGATTTTGCAATGGTGCGCGATTTATGGTGTGCCCGACGAAATTGTGTCAGACTGTGGCCGAGAATTTGACAATGCCTTTATTCGAAATGAATGTAAAACGCTGGACATCACTTGGCGACTAAACACCCCCCATCACATCAAAGGGAGAGGTGCGGTGGAAAGATTACACAACACTTTAGGTGAACACCTTAGATTATTTAAACTAGGAAGAAATTTGGATCCATTTGACGCTATGCCGCGAGCAGTGATTGCCTACAACAATACAATACATGCAGCGACGGGTTTATCTCCAGTAGAAATCGTTTTTGGTCAAAGGCGACGCGATAGAGGAGATCTCATCACAACTAATAATAATAAATTATGGGAGGCACTATATCAAGCTCGAGTAGAACGACAGACGTCGTGGAAAAAAATTAGAGAAAAACTAATTCGCGAAAAACAGACTCGCGTGGACCGCGCGAATAATCGCTCCGTAGTTTATAGCAAGGGTCCGCTAACATTAGGAACAACTGTGTACAGGCGGCTGAGAACAGCGAGAAATAAAACTGCCGCACGCTACGAGGGCCCCTATAAAATTATAACCATCAGGGAGAATAATTTGTTTACCATTCGGGACGTAAAATACCCGTTCAGATCACGTACGGTACATCTCGAAGAACTTCGTGTACCCCGAGAAGTATCAGGTCTCGAGTCTGGCTGCGGCGCTCAACAAGAAACTCCACGTCGTTAAAAATCAGTAATTAGTTTTAATGTGTTTTGTACAATTTAGATAATTTTTTTTTTGTTTTATATAATATTTTTTTTGCTTGTATAAATATGTGTAAACAGTTCTGTTATTCTTCAAGTTTCAGATAAATGCAAGTATTTTCTGTTATCATTTAAATTTAAAATATAGACCAGTTTTTCTTTTGTTTAAAGTATTAGAGTTCCTCCTTAAGAAGGAACTGGAGGGAGGAAGTTAGCATAATATAAAATATGTTTTAGTGTTAAGATATATTAACATGTGATCGATTATTGATATTGTTTGTTTTTGTTTGATAAGGTTAACCTGCAATAAAAAAGTTATAAAATCTCATTGCTAATATTGATTCAATCTTTTTCATACTAATAATCATAACTTGTATATATATATATATATAAGTTATGGTTAGATGTAAGTTTATATAAGAGTTAATCCTAGTCAATAGGGGAGAGAATAAAGTCAGTCTAGTTTGAGCAACCACGTGTTTTATTTCGAGCCTTCTTTCTTTTTTTTTATCTTTCTTAGTTCGAACCGACGTAAGTTATATATATATATATATATATATATATATATATATATATATATATATATATATATATATATATGTGTGTGTGTATATATGTATGTATGTATATATATATATATATATCTAGTGCCATATAAAAATTGTCTACATAGTAATTCAATAGCAATATCATAGGAGAAAAGTCAAAACACAAATACAAATACAAAAAAATATACATAAATATATACAAAGACAAATACTATCACAAATCTATAAGAAACATGTACCACTACAACCAATGAAGGGTCTTATGTACAGTACTATATAGGAAAAGCACTGTTTCTTGGTCTACGGTTGTGCAAGGAGGTGATTTGACCGAGATCACGCACAACCTTGAAAAATGAATCTTGACACTTCCATTCTGGTGAGTAAGCGAACACCTCAAGGCCAAGGGTTAAAAAAAAGGACCACAAAGTCCACCTGCAGAACAAGTTCTACCACCAGTGCCACCTTACTTAAATTTTTAATAATTTTATTGAGCATTAATACAGTCTGCCACACTGAAGTGCACTGGTAATAAGGATACAGTATTCACTCACACAATATCTGCATACGAAAGGAAAACACGGGCAGATCTACGAGGGGGGGGGCTTTCGGGCTGAAGCCCCCCCCCAAAATGGAAAAATAGAACCATGTTTTATGGGGAAAAAAAATAAAAAATACCTCTTAAAGTATTATTGTTCGTGTAATTACATTTAAAAGTACTTAAGGGATAACTTAAACAACATTGCATATAGGTAGTTAGTTTCTTTCTGTTTTTCCAAAGTAATTATCGTCATCTTTATGAAAAAAAAGGTTTCGGGCTGAAGCCCCCCAAAATTAAATCCTGGATCCGCTAGTGAAGGAAAATAAATATAAATAACTAAACTAAAAATATATATTTATATAAATAAAAAGATAAAGCAAATAAGATCACGAGAATCAATATACATTTTATTCAAGGTAAATAAAATAATATATTAAAGCTGAATGATAATAAAATAAATTCACATCTAGCCTTGCTTAAATAACTCAATTTCTGCTTAATTAATATTTATTTTTTTAAATGTGTGTAGATCCTGCACTGTTCATTCATCAAATATAAAACATCAGTTTCAGATATGATATACTTTCTTAAATAATGAATAATAAGATAAGGATGATCAAAGGGAATTCATCATTGACAGGAGATGAACTTGTTGACCGGCCACAAACAAAACCGCTGACACTATGCTTTTTTGAATGGCTATCTAAAATATGTTCAGTCGGATAATTTATTTAACATATGTTGATAATCAGTGGTACAGCCTCTTTTTTAGCAAATCATTAACATCCGCCTGAAACATCGTAAATAGCTTCATCTCATCGTAACCTACAACTATTTTATTTACAAAAACTTTGGGAATTGGGTAGTTTTCAATCTAGAGATCAGTAAGCTTTGTCGATTTAATTATGTACTAAAAACTTGTAAATAGCCATTTGCTTTCCACTTGAATCATAAGATAACTTGAGCACAAAATCGATAAACAAGGTAGTCCTACAAAAATATTGGACCGTTTGTCCTACACGACCTCGTTATTTTGACAATTTGGCGGTGTAGGCCACGCCAAACGGCTCAATATTTTTGAAGGTCTTATTTATCGAATTTGTGCTCAAGTTATTTTATGATTCGAGCGGAAAGAAAATGGGTATTTACTCGTTTTTAGTATCTAATTAAATTACAAAGTTTGCTCCTCCCCCTGGAGATGATTCGTTGATGGAGGAACGGGTCCAGAGGAACGGCTAAATGGGACGGAGGAATGGGGAACGGTATCAAAGCATCGAGCTCATCTTTTGGCTCCTCTGGGTTTTTCTTTATATTTGACCACTCATCACCACAGGCGTATTACGGGGGGGAGGGGGCTTTTGGGCCGAAGCCCCCAAAAATGGTAAATATAACCATATTTTACAGAAAAAAGTTTTAAAAACTATATCTTAAAGTATTCTTGTTCGAGTAATTAATTGAATAGGACTTCAAGAACCAATTAAACACCATTTCATATAGTTAAATAATTTCTTTCTTCTTTTCAAATTAATTATCGGCGTGTGTGTGTGTGTGTGTGCTTAAAAAAGCTTTTATATTGTCGTAAAAATAATTTTATCATAAAATTGATAATCCTCCTTAAAAAACTTGAAAAATCAGGTATTGCTTACCCAAATGAAAAAAGAAAATTGATGGTGTAGTACTTAAAAAAAAACTTTTAAAAAATCAGCTTATGCACAAAAAAACTTAGGTAAACCCAATTACAAATGAATGTGAAAGAATTAAACTAGAAGTTCCTACACATTAGAACTCGAATTGGTACTACACATCAAATACGCTTTGATATCATCTCTCCAATTCCTTAACAGCTCAGAGGATAAACTCCATCTGAGAAATGGAGGTTTTCGAATATTAAATTAAAATATTAGAAATATATTACGATTATTTACAGAATAAATGAGTATCGAGAAATCAATCTCGTTGCATAAGAATGGTTTTTGAATTGAGCACTACTCGCATTCTTACAGAAATATAAAAGAACAACGAAGTAAATATTAGGGAATACAAAATAACTGCAGGTCAATAATGTTAAATATAAAAAATGTAGTTGTTACTAAATAATGCATATTATAAAATTACTAAAACATTTCATTTAATTCTAATAAATAAAATCTTAGGATTAATAAAATCATTAATAAAATTGTTTTGAGGAATTGAAAAGATCCTTGTTTAATATACGATTAGTTAATTATAATAAACATGAAAATATTCCTATTATTTTACAAAAGAACACCTTAATAAAAGGTTTAATTCAGAAATAAAACAACAAATGTCAGAAGGATCTAATAAACGAAAGAAAGGGAAGACTCGCAAATTAGCCACCCGAAGACCGTGAAAGAAAAGGCAGAAGAACATACGATTCAGTGAACGAAAAAAAAAACACAGCGGTCATCTTGTTCATTGTTCATGAATAAATCCCACCTCCTCGAGTCAAGGTCAATAAAACTACCAGGTTCGCTCACTCAGAAATGCGTGGTGGGGGAATTTGAAACGTGACGTAAGGAATAGACTGCCAGACCTACCTATTACTCTTTCAAGCCTATCAATGAAGGCTTATTTCAACATTATTGTGCTTTTTTTTTCTGTTTTCTTGTTTAATTTATTGAGAACAATACTTTTCTGTATTTTTGACGTTTGATTGAAGACAATTTCAAGTAGATAAATAAATAAATACGGCTATTAATCTAGAATAAAATGCTATGAAAATTACAGGCCAGGCCTGAAATGAAAAGAACGAAATTGATATTAAGATTATTTATAAATTCTTTTTTTCAAAATCTCTGTAAATAATGTATAAATATATTACATAAATAGAAAAAACTAAGATTTATATTTATTTAGAGAACATTTTAGCACAATGTTTTTGTAATTTTGTTTGTAGATCTCGTGGGTATTTCTTTCAATATTATAACGATATTATAAGGGTGAAGATCTTTGTCAGGATTTGCAGTCAAAATTTCTTTAAATAAATAAATTTAATTAAAAAAATAAACAAATTTTACTGCAAATCCTGATAATTTATTTTCACCTTATAATCTTAAATCTTAACAGTCAACTACTTATCCGTCTCTAAAATAATATTATAACGAGTATTTATTTTTTATTTTTAATAACATGTTATAGAGAATTCGTTTGTTCTTATTAGTATTTCTTGTATTTCTCATAATAACATAATTATTAATAGAATCCTATAGAATTCCAGGTACAAAATGAGCAGATGCATCTTGCAACAATAATCTAATTGACACAAAGAAGATGGAAAAGAAAATTTCATTTCATACTTTTCCAAAGGACGCTCGAAGAAAAGATTGGATTTTAAAATGTAAATGTAAAAACAGCTTCTTGGTTTTGCTGATGATATTGACATAATAGGTAGGTCTGAACGGGCTCTCAGAGAAGCGTTTATAGGCCTTGAAGCAGCTGCAAGACCACTTGGTCTAGAAGTCAACGAGAGGAAAACTAAGTATATGAGAGTTGGTGGTGAGGTGGATCTGAACTCTTCATTTGAGGTAGGTTCTTTTAAGTTTGAGAGAGTGAAAAGTTTTATATACCTTGGGTCTGAAATTAATAGCAAGAATGACATGGCTCAAGAAATACAAAGAAGGATCACGGCTGCCAATAGATGTGTCTTTGGACTTGGCCGACACTTAAGAAGTAGGTACCTCTCAAAGAAGACCAAGCTGATCATATACAAGACCCTTGTTCGGCCTGTTTTGACATATGGCTCAGAGGCTTGGAGGATGAATAAAAGGGATGAGATGAAGCTGAGTGTCTTTGAGCGAGGAGTCCTCAGAAGGATTTATGGTCCAGTAAAGGAGGGTGATGTCTGGAGGAAAAGAAAAAATAGGGAGCTCAGTTCTCTCTATGCAGACATCGACGTAGTCACGTATATTAAACTGGCCAGACTAAGGTGGGCAGGGCATGTGGCCAGAATGAGCACCCTTGAAATACCAAAAAAAATAATGATGGAGGAGCTGCACCTCGTAAGACGGGTAGGAAGGCCGAGGACGAGATGGTTGGACAACGTGGCCTATGATGCGAGAACCCTGCTTGGTGTGCGGAACTGGAGAGCTGCGGCAGAAGACAGAGCCAACTGGCGGAGGCTCTTGGAGGAGGCCCAGTCTCGGTAACGGGATGTTGTGCCATACATGATGATGATGAAATGTAAAAATATTGCAAAAAAAACAAATATTTAAAAAAAATTTACTATCTTTTTCTTAGGAAACAAAATGTAGAAAGCCTTTCTTTCAGCAACTGGTATTTAATAGAATCAAATTTTTAAATACCCAATTATTTTTGCAATTAAGAAAACATGAAATCACAGCCAAAATACTTGAGAAAAATCACTACATATAGGATTACTTATGACATAAAAATGTAATATTTACAAAAATTCACTTAAAGAAAACGTTTTTTTAATGTTAGATTAAATACTTTTTCTTTTTTTTTTTTTCAATATTTCTATTATTTTATATTATACTCTGTATTAATTTAAAAAGTAGTATTGTGGTACTTTGCAAAAAATCATACATCAACTTGTTAATTTTATTTTACATTTTATTTGCTTCAGAATAAACCAAATATCAAATCAACCTTTCTCTCACCTTTCAAATTTATTAAAATTAATAAGTTATTTGGCAATATAGTATTGATTTAATGTATAAAAGTAAATAATAATCTTAAAATGTCCAGAAACAAAGGCCGAAGGGGTAAAATCAGTCTTTTGGTTAGGTCAGATTGTTCCCCACCATTTTCACCATTGAGTGAGGGAACCTGGTAATTTTACTGACCTTGTCCTTGGGTATAAACAAAACTGTCTAAATACAATACACTACCTTAATGAAATCCGAAAACAATATAATAATAAGGGCCTAGTTGGGGGAGGGGGGCCAAAAACATAAGGAAATATACAAATTTAAAACAATTAGGAGAGGTCTTTCAGGCTGAAGTCCTTCCCCAAAATGGTTAAATGTAACCATGTCTTATGGTAAAAAATATTAAAAACCATCTCTTACAGTATTATTGTTCGTGTAATTAATATGACTTCTAGAATCACTTAAACACCATTTCATATAGGTAGTTAATATCCATCTATTTTTTCCAAAGTAATTATCGTTATATATATGAAAAAAAAATTTGGACTGAAGCCTCTCCAAAATTAAATCCTAGTAAGAACAGATAGATAAGATCACAGGAATGGTTTATTGCTTGCTTATAAGTCCACTGTAATTTCTGAAATCCGTAAGTTCTGTAAGCATATAAGTAACTCTTACATATACATATACTCTTACTCTTACATATACCTGTGATTTTATCTATAATAATTTGATAATACAATAAAAATAATTAGATAAAGTTTAAACATAATTTTATGTTCAAGTAACTTATTGTTAATAGTATTGAGTGTTATGACATGTAGCGCTCCTGTTGGCGAATCATTCAAATTTATGAAGTAATGACACACTTGTTATTTCACATTTCTTATAATACGTAATATCTTTCATCTAATTCAAACTAATTATTATTAAGTTTTTAATTTATCAATTCATATCTCTTTATAAATCTAGGAACAGTGTCCTGGTACTTTTAAGAAAGTAAATATAATGCAATAAAAGATATTAATGCCCGCACCCTGCCCAATTATTTGAATTACTCAATTATACCGAAGTTCCCTCTAAAGTATGACGTATTAGGCAAGGAGTGATTATTTTGGTTTAGTAATGTTTTGGCCCCAAACAGCTGACTAGTAGGTTATTAATATGGTTTCCTTTGTATCCTATTTTCGACGTAGTTTCTTTACTATCTACTGTTCTGGGAAAATTTCACTTGCTAGTTAATTACTATGGGAACTTAATTTTATCTTATAAAAGAAGTTAATTTTTTCACAACATAAAATGGTTGAGCCCATATTTGATTACCAATTCCGTCTGATATTAATTGGTGACAGTACAGTGGGAAAAAGTTCATTGTTGAAATACTTCACTGATGGAAAATTTGCTGAGGTGATTCATTTCTTTGTTTTATTGAATGATAAGTATCATTAAAATTAATAGGTTGTAATAATTTTATGTGGATTTTAAGGTGTCAGATCCAACTGTGGGAGTTGATTTTTTCGCTAGACTAATAGAAGTTAAAAACGGTACTAGAATAAAACTTCAACTTTGGGATACTGCAGGACAAGAAAGGTTTAGGTAAGTTTTTGAATTTTATTAATTCACTTTAGCCTTTCATATCTAACCTTATCTCATGTTAATCTTGATTAGTGATTTTATGTTAATGCTAGCATACACTGTTAAAGGTTAATACAGATTATAACTGTTTTAAATAATGAATTGATGCTTCCAGGTCAATTACAAAATCATATTATAGAAATTCGGTCGGTGCTCTCCTGGTTTATGATGTTACAAATCGAGCAAGTTTTGAGAATATTCCTCACTGGATGACCGAAGCTAAACGTCATATTGAACCTCACTCTCCGGTCTTTGCCTTAGTTGGTTGCAAAGTTGATTTAGTCAAATCAGGAGTACCCCGTGAAGTATCTCTTGAAAGTGCTACAGAATTTGCACAGCGCCATGGAATTTTCCATATAGAAACATCAGCCCGAACTGGACATAATGTCGAAGCTGCTTTTACTGCAGTGACACAAGAAGTATACAATAGAATCCTTTCAGGGGAATACAAAGTTGAAGATGGTTGGGATGGGATTAAGGCAGGATTTGTCCGACCCAGTGGTATGGATTTCAATTTGGTTGAAGCTGAACCTGCCAAGTCTACATGTTGTTAAGTATCTTTAGTTTTATTATAATTATAATCGGATCAGACATAAGTTGTACTATTAGTAGAACAAATAGTTATGAGATCAGATGTCTCTTAATTAATGTTTAATAGTCACCAATTGGAGCTAAGTATCTTAGAATGTGTGAATTTTCAGGATTGCATATTTTAAATATGCCTAGATATTGCTCTCAGGAAAATATAGTAATAAAATATATGTTTTGGTATTTACCAGAGCATATTGGATTAAACAGATAATATTATCTAGTTTTGTGTAGATATCCTGGAAATCAAAACGAGTTATGAAAATACTGAGTTAGTTTCTTCTTTCCAATTTTGGTTATTTGATATGATTACTCCTGATCTCCTATCTATTTTTCATTTCAGTAATTGGAAAACGTGAGACACTAATGTATAGATTTATTAATATTAGTTTCTTATTATTTAATTTGTAATCTCAACTAACGTTTTGTTTAATCTGAGTTGCTAATTTACTCAGGAATACAATTAATTGTGATATTGGTAGTTTCAAAATGTTAGAACTGTTTTGTAAGCTGGTTAAATGTATGTGTAATCTTGTGAATTAATGTTCAATCCATGAATACATGGATCAAACCATTGGGTTCAAATCATGAAAAAATTTGCTAGCTGTCAACCAAAAATAAATAATTAACTGGTCTATTTCACCCAATTTAATGTAAGTTTTATTAAGCAAGAACCTCTTGAATTAAATCTAATATTTTTATTTTATTTAATCTAGTTTTTTTTTTTAAAAGGTGCACCAATTTTTTAATTAGTTGTAACTTAATTTAGTTTTATTTTATTAATTTTGCTGAAAGTAACTATTTTTACTAATGTTAATGACAGTTATCTATGTATTATAGGTATGGATCATTAAAATTATTTTATGGTTTTAGATGTATATAAATAAGATGTAAATTAATTGTATATCATGTACATTAAAAAAAAAAATATTAAAAATTGTGATTCATTTTATTACCTGTTCGACTTAAAGATGTGGGTTAAAAAATTATAGGTTAACAATAATAACAAAAATAATTTGATCTGTAGAATTGGACAATGTAATTTCAATGTGGGCATTATATATTTAAACTGATCAAACTTCTGTACAATACTTCCATTAGGACTACATCATAGCATTTATAATATTTACATAGTATGTTGTATGTTTATTAATATACATTAAAAACGGACTATTTATGAAATAAAAGCATTATATGTATGGTATTTGGGACAGCAATAGTCTGATAAGAATGGAAATGTATTTTTTAAGGTATATTTGTGATATTCATTTAGTCATTTGATCCTTAAATCACTATATTTTTATTAATCTATAAAAGTGTTTTATTTCTTTGTGTGGAAGACTGATGTATAGGTGCATGTTATTTCATTTCTGTGTCAAACACCAAAAATTTTCCTTTAGATGGAATAAGAATTAATTGTGCTTGATAAATTAAAATGTAATTTAAAGTCAAATAGAGTGAAGTTACAGCAGCAAACTACAAATTGTAAAATAGCAAATAAATTAGTGCTTTCAAGTACAAGCTTTTTTGTCACTTAACCAAAATCCCTGTAAAAAAGATATATGTTGATTTTTCTTTTTATTGTAGAAAAGATTAGTGTGTCCAATGGAAAAATCATCAAACATTAAATATTATTAATACTAAATAAAAAGTGGTTATTTAGAAAATATTCAACTGACATTAAATACAGAACCAAATAAAATAATAAATTTAATAAAATTGTGTTTGTATGTGTTAATCAGTATAAAAAACCTTACATTTCAAGAATAAACTAGACCTAGTTTAATATTATATTAGCAGTAGCCTTGAGAGACTAACATTTTTACTTTCAGGCTGGTCTTGCGCAAGAGTCTCGCAACAGTTTTGCAGTTACCTATTATTCTATTACTATAGAGAATTACTGTAATCTTTCAGATAGGGGAAACCTAACTAAGCCCAAATGAAAAATCGGATAAGTTAAATGCCAAAGCGTATTAGTTATACCAATTTTTTACATATAATAACTAAAATTTGAAGTATGAATAACTATTTTGCCTTAAATTTTATTAACAAAAATTTTTTTTTTGGTTAACCAGTCTCGGTCTTGGTCTTGCAACAGTCAAGGGGTCTTGGTCTTGCACTTTGCAAGTTTTTTTTTTTAACAATATCATTGTACTGATTCGGTGGATTTTATATACCTTTTTTTCAAAATTAAAAATAATTTTAAATATTTACATTTAGTTAAGAATTATCGTTTCATTTTCTTGGAAACATGTGGTTTCCGTTAAATAATATTAGTTTTTTGAAATTATTATTTATAATTTTTTCTCACTCAACATTACCTTCTATGACTTTGTTAGATATTGTTTTTCTAAAATAAACATTTTTCCAACGATATATTATACTTTTACATTCAGTCTGTTATTTTTGGAAATTCATTTTCAACCTCAAAACACATTTTTCTCTTTTAGCCAATTAAAAAACGCAATCATACTTTATATTCGGCCATTTTTTAATTTTTAATGATGATAAGAGAGTTATTTTTTTTTAATTTGACCAAATTTAAGGTACTTTAGAGGAAGACATATTCAACATTAAGGATTTAAGTCCTGAAAGATGGAATCAATGTGGATAAGACCTACATGATCTTAAATATCACTTAATAATACAGTGATATACGGAGTTTAATCAAAATCGTTAAAGCCCGTTTTGGGAAAATAATAAAAATGTGTAACATCATTCAAATAAACTGCCACTTCCGGTTAGCAGATTTCCAGGAAAAAGTTGCTGTAACATCTCGCGCATATATCTATCTTAAATACGTAATATCAGTTTCTTACGACTTTCGTTTTTGAGCTAGACTGATAACACACACACACACACACAAACAGACCATTTTGCAATACTTGCGATTTTTCTGTAAAAATGGTTATATTTTATTATTTTGAGGGGGGAGGGGTTCAGCGCGAAAGCCCCCCCCCTCCACGTAAATCAGCCTGTGCTTTATTAGGATCTGGAATGGCAAAATTAGTTTAACTGAGAGAAGGAAAAACATCTGTAAGGAATCAGGGATTGGAATGAGATAAAGGGATAGAAAAGTTTTGTTATTAAATAATTTGTTCTCATTGTTAATAGTTATAAAAAATGAATACATTTAAACTATGAAAGAATTTTATTATTAACTATAAGAGAAAAAAGGGAAAAATAGTTTTCCTGATTGAAATACAATTTCTTGAAATAAGAGTAATAATAAAGGTGTACAATACAAACTGGAAAGCTAAAGTTTTATAAAAATTAATAACTTACTAAGCATTAAACAATGGAAAGTGATAAAAATAAATGAAAAAAAAAACTATTGATGTAATTAGATAATAATTTCTATTTGTATTTCATTGGATAGAAAATGAGAGTTTTCATGGAAATCGAATGGGATTTCAATACAAACTAAAGAAAAAATATTAAACATTTATTGGTTTATTTTATTTTTAATAATGGAACCATTGTAATCGACCGATTCAATTAAATAACTAAACCGTCCCTCAAAATTGGAGTACGTCGAAAAGTACGTCCCTTACAAGATGGCGGCCGAAAGACCTGCGTCGTGTACACCATAGCACCTGAAATAATGTACTGATTTCAATGAAACCGGGCTAAAGTCTTCTCTTCGGAAACCCTTAAACTTAATCTATATGCATACTTCAACGAAAATAATCAGGAAAAAGAGTGGTAAAATCTGATTTCAAAAGAACTCATAAAGTTTACACCAGTTTGTGCTTTTTATAATCAGGCGGTTATTTAAAAGTTTACAATGTATCCTATAAAAAAAAATTGATACGCGCAACACACAACTTTCACTTACCGATCTACTTTGAATAGAAATTATTTTCTGACAACACTGGGCTATTATAAATTTTTTTGAATTGCATTTTAAACGGAGCTAAAGCTTAAAGCTTACGGATAACTAGTCATTAAGACCACTATAATTACAAAATGTCTATTTAATATATCGACGACAGGCATTAAAAATGTATTCACTCCATCTGCTTTTATAAACCACAGAATGACTAACACCAATTTCAACATTTTTGAGTGATGTCATTTTAGTGATATTTTTAGTTGAAAAAGTTATCTATGCAGACCATCCAGCATTTAATTTTGGGGGGGGGGGCTTTAGCCCGAAAGATTTTTTTCATATATATAACGATAATTAATTTGAAAAAAAAAAGAAAGAAATGAACTACCTATATGAAATGGTGTGATTCTTGAAGTCCTATTAAATATAATTACACGAACAATAATACTTTAAGAGATAGTTTTTAATATTTTTTTCTATAAAACATGGTTATATTTTACCGTTTGGGGGGGGGAGGCTCTCCCCCCCCGTAAATCCGCCTGCCTGTGATGCAGACAATGAGTAAGTTGATTCCAGAGGTGGTGATTGCAGGGTTGAAATACAGAACTGAGAATAAAGGTATAAATTTAGGTACTACTTTCTTATGAAAGATGTTCTTAGGAAAGACACTTTATTCAATATCTGTAGAAAAAAGGTTTTTTTAGTCTCAACAATTAAAAAAGTATATTTTAAATTTATCCAAATTTTCGCCTCTTCAGGGAAAAAAACTAGAGACCATATCTTTTCTCCTAATTGTCCGATTGTTTTGATTTTTTAGGAAATTCCACGAACTTTTAAAAAACCATATACAATATTGACAAAAAAGTGTATACTTTTTGAGTTAATCGGAAATTAATTTTAACATCCCTCTTAACTTTTTTTCCAGCTTCTTTTCGTTGGAGTGTGTTGTATAGATAAATTTAAAGGGTGTCGAGAAAATGACTTTAGCGAAGTTTCATTGAAATCGGTACATTCGTTTAGGCGCAACAGTCTATAGCAACGCAGGTTTTTCTGCATTTTTGTAACTCTGAATAATGCGAAATGATTAACTTAAATAAACCATATTAAAGATACTTTAGAGGAAAAATATATGAACATTGGGCATTTAAGCCCTGTAAAGTGTCATCAACGGAGATAAGACCTAAATGATATTAAATACCACTTAATTATACAATGATACACCAAGTTTAATCAAAATCGTTAGAGCCGATTTTGAGAAAATTGTAAAAATGTGTTTCAGCGTTCATATAAAGTGGCACTCCGGTTAGCCGATTTTAACGAAAAAGTTACTGTCACCACTAGCGGATTCAGGATTTAATTTTTTGGGGAGGGAGCTTCAGCTCGAAACCTTTTTTTTTCATAAAAATAACGATAATTACTTTGGAAAAACAGAAAGAAACTAACTACCTATATGAAATGGTGTTTAAGTTATTCCTTAAGTACTTTTAAATGTAATTACACGTACAATAATACTTTAAGATCTATTTTTTAAATTTTTTTCTCATAAAATATGGTTATATTTTTCCATTTTGGGGAGGCTTCAGCCCGAAAGCCTCCCCCCCCGTAGATCCGGCCCATATACAAACCTTAAATACTTAATACTACTTTTCGTTTATGAGCTAGACTGATAACACACACACACACAGACCATTTAGCAATACTTGGTTATTTGAACTCAGGGGACCTCAAAACACGTATTTCCGTTGAAAACTGAGATTCGAAAATTTTCAGGAACGCAATACTTACCCTTACTATATATTACATATATACTTAAGTGAAAGTAAAAAAATTGTTAACGGGATATTTCTACAGCAAAGCTTGTATCCTTCATTCTGGTTTTTGAAAGAGTTACATCAATGATGAAAAAAAATAATATTTAGACCAACATTAGGAATTACCTTTTATTTATTTTTCTTTACATTACTTATATCTATTTATTTCATTTTCCATCAAATTTGCCACTACGTTGTAAGGCATCAAGCAAATGTGTTGGCGTTTATTTTATCTTCTTGTATTCTTGATACTTGCTTAACTTTTTAGCAGATCTCTATGATATTACCTTTTTAGTCATCTTTGAGTTTCACCAGGTAACAGGGAGGAAGATAGAGATAGAATGAGTGGATTTGGATGATTGAGAGTACAAGAATGAAATGTTGTGTATGTAGGATTTTACTTTTGGTATGTTCATGTCTGTGTGTATGATGTGATTAAAAATAAACCAAGGAACATTGACGATTTTATGAAGTATTTTGTTTATGTGTGAAAACCTTAGCACTTCATATCATGGACTAAACACATTATTAAAATTTCCTCGAAAACGGTTCTAATGATTTTGATCAAATTCATTATCTCAGGGTAAAATTAAGTAGTTTCAAATAAAATGTAGGTTTTATTCTGATTGATGTTCTCTACCAGGGCTTAAATGGCTAATTTTCAATATAAGCTTCCTCTAATTTATTTTATTTGAAACAATTGACCATTTCACATAAATCTATAATATAAAAAATAGTTAAATATGAAAGATCATAATGGAGAATAGTTGTAATTCAGGAACGAAAAGAACCGGAGTGCACCCAAAAGATAAGAACATGCTTCAATATTTAACATGAGCTTAATATAATAAGGACTGCGACAATATTATGTAAATATACATATGCGGTTATCATAAATGCTATTGTTGGTATTATTTAATATTTAATTGTATAGATTACAGCTATATAAATATTAAAATTTGTATATATAAGGATACTTATACAAATAAAAATACCCCCAATGAAATATAAATAAATATAGTGTCTATAATTTTTACTTTCACTTTCCCTTTGTCTGAAAATAATTATTTCTGTTAAGAAGAGGGTGGTAAGTGAAAGTTGTGTGACGCACGCACCGCACCACATTTTTTTGTTAAAAGGTGTTGAACCAACAGGTCATCAATGCCTTATATTTTTATATTAAACAGGCTTCTAAAATTGATAAAGTAATACTTTCATTCAATAAAATAATTTTTATTAATATTCAGTTAATGTAAAACTTATGATTTAAAAAAGGAACCTAGTTAACATTAGAGTGTTTGTGTATTTTCATTTAAATAAAAAGAAGAGAAAAGTGATACTTTTCTTTGGTTATTCAATTAACTTTTATTATCAGCTGCATGGTATCAATTCAAATAGGGTTCAAGATAAGATTTATCATTGACTGATATTGCACACTCGTCGACAATAATTTATCTGATGCCTGATATTGATATCTTTATACCAAAAGAAAGCTAATTACTTATTCATGAATAGCTACACTCTATAATATATGAACATTAATAAATATAAATATCATTCCTATACTATTATATAATGTATTAGCAACACATTTAATTAATAATAAAATAATATTGCTTAATAGTTTTGGAAACATTAATGTCTAAAATAAAAATTAATGGAATAAATTTCAACTACAAAAACAACACATAGAATTAAATAAGAACTTTGATTATGTAGGATCTATTTATCTTTCACTTATTCAGCAAGACCTTGGGATAAGTTGTATTATGTTTCTTTTATCTTCAACTATTTCATATTAAAACGAAAAAACATTAATTTTATACAAAGTAAACAGGTTAAACAAGTTAATGTTCAAGGTTCGACTGAGCTGCTCATTAATCTGCGGCATCTGGCAAGACGACTTATTTAACAGCTTATAATTAGTATTGACTTGCATAAGAGGGAAGAACTGCCCTTTAATGTTATACATCCATAAATAAATTAAAATTATTAAATAGAGGAAAACTTAATAGAAATAATTTGGAGAAAGGAGTTAAATCTTCGAGAAATGCCTTAACATTTAGCATATAAATCATTTCATGAGAATAAAATATCCATCTAGTTACTTCTACTAATATTTTAACATAAATATCTGAGTTAAAAAAGATAAAGGAAACAATTATAGGTATAAATGTATTTATATTTTGTAATAAACCATGCATCCATATTGAGTAAATACTGTAATAATTAAAATTTCTAATAACTGAAAATTATGACACAACATAAAGAAGGGTGAAAAAAGAAGTTTCAACTATCAATCGATTTCTTAAATGATATGGTAAAAATATATCAGCAGATCATGTCTTAAACATTTATTTAAAACAAAAAGAATCTTTATAAAAAGGTGAATGAAATAAATATACAACAAATTAATCTTCCAGAAAAAAATACTGGCCAGCTCTTTTCTGCTCAACATCCTGAAAAACAAACCAAAAATAAAATGAAAATTTCACATCAATAATTAAATACAAATAGTTAATAAAATTTTCTGAAGAGCTATTGTATCTTTTTGTTAACAATAGCGATGCAATACTAAATGAATAAAACACTTTTATTTGCATTTAAATTGCTTTGATGACAGGGCGAAGTAAAAACACCTTGGTCAATATTATTCAATGGTACAAGTAGAAAGATAAACAATTTGAATTCAAATAATAGATTTAAAAGGTTCTACCGTCCATCCAAGAGTATTCAATGAACAAGAAAGGCTTCTTGTAGGAAAAATTAATAAAAAGAAAGCCCTCGTTAAGTGGTCTTTAGATTGCCTTTGAGATAACAATAGAAATGAAAAAGGAAATTCGTCCACAAAATATAAGAATTCTTAAAGCAGCACAATACATTGGAGCATCCAAGTATTTAGTAAAAACCTTTATGCCAACGGGATGTCAGACTCAGATGCTCTTAATTTTAACCAAATTTAAGAAGGTGATTTTATAACCACTAACATTCTACATCATAACAAACTAAATCTGTATCTGCAAGAAATAGACAAGATTTTTTTTCTCTTTAATATACCTATATAATGAATATTTATAAATGATTGATGATATATTTTTCATGCTTTCTGAATTTTTTTTTTTCGGTTGGCGCTATAGACCTTGTAGATCTCTGACCGCGAGATGTGGTCTTCTAGACCACATCCCGATTCCTGATTTAAGTAAATGGGGGTAGGGTCGTCAGTCCTATGCCTGGTAGGTGTGAGTTGGCTCCAGTAGAATGACAGGCCTCACAAACTCGGGGGAGGGCCTCTGGCTGCGTGGCTTCCATCACTGGTGGATGGTCACCCATCCAAGTGCTAACCACGCTCGGCATTGCTTAACATGGTTACCAATTGGAAGTGCCTTAGCCCGCACGGCTACCCCAGTACCTTATGCTTTCTGCATGCTGGATTAATAGTTTTCAATTCCGCTCTTATTCCTAGTTTTTAAATTCCACCGTAATTATTACTCTCTTAAATTATTTGCAGAAAATCATATGAGTTAAATTATATTGCTATTAGTAAAATATTAAAACAAAAACATACAGTGACAGTTGATGAGGGTCGAGAGTTGGGCTTCAGGGAATCTGAATTTTGCAATAATCTGAACTAAAATTTTGCAATATCTAGTTGTAGGATTAAGTACAACTTTCCTAAAATGCTATTCAATTTTAAAAGGTTTTACTGCCCGACAAAGTGATTGGAAAAGTAAAAAAGAGATGGAATGCTAGAGCAGTCTGTCTTCATGTGAGCCCACCCTGCCCAGCAACTGCGACCACTATTGTTTGTGATCTAGAGACCACTATATCTTTGAAAGGTTTATAGACTCTAAAGTTGTAATTTAAGGTGATTTCTTTAATCCAAGTTTACTACAATTGACTCCGGAAAACTAAAATACCACTGGAAAAGTATTCTGTGTTATCAAAGGTTCAAGCTAAAATTACTAATAAAAGTTTTCAATTCATGCTTTTGGTTAGTATAAAAATAACAAATAATTGCAAAGGTGTAGGAGGAACATTTTTTTTTTTTTAAATTACAATCTACATCCCTGAAACAATTTTCAAATACATCACAATATCAATATTAATATCACTTCACCTTGACAGAATTAGCTTTGTTTATCCTTGGCCTGTAGTTATTGGGATCTCTACGGAATGTAATCTCAAGTACTTCCAAGAACCTGTTCATCCCAGCAAGAAGGCTCTGTGGGGCATTAGCTGTTGTTTCAACCGAAGGCATTCCTTCAAAAACAATGACTCTATCTGAGAGGTAAGTAGCCATAATAAAATCGTGCTCGACAACGAATCCAGTCTTCTTAGCATGTAGAATAAACCTAGAAAAAAATAAAATAACATAGGAATATTAAATTATTAATTGTAGTAACAGTACAGCATGATAAAGATCAAGCATGTTACTTGATGTCCCACTAAAAATGAATAACTTGAGCAATTAAACTTAAATATTGGTTCAACCGTTTGCTCAAATAACTGTTTTATACATATAAGCAGTCAACTTAACACATAATCCTCCTTGTGTCTTTGCCATGGTCAGGTAAAAGAAGTATTTTTTCTTAATAATTTCAAAAAACTACTTTTTTTCTGTTCTATTTAATACAGATAATAAGCATTTAAAAAGGCATATACGTCGAAATAATTAGAAAAATCTGACTTGTACTTTACTTTTGTTTAAATAATTATTCAATAGCTTTTCCAATTTTTTGTTCATTTACTTTTTTTAATTAATAGTTCTGGTACCAGATTATTAAGAGGTAAAAGAATTTCTTCTAAAGCAGTAAAATCAGATGTACTGTAACTGGTTTTAGAAGTAATTGTTTCATCCAGAGATGGGCTAAATCGCAATCAATGATTACAACTGAAAATGAAACTTAATGACCACGTTGATTTTATACTTGATACAATACCACTATAAATATAGCAAAAGTAAGAAACGATTACCTGATTACAATCATAATCATAATCCTGATTACGATTACAATCTAATCAAAATCGTAATCACGTAGTCAAATTTACTGTAATTGTAATCACATAATCAAATTTACTGTAATCGTAATCATGTAATGAAAAAATAAACTACACACATTTTTCCTCTATATAGATATAAGCTAAAAGGAAAACAATTATAAAACATTTTCTATTTTCTTTTAGTTGGTGGGAACACTTTATATGAAAATGCTCTGATTTAAGATAGCACGATTACATATAAAGTTTTTTCATTCGCTTTTCCTTTTTAATCTCGTGAATGAAGGACCAGTTGTTCACCGTTCCAACAGTTTTCCGGCTATGTAGAGGTAGGTGAAAATGAGTAATGGTGTAGAAAATTTTCTGAATTTTCATACGCTTTCCTTTTTTTATTTCATGAATAAATGCCTGGTTTGTCACAGTTCTAACCATTTTACAGCAAATTAGAGGCAGACTAATGGAAACAGGTGTGGTACAAATTTTCATTTGCTTTTCCTCATTTATCTAGTGAATGAAGGATCAGGTTATTACCATTCCAACAGTTTTCCAGCTATGTAGATGTAGGAAAAAATGGGAAAATGAAGTGGAAAATTTTTCAAATTTTGATTATCCTCTCTATCTCGGGAATGAAGCATCAGCTTTTCACAGTTCCAACACTTTTCCAGCTATGCAGAGGAGAGTGAAAATAGGGGAATATTGTAGCAAATTTTCATACGCTTTTCCTCCTTAACTCGTGAATGGATGTTCGGTATTTCACCGTTCCAACAATTTAATAACTAGGTCGGAAATTTAGAAATAGGCCAGTGGAAACAAGAGGGGTAAAAATTTTCTGAATTTGTATTCACTTTTCCACTTTTATTAAGGGAATGAAGAATCAATTTTTTACAGTTCCAACAGTTTTTCAGCTATGTAGAGCATGCGAAGAAACTGGAGAAACAGTGTAGATGATTTCTCGAATTTTTTTTAGCTTTTCCTATTCTATCTCGGGAATGAAGGGTCAGTTTTCACTGTTCCAACAATTTTATAACTATTTAGAGGCAGGCCAACATAATCAGGAGTGGTACAAATTTTCATTCACTTTTTCTTTTTATCTCGGAGATGAAGGATCAGTTTTCCACTTTTCCAAAAATTTTCCAGCTATTGAGAAATCGGCAAAAAATTTTCTAAACCAATTCTCCATTTTCGTCTACATCTACATAGTTGGAACAGTGAAAAATCGAATATTTGGTTCATGAGATAAAAGCGAATGAAAATTAGGAAAATTTGTACCACTCTTGTTTTCACTACCCTATTTTTAAAGTTGTAAAATTGTTGGAATGGTGAAAAACGGAGCATCCATTCACGAGCTAAAGATGAAAAGTGTATGAAAATATCTACACCATTTCCTCATTTTCACTTATCTCTGCATAGCCGGAAAAGTGTTGGATGGAGAAAAACTGATCTTCCATTATCGAGATAAAAGAGAAAAAGATAATGCAAATTTGAAAAATTTTCTACAGAATTTCTCCATTTTCGCTTACACCTATATGGTCGGAAAACAGTTGGTACGGTGACAAACTGATCTTCCATTATCGAGATAAAAGAGAAAAACTGAATGAAAATTTGTACCAATCCTGTTTCCATTGGCCTATCTCTAAACAGTTATAAAATTCTTGGAACGGTGAAAAACCGAACAACCATTGATGAGTTAGAGAGGAAAAGCGAATGGAAATTCGAAAAATTTTCTACATCAATTCTCCATTTTCGCCTACATATAAATATTACGGTTACGGTTACAGTTAGTAAGAGTAAAAATTACAAATTTCATTTGTCTATTTCATGTATCATCCATTACAATTTTTCATTTTTAACTATTATCTGTCTTATAATATTATATCTCTGATTGTACTAAACAGTTTTTCAGCCCTGATGATGACTCCCATATTAGGATTGAAATGTTGGCACTAATAAAAACCTCAAAAATTACTGTCCTATCTATTTATTACAGTACTTGCCTAGTAGCCAGTCGGGACGAAACCTCCCTTGTTATCTAATGTTACATCACATTACATCCCTTCTTATCTCCTGTCAGCTGTGAGTTATTCCATAGTTTATTTTTGTTCCATTTGTGTGATTTTCTTCAAATTATGGATGCTACTGAATTGTGGGAATTGTCATCTTAAGAAGAAGAGGCTATAGAATATTTTCTTCATTTCCAACAGGGCGTGATAGAGCTCCGGCCGAGTTACACTACTGTAGGCGGCTTTAAAATCAATGAAGAGGTGATGGGTAACTGTTCTATACTATTTGCATTTCTCCAATATTAGCCTCAGTGAGTTGGTCTAATGTGGATCTCCCTCGCCTAAATCCCGCTTCATATTTGCCTATCTCCCCCTCGGCATGAGGAACTAGTCTCTCACATAGTATGTTAGATAGTACTTTATAGGCACATGAGAGGAGCACTATGCCTCGATAATTGTTGCAATCCGATTGGTCCCCTTTCTTGTGCAGTGGGTAGATAATTCTCCTTTTCCACTCCTCATGCATTTTCTCTTCCTCCCATGTCTTCAAAATGAGGTTATGGAGCTCCTTTCTTAGTTGCATTCCTCCATAGCGTATTAGCTCCGCTAGAATTCCATCCAGTCCTGGAGTCTTATTGTTTTTCAGCTTCGCTGTGGGCCTATTCTATATCTTCATCATCCGGTGGCTTGGCATCGTTAGAAAAGTTGTCCTCTTCTCTGGCAATTTCTTCTTCAAAGTTATCTCTTTGAAGTGCACCGCTGAAATGCCTTGCTTATCTCTTCAGAATTTCCGCTCTCTCCGTCAACAGGTTCTCGTCCTCATTCTTGCACATAGTTACTTTTGGTTTGAAGGCATTACGGCCCTCATTCACTTTCTGAAAGATGAGGAGAGTGTCGCGAGATGTCCTGCAGTTTTCTACATCCTTCATCTTGCAGTTCTCCCATGCTCTTTTCCTCTCTTCTTTCCTTTCAGTATGTCTCCTGTGTTTGATGTGTATGGGGCTGGATAGCCTTCTTATACTATTTCATACATATATGTTGTAAAATAAAAGTATATTTTTATTATTACATTTGTTTTTTTGTTTACAATTTCAATAATATGAATATAACACAATAAATATGAATACGTAGATAGGGATTATCAGTGCCTTATCAGAATTATCAGGTTATAATCATCGGCATATAGTAGTGGATCCCGACCGGATACTAGACAAGTACCTTTATCACTTATTGTACTAAAATATCAATTAAAAAAAATTAATAAATAAAAATTTATAAAATGGACAGTTCAACACCTCAATTAACTGACTGATTTTGAAAGGTCAGAATCATAGCAGAATTTAGATATTGGCAGTAGATGCACATATTAGTAATACAATTAAATGTGAAAATTAGTCATAATCATACATAAAAAATTAACCTTTTAATAACTTTAGCAGCAACTAAACGCTGCTCAGAATCCAGGTAGGCAGAAGGCTCGTCAATAAGATATACATCGGCAGGCTTGCCCAGGCAGAGTGTTAAAGCCACTCTTTGCAATTCACCTCCTGATAGATTCTGTACTTCCTGATCCATGATATCATCAATCTTTAGGGGCTTCATTACATCAGTCACAAACTGTAACAAAAAATGTAACCACAATGATTAAAACATAATAATAAATAGTTTTTCAGTTACTGAGGAGTAGATAAATATTCTAATTTTACGAAAAAATATTAACTAACCAATTATGGCATCATAAAAATATTTTAATATGTTTAACTAGGCTCTAATATAATTATATAGGCGTAACAACAAGGGTTGTCTTTCATGTCCAGGCGGTTACAAATCTAAAATTTGGTTAGGCCATTGCTCGTTAGACATTCATCTTACATAGGCCATACCACATTAGCCTTCACCATCTAATTCTCTTGTTGACAGATACAAGGAGCCTCCATCCTGTCCCTAACGACTTCGTTCCTAATTCTATCCATCCTTGTCATGCGTAAGCATCTCCTCCAAAAGTCCATTTCAATAGCTTGTACCTTTGAATAGAGCTGGTCCAGGTTTCAGCTGCATACATCTAGATGGGTTCTATATTGGCGTGGTATATCCTTTGCTTGTTTTCTTTGAGAACTCCTTTGTTGCAAAGGGCAGGATGAAGCATGTGTGTGGCTTTCCGAGCTTGCTCACTCCACTTTTCTTCGCAAAACCATTTCTGAGGATCCTAAGAATTAAGGTAAGATCCCAGTTACTTATTAAATATATGCCCTTAGTACATTAGAAAGGCTGTGCCAGCCGAGCTCCAAGCTTCATCCAGTAAATGTCATCTCGGAAGAGGTGTTTCACTGCATCTATTAAGGCTTTGTCGATGCCAGCCTCTCTCAGTGCTCTCAAGTTTAGTTTAGTTCTTGGGACACTGTCATAAGCCTGAAGCCTGCTCAAGGTCCACGAAAGCTACTGGTTCATTTCCTAGGATTTCTCGATGAGTTGTTAGAGGACACTACTCGGATTGTTTTGAGCATACTGAGTTTTCTATCGACGAGCAGCTAATCTAAACGATAACTCACAATCTGGGGGACCATGGTCTCTTGACGAGTTGCTGACCAAAGCTAATTAGTCAAGTACAACCGGATGTAGGAATTAAATTTAAAAAATACATACATTTTCAGATTTAAATAGTTTTTGTTCTGTATGTCATTAATTAGAATTATTTCTCAAAATGGATTGTGAACCAACAAAAGTTAGATTTTTTGTTAGTTATATCCATGAAACATATTTTAGCCCTAATGGAGCATGAGTAACCCTAAGAACATTGCTAGCGAAAATATTTTTGGATCTACATTTGGAACACATGAAGTACAAAAAACATTATCTCTAGAAGAACCAAATTATCTTCAAAATTGCTGAAAAACTACCTGAGGGTGAATATAAGCATCCCTTATCTTTTCATGTAATAGCTGCCTGACGAGTCCGGTTGATTTAGGACTGATTTTCTGGGGTTTGTAACTGATATTCAGCTGAGGCAAATCACCTAAAATAAAGACAAAATTAAGCAAAAAAAATAATCAGGGGTATACTTCAAATTATTTTCCCAAAAGGACATTTACCAGAACCATCATCAGGTGCTAGATTTCCTGCTAGCATTCTGATAAAGGTAGTCTTTCCAGTTCCATTTTCACCAAGAAGTACAACAATTTCTGAATCGGTAAATTGACCAGCCTGAACTTTAAGCTTGAAAGGTCCCATTGTCTTGCACATCTTAGGGTACTCATAATGCTGCATTCTCTTCACCTCTTCTTCAGTAGCACTTTCAGCTACTTTGAATACTAAAGACTCATCTCGAAAACGCAGGTTTTCGGTAGGTACAAATCCATCCAAAAATATGTTGATACCTATGAGAAGAATGAAATAAGCACAACTGATGATAGGTAAATATTAATAAAAGATGAAATACAATTGTACGCATGCTTAATAATTACCTTCTCTTACAGAGAACGGCATAGTAACAACTCCATAGACTCCAGGTACTCCATATAAGCAACATATAAAGTCTGATAAGTAGTCTAATACTGAGAGATCATGCTCGACCACGATAATAAACCTATTATGTAATTAAACATAACAATGCTTTTTAAATAGATACACATACAGTTAAGTAAGTAAAATCAAGAATCAAGATGAGTCAAGTATAATTTTAGAAATATGAATGTAATACTACAACTAGCCAACCAAAAGTCAATGATCTTAAAATAGATGTAGTACAAAAATTATAAACTAACTGTATTCATTTAGGAAAGAACATACTTGTCGGGCCTGATAAGGGATCTGATAGTGTAAGCAGCTTTAAGACGCTGCTTAACATCTAAATAACTGGAAGGTTCATCAAACATGAAAATGTCTCCATCTTGAATGCAAACCATGGCACAGGCAAACCTTTGTAATTCTCCTCCAGAAAGGTTCTCTATGGACCTGTCTCTAATCTTATCTAAATCTAAAAACAATAGGAAGAAAATAATTTCTAGTGTTATTCCTTAAGTACCAGATACAAGTTTCAGTTAATTGTTATGGTGCTTTCGAAAGACTAAGAAACATGATTAAAAAATTTTGAGAGCATTCTAAAAGAATCTAAAATTTAACTTTTAAATATGATTAGTATAAGGTAACATTAGCTAAGAAACATTTTTTAAAAGTGAAAACCCACAACTTACCTAGCAAAACACAAATTTCATCTTGATTTTTCCTCTCATCTTTCCTATCCAACAGAGCTTGAACAGTACCCTTAACAGCTTTTGGAATCTGATCAACATACTGTGGTTTAATTAAAGCTTTAAGATCATCTTCTAAAATTTTGGTGAAATAGTTTTGCAATTCTGACCCTCTGAAATGGTTTAAGATTTCAGCCCAATCAGGAGGATTCTAAATTTAAAAAAAAAAAATGTAAATGCTTATAACGGTATATAATAAGTTTCAACCCAATTAGCAAATTATGGTTTTCATGACCTACCGAATAACGTCCTAAGTTTGGCTTCTGCTTGCCAGCAAGAATCTTCAGAGCAGTAGATTTTCCAATACCATTAGTTCCAACCAATCCTAAAACTTCACCAGGTCTAGGAATTGGTAGCCTATGTAGCTTGAAGGAGTTCTGAGAGTATCGATGAGTAGTATCCCTTTCAAGATTGCTGGGCAAATTAATAATTGTGATGGCTTCGAAGGGGCATTTCTACAACCAGGTGTGATGTAAATAAACAAATAACAGTTATTAAAGCACTGATTTAACACTTTAACAAACACTACCTTCACACAAATACCACAACCAATACATAGTTCCTCTGAAATAGCAGCGATTTTGTCATTTGGAGTGACTTCAATACATAATTTTCCCATTCGGACAACTGGACATGATTTTTTGCATTCTTGTCTACACCTTTTAGGTTTACACTTATCAGAATTGACAATTGCAATTCTCGTTAGTTTGTCAGCCTCTTCGGTACCTTTTCCTCGTGGCATTTCTGAAATATACAAATGAAACAATAAAGATTTGAAAAGGCATTGTAGGTGTCAAACGTTCAATAGAAAAAGGTTACAGAATCCCCTTTGACAAAAAATAAAGGAACAAGTAAACTGTTATCTAAATTTTGCCCCAAGACTTCGAAAAAATAACTAAAATGGTAATACAACAAAGCATATGCTAGAAGAGGTTAGGCTAGGCATACACCCGACGATCAGGAAATAAATGTGGTTTTAAATGGAAATAAAAATTCAGCCGTAATAGCATATTAATCTTATTTACCTTTGTTTGTCTGGTATCAGGTACACAAATTTTGAAGTAAGGTAACAATTTTTTGAACCTTACAACCTGACACAGTAGGGAAGGGTACAAGGTGTTCCACGAGTTTCTTTGCCATAGTGATTATTAGTTGAAAATAATTTGGACTTTCTTTAAAATAAACTCATTTTCATTAAAAATAATTTAAAATATATTCATAATATATTTCAAAATATCAAAAAACGAAAGATTTAATATTTTTATTGCTAATAAATAAGAAATAAAATAATTATCAAGTTAGCCAACCTACTTCATGGAAGATTCCATCGTATTCCACCCTCATTGCAAATTATTATGAGAGTATTTTTACTTTCACTTACCTATATAAGTAATATGTAGTAACGTTAAGTATTACTGAAAATTTTTGAATCTGAGTTTTTAATCGAAATACTAATTTTGAGGTCTTCTGAGTCTAAAAAACCAAATCCTGAAAAATGGTCTGTGTGTATGTGAACAGGTAGCTTAAAAATGAAAAGTCGTACGAAACTGATATTGCGTAATTAAGATTTGTATAGAAATGCCTGGAAGGGGTTCCCAGAAGAAGGTTTCATGTTTCAAGCTAAGCCATCAAAATGTTTGAGGGAGGCATATTTTGACTGTTTTTTGAATTTTTGAGGGAGACAAATTTCGACAGGGTTATAAATTTTCGGTCTAAGGGACAAGGGGGAAACAGAAAAGAGAAAAGACCGCAGCAAGTGTAACTGTATATGATCTACGATTTTTTTAAACTCTACCTTAGCTTGTTCTGTTTTTAAGAAAAGATGAGCAATAAAATGTTTTAGGAGGAGTGGAGCAGGTATGTTCTTGCGCCATCGACTTTGGGGAGGATGGGCACCCCTGATTTCTAGGATCTACAGTGGCTTAATAATACAGTGTGGCCATACCGACGCGGCGGCCATATAGAGTCGGCGGAGGGAAACTAATATTTGAATACTCTTTCTTTGTTATTTCAATTTAAAAAGGAATTATTGCAACAAACTATTAACTAGAATGGTTTGGAAGATACAATTGAAGTTGGGCAAGTTGAATGAAGCCTATGAATGACTTATATCACACAAAAATAAATAATAAAATTAAAGAACAATATTTTGTTTTCTTTTATTTAACTTTTTAAAAAATATATTTCAATAAACTTCGGCATATTGCGATTTCCATTTTATTCATCTAATTCTCTCATAGGCAAATTTCACAAACAAATTTATATAATTATTAAAACATTAAACCAAAACTGAGCGAAAATTAACTTTCATTGGAAAACTAAAAACTCAATTCTAAGTCAGCAACCATGAAATTATTTTTATTTTTCTTCTAAATATTCTCCTTTGAAAAAAGCAATACTTTTAATAAATGTAAATTAAATAAATGTAATTATTTAATGTAAATTTAATAAATATATATATTTTTTTACTTTGTTACTTGTGACTAAACACCCCTACCAGTGTTGCTCAAATGCGAGACCAAGAGGAGTCTTGGTCTTGCGCACTAGCGGATCCAGAATTTAATTTTGGGGGGGCTGCAGCCCGAAAAAATTTTTTTCATATACATATAACGATAATAATTTGAAAAAAAGAGAAATTAATTAATTACCTATATGAAATGGTTAGTGTTGCCCAAATGCGAGACCCAGACGAGTCTTGGTCTTGCAAACTCAGTTTGGTCATGGTCTTGGTCTTGCACAGGAGTCTCGCAACAGTCTTACAGTACTGTATTTTGTAGATAGGAGAAACCTAACTAAGCCTGAATGAAAAATTAGAAGAATTAAATGCAAAACTATATTGGTTATACCAATTATTTACATATAGTAACTAAGATTTTCGAGTATTAGTAACTATTTTGCCTTAATTTTTTATTAAAAACATCGATTTTTTTTACCAGTCCTGGTCTTGGTCTTGCAACAGTTAGGCGGCCTTGGTCTTGGTCTTGCAAAGTGCCAAAGACCAAGACCGATTTTGGGCAACACTAGAAATGGTGTTTAAGTGGTTCTTGAAGTCCTATTAAATATAATTACACGAACAAGAATACTTTATGAGATAGTTTTTAATATTTTTTTCTGTAAAACATGGTAATATTTTACCATTTTGGGGGGGGCTCAGCCCGAAAGCCCCCCTTAGATCCGCCTTTGGTCTTGCGCAAGTCTCACAACAGTCTTGCAGTTACTTATTAGCTTATTATTATAGAGATATTACTCTAATTTGTCAGATCAGAAAACCTAACTAAGCCCGAATGAAAAATATAGTAACTAAAATTGTCAAGTTTTAGTGACTATTTTGCCTTAATTTTAATTCACAAAAAGGATTTTTTTTTACCAGTGTTGGTCTTGGTCTTGCAACAGTTAGGCGTTCTTATTCTTGGATTAAAAATTGAAAATTTGATCCCCGATCAATAGAATCATTGCTGATCATTGATAAAAAAATATTTTTTATGAAATCGTTTACCTCTTACCATAATGTAGATATAGTATATTGCATCTGAAGTAGAAAAAATTGTTCATTTTACTTTTAAACCTGTCAAAGGTGGTTGGAAAGTATTTGTTTCTGAGTGGTATAACTTAGTTTTTTTATAGTTTGAAAATTTCTATTTACCAGTCATTATCAATATACCTGTTATCAATGAAGTGGTTCAATAATCGTAATATGATAAATTGTAATAATGTTTGTCATACCTGAATTTCTATTAGTCCAGCATCTAAGCTTTCCCTTGTTTTATTTATTTATCATTACCTTTTTGGGAAATTCGAGATTGTTGGCTATTATATATTTTCAATTTTATCACACAGGATATACCAAGTAAAAAAAACTAATAGTGAAATTTAAAACTGTAAGGATAAAATACAATCAATTATCAATTGATTGAAGAACTATCCCATTTAACTTGAAAAAACAACAACATTGTTAATCAACAAAGGAATATAAAAAAAAGAAGATAAAACAGACAATATTTATTTATTTACAAAGGAAATTAAATTTATAAATGCTACACGTATACATAGTTATTGTTACTTTCAATATTAAAAATATGAGTGTAGTAAATGATCCTTAAATCATAGTTGAATTGAGTATAGTTGATGATCCTTGAATAGTTGAACCATCTTGAATAAACATTAACAGTTTTAGAATTTCAATAATAAGAAAAACTAAAGAAAATAATATTTCATTTCAGAACTTTTGTAGAACAGCAATCTATTTCTTAAAAATCAATCATAATGATGAGTTTCATATCACTTATTCTGGCATAAAAAAAAAAAAAAAAATACTTTTAGTTACACGAGATCTCAATAAAGCTAAGCTCAATAAAGGCTGTTCGCCCAGTGGTCAAAATTCGACCAATGCCATTAAAAATTTGAGGAAAACATAATTAAATTAAAAATAAATTCAATAAATAATGAATAAATCACGATTCAAAAATCCTCATTTATTAATATGAAAAAAAAACTCAATTTCAATTAAAAAATCAAGCTTAAACTACCTACAATTATTTATAAGTAATATAAAATAGACTCATTTAAAATATTTAATTTATGTGTTATTATCACAATAAATTAATGTTATGATTAAGCAGGTAAAAAATAAATTTAAACTAGCAATTTCAACTGAGTTTAAATTCATTTTTATGCAGAACTTCTCTGAAAAAAATGTTCTTTTTTTATGTTCTGTTATTGTTTAATACATAGCCTTGACCATTGCCATTGGAAATATAATTTTCCAAATTTTAATTTTAATTTTAACGTGCTCTACTTGCTGCTACATATAATTGTCCATGTGAAATTACTGGACGTCGCAATAATACACAAATTTTTCCAAAAGTTTGACCCTGCGATTTGATTATGGTCACAACAAATGCAGTTATTAATAAGAACGCTATTCTTTGAAATTCGAATAGAAGTATTGTGTCAGAAAATATTAAATTAATTCTTGGAATTAAAATTCTTTTATTTATAATAGCTCCCGTCAGTACTTCACTCTCATTTGTGTTCCATTAACTACTTCTTGTGCAGTATTAAAGTTAAGAATGTGTATAACTATAGTGTTTATTTTTAAATTTAATTCATGAGGTAACATTCCATAATATAATCTCTTCAAATAATAGTCCCGATCACTTCATTAAAATTAAAGTTTTCGATTTATCAAAAACCGAAATCGAGGAAATCGACTTTGCAAAATAAAGTACTAAACGTTTGAAATGATATATCTCTGCAACAAATAGTCCAATTTTGATAGTTTTTTAAAATCATTTTATAGGAAATCAAGAAAGCTTTCAAATAAATACTGGTGAGATAAATAAAAAAAATGTGTACTTTTTGAGTTATTCGCAAATAAAATATTGAATTAATCATAATAGCTGTTTTGAAGAAACTACCATTTATATATTTATTTACAAACTATTTCATATTTTTATTTATTGATAACACTAAAGCTCGTCGATAGCTATTAAACAAAAAAAGAAGGAAGAAAATCGGTTGAATACTAGAGGAGTAAAAGGGCCTGAACCGTTTTGTGTTTGCATATTTATATAATGGTAATAACACAGTAAAAATAATTGTAAAAAAAATCTAAATTTCAATCATAAAAATATAACTTTGCATACGTCAGCAATATGATGTAAGAGTTACGAAGCTGGTCAATCATCGTACCTGGTATCATACGTCATAACCTCGTACAAATACGAGGATCCTCGTACAAATACGAGGATCCTCCTACAAACGACAACTCTGCCTGGGGATGTTACAGCAACTTTTTCGTCAAAATTGGCAAACCGGAAGTGGTACTTGTTTCGATGTCTAGGCGCAAAACATCCAGGTCATAAACGTCCGATCAAATAAATAACATCACTTAATACTATTTGGATGGTCGGTACAAAAAAAAAAAAATAAAAAATAATAAATAAATAAAAAATAATAATAAGAGAAAATAGAATAAAAATAAATAGATAAAAAAATTAATAAATAAAAAGATCTGCAAAAGATCATTAATTATAAGCCTGTCATATGTGTTTTTTAAGTCTTTCATCATCCAGGAACTTGACTTTGGTAACGATCTCTTCTTGATTTCCCAGGGATGCTGATATATTCTGGGGTATTCCGAGATCTTTTAATCTTGCGATGTAAAAAGGGCATTCTTCCAAAATATGTTTTATAGTTAGTGATTGGTTACACTTTTGACATCTGGGGATAGAATCTTTTGTTATGAGGTGGAGGTGAGTCAGTCAGTCTAGTATGTCCGATCCTCAGCCGCGTGAGGACGACCTCTTCTCAACTGCTGCGTCTGGAGCTGGTACTTAGATCATCGATCTAACACATTTTTACGATTTTCTAAAAAACGGCTCTAACGATTTTGATTAAACTCACTAGGTCAGTGAATTATTAAGTGGTTTTTAATTTAAGGTAGGTTTTATTCTCATCGATGCAACCTGACAGGGCTTAAATGCCGATTTTTTCAAAATGTCTCCCTCTAAAGTACCTTTATGTTTTTTTTAATTTCAAGTAATTAACCATTTTACATTTGAAACTGCGATAAAAAATGGATAAACATAGTGAATAAAGAAAATTGATTTGTAATTAAAGGAGAAATAAGAGTAGAATACCCGGTACCATTCTGTACAGGGCTTTCATATTGTTAGTTTAACTTTTATGTATCATAATTTTTTTCAAAACGATATTATGAGAAATGTTGACAATTTACATAATATACATTTACTAATATAAATATAATAATATGCAATATTTACTAACGTTAAGTTTATTTTTGAGACGAGTTTCGTAATAAGCGTTTCCGATAAAACATAGAATTTTATCAGAAGATCCGTTTCCCCCACAATCATTAGTATTGTTTGATACTATACACAAGGAAAATGAAATGTAGAAGGAAATGAAAGAAAAGGAAAAAGCAATGACAAGTGATACAAATGTATAAATTTAACTGATTCTATGGATGGGGAAAATATGGTAATAAATTGTTTTAAATGAAGTTATACAGTCGTTTTTCTTCGACTTCCTATAAGAAAATACCTAACTACTATAAGGTTGGTAAGTGAAAGTTGTGTGATGCGCACACTGCATCCAAGTTTTTATTTCAATGTGCAAATTGTGTGAAAAATATTAGTTATATGTTTAATAAAATTTATAAAGATATACATAAATTTGTACGCTTTTGCCAAAAAGTAACACGTATTTTTCTGTATAATTTTAGGTTTATCTAGGTTATCACCAGGACCGGAACCAGGAAAGAGTTTCAGCTTTCGGGCTGAAGCTCCCCCCCTCCCAAAATGGAAAAATGTAACCATGTTTTATGGGAAAAATTTTTTAAAAATACCTCTTAAAGTATTATTGTTCGTGTAATTACATTTAAAAGTACTTAGGGAATAACTTAAGCACCATTTCATATAGGTAGTTAGTTTCTTTCTGTTTTTTCAAAGTAATTATCGTTATTTTTATGAAAAAAAAGGTTTCGGGCTGAAGCCCCCCCCCAAAATTAAATCTTGGATCCGCTAGTGCATTAGAGGGGAGTAGAGAAAACAATGTTCTCAATTAAGTTTTTCTTTTTTAGCTTTTAACCTACCTCTTAAATATTCAGAAAATAGTTTGAAATAAGAAGTTTCATTTCACTAGATTTTATTTAGGTAGAATTATAATAATCGCCGAATTGCGTGAGCTATATCCGGGTAATATAATTGAGGTAATTTCATCGCGTCGAATCAAATGGGCTTGTAAAGTTGCTGGGCTTAGTAACGAGAGAATTCCTAAAAGGTTAATATTTGCTGTGCCAAATGGTAAGCGTCCAAGGGGTAGACCGAAGCGAAGGTGGGAAGATTGCATTAAAGCGATCTGAAGGGACTGGGTTTGGGCGGCGAACGGTGGAGAGAGTTGTGTAACAAGTGATTGGTGGTGTGGGCATCGAACCTTCGGGTTCGCTAAGCCTTTTATTATTTATTTATTATAGAATTATAATAATAGCAAAAATGATAATAATATGATAATTACATTTTCTATCAGTTAAATGTAAGTTGTTCTGAGTGTAAAGGGAAATTTTGGGAATAATGAAGGGCCCTCTATATCCCCTAAAGTAGAAGGTAAGTTTAAGGGCTAGACTCTGACTTCAGACCTTTAGTGATGATAAGGGTATAGTAGAGTATAAGGGATGTATATGCACACCACCAAGGGTGTCCTGTTGGAAATATTTAAAAGGTTGATAGTAGACATCAAGATCTACAAAAAAGTTCATATAAACCATTGCCCAATTCACAGCAGAAAAATAGGAAATTTAAGATTTGTTTTTAAAGTGTCACGTTTTTTGTTGAATAGGAAGCGATAACTAAAAAAATATTTGGTTTGACTAATTAAACATTGCTCCATAGTAAACTAGACAAGATTTACTTCAAACGAAAGTAGAGTTTGTCATGGTTATTAAAACCATTTAAAGAGGGCTATTGAGTGGACAAACTCAGCAATATTCCGTTTTAAAAAATGTCAAATTATTTGTGATTTTTTTTATCATCCATTAACTGTATTACAGTCACCCCAGTTTTAGAAAAACTTCCTCGTTTAATATGCCTTAAGTCGATATTGATTAGATTGAGGTTTATTAGGACAAATTTTGAGATTTATCTGAAGTTATGTAAATAAATGATGTGATTTTTTATCCTATCTCCTCAAACTTCTGTGTTTTCAGCAAAAATGACTACAATTAACTGTTGCAAAGGTGTGGAATAAAAAAAAAAAAAATTGTTTATGACATGTGAGGGTGAAGAAATTGAGTTAAAAAAAAAAAAAAAAAAAAGCACAAGGTATAAAAATTATAGAAGTTAGTCGAGGGTGCAGTTGATACATAAAATACTATATTATATAATAGTATGTTTATTGCACGGTCCAATGTTTCAACCTATGTTGTAGGTCATCTTCAGGATATTTCCTTTGGCACTGCAGCAGACTAATTTCGGTCTGCAATAAACATATTGACTGCATTCCCTACAAACTTCTGTAATTAGGATCTACAGTCAACCATCTCTACACCATTACAGTATAAAAGTTAGTTAATTATGTTTAGGAGCCTGGCGAAAAAATCAGTACTTGTTTCTACATTGAAGATATGTATTACAGAACTTTGAAATTTAATATCAACTGTTAATTAAATAGTCTATTGACTTTTCTTGTTGAAATGTGTAATAATAAAAACACAGCATGACCACATTTAAAGAAAACGAAAACGGAATAAAGGATAAAGGAGGTCGATTAAAAAAATAAATAACCTTTAAAAATATAAGATTTATGTATAATGCAACAGTATATAAATTATAATTGGTATAAAATGATTAAAAAAATAAAACAGAAATAAAATAATTGTGCCTAAATGTTAGAGTCACGAAAACAGGAAATGGATCAACAATGAAAGAATCAGAGTCAGACCAGCAGCAATTATTCCATACATAAGGAATGAGTTAGACTTTTGTGTCTTAATCCTTCCAGAAGAATGAGATGTTCCATCAGTTGAACCAGCTATGTCAACATCCTCTTCCAAGTTGTTAATATCAGCAGGATCTAAAATTAAAAATAATTCAGCATTTTTCACTTCATTCTTATTTATTAAATTTATTGACGTAAATCTCACCTGCATCATTCTCCAGGACGATTATCTGACAATTGGTAAAACCTAAGTTTTCTGTTATGCAGGGGAGAGCTTCATCTTCACTTTCCCCTTCAAATAAATATTCCGAAAATGCAATCTCTGAATCTTCCGGTTTGAAAAGAATCCTTCTTGGGGGAGATCGTAAAAAATATTTAGCTAAAAATAGTAATAATAATATTAGGAATTTTAATTTTCAGGATAACCAGACACAATGATAAAAAAAAATTACAATATTTTTAATTTTACAATATGTTAATAATCTATTATAGTACTAAAATGATAAAACAACTATATTGGTTTAATTAATGATGAGGGGGAAAACAGGTATATTTTTTTTTTTAATTGAGTTGTCATCAGTGAAATTAGAATGGAAAGTTACATTTTTCCAGAGAAAATTATGAAAAGAAAAACATCAGTCTCCTCTTGATAACTTAAATCCCAGAGGCAAATGGATGGAAATAACCAACTTTGAGATATAATGGTCTTAAGTTCACTGGACTTTTAACATTCCTACTCAAGTAGTAAGTCACTACCAAGAAATGTAGGATATAATATTCTCGTACATAAGATAAATAAATATGTATTGTATATTTAAACACAATAACATTAAAAAACAACAATTGTTCATTCTTTTCAAGTTTTAAAGCTATCAATTTTAAGTTTTTCTTCTTGTCCTAATTTTTGCACAAATTTGAGTTTTCTCATTTAAAATGTTCTATCCTTGTATCAGTACAGCTGTTTAATAACACAGTCACCAAGATATGTAAAATCAGTCCCAGGTCATATTAATTTAATAACATTAAAAATAAATTGTAAAATATATTATAATTAAGGCAAAATGCAAAATGTATATTGTAATAAAAATTGTATGATTCAGAATGAAATTATAATTTTGTCTGTAAGAAAAGGCCTTAGGCCCTATGACAATAAACAATTAATCTCCACACATATTATTACATTAAGGTTCGAAATCAATTTAGTACCAAATACAAGCTCTTGCGATTCTCAAATGCCATGAATATGGTACCGATGGATTCAGAATTTCTCAGGGTTAGCGAATCGCAAGTTTAAGTATGTTTTAAGGTGCAGTTGAGTAACAAAGTTGAGATTTGTATTTCGCACTTTGATAAAGCCTCAAATATGAATTTTCATAACAATAAAAAAAATTGTACCCTAATTTTTACCTAATCCTTAGATTTTTTTTTCTTCAAAAATCACAAAAATGGAATAACTTCACAATGATTCCATTTATCTACATGAAAGTTTATGAATACATAAACTACACCAAATGGCATAAAACCAAACCATGTAAACAAATTTGAACTGGAGATATAAAATAAAAACATTTGAGGAGTTTTTCTTTATTTTTGCTTAAGAAAGATGACAAACCTAAAAGAGAAACAATGCAGGTTTCCAAGATTGAATTATGACACAAGTCTGATGAGTTAATTATGCATTAGTAAACAGCAGGGGAAAAAATTCTAATAATAAGAGAATGATTGTTTCTACAGCATCCAATCAACACAACACTACTATCTCTATCCTTCCCACATATATTATTATATTAAGGCTCAAAATCGGTTTTGTACCAAATATAACCTCTAGTGATTCTCAATGCCATGATCATTATAAGCACCGAGTAGATAACAATTGATTTCTTCTTTTTTATTTGCTTATTGTTTTGTCATTTTATCACTGGCCAATATGCTGTATGAATAATTCGCACGGGCCAGCTAGTTAATGTAAAAGAGCTACGACTCAATAAGAAACATAAATTAATTGTTATAGTATAACTGGAAAATTCCAAAGATGAGTTTAACTTTGCATTTACATTTAAAGTTGGATGTCTTGGAGAGATATACCTGTACCAATACAACCCATGAATGGTTTTGGGTTCAGTACTATTTCTCGATCTATGGTTGTGCAAGGAGGTGATTTGGCCAAGATCACGCTCAACCACCAGGTTTTTCTTTTAATTAATTTTTAATTAAGGGTACCAACTTTATAGAGGCTGGGTGTGCTCAAGGAGGGTCTACCTATCCAGGATCGCCACATGGCCAATGAATCAGAATAAATAATTTTTCTGCCATGAGCCGGGATTTGAACCTGGGCTCTTTGGCATTGGAAGCTCAGTACCCTATCACTGAGCTACCCCACTCTCTCTTTGGAGAGATATACTGTCATTATTGACATTTTCTATTTTAAACTGTTGATAAGAGATTGTTAGGTGATTATTGGGTTGTTTTTGTCTTATTGATTTGACTTGGCTGAGTTTGTCTTGAATTGACTGAATGTTAATTAAGTCGATAGTTTGTCAGCATTTTGGAAAACTCAATATTTTATATTTGAAATTTTTCGATTATATCCTAACAAGAGATAAATTAAATTATTGTATCTTTAATTCCATTTGATTAATTTTATAAATAAGGAGTGTTACATTTTTCATTATTAGCTTCTGGCTCCTCAACTGTCTGCCAATGCATTTCCAGCCTAGATGCCAAAGAACGCACAAAGTCATCTTTCACAGCCTAAAATAACAATTTCATTTTTAAAAAAGGTAACAGCAAAAGCTAAACATAATAAATCAAGAGAGAAATAAACCTTGACAGCATCTTCAGCAGTTGCCTTCTCATGAACGAAGGTTCTACTAGCCAATATACCATTAAATCTCAACTCAGAGGTTTTTTCTATTACAAGAGCATCTTCAACATTGTCATCTTTTGGTGGCTCCTATGATTATTAACATAAAATAACTTTCTAAGTATATGAAATCAAATATAATTCAACAACTAATTCAGTTAGTATAAGTATTGTTGAAGAATTCTAATGTAAAATGTTTTAAAAAATGAGAAGGATATCTGTTTAAATTACCATAAATTCAAAGAACATGAGATTAAAGTGATTATCTTCTTCATTATCATCACAATTGTTTTCTTTTATAGATTTCTCAATAGTATTTAAGAGTTGATCGGGTTCACAAAAATTACCATTAATGACATATATTAAACCATCCAGATGTTCCTTAAACTTGTTGAGACACTCCTGGCCGAATAGATATTATGATTGTTAACCAAACCTTTACATTTACAAGGTATTAATAATAAACAAATTGAAATAAAATGCAGCTTACTACTAGATAGAAACATTATCAATATTTTACCAATAATTTTTTCTTAGTTCCCACATGGTCAACAAAAAATGGTGGAAGCCAATCGAAATCTAATACAGAATCTATTTGCAACCAGGAAGTAGTGTATGGTTTGAATTTCCAATCTACAGGGCGTATTGATGAATTTAGGTTGTCCATTTCAATTGTCTTGCAAGTGTATCTAAAGTTATAAAAAACAAGAGATACAAATAATATTACTATCAAATAAACATAATTTATGAAACTAGTAACCACTTACTTCTTGGAAATCGAGCAAAAATGTAGAATCATCTTTTGGTTCGTTGGATCTTTACCATTCATGTAATCATTGCCTTTTGTGCAATTGTGAATTTTATTCGCAATAGCACGTAGCTTAACTAAGGAATTTTTATCGGAGAATAAATCTCCTGGTCCAACAATGAAAAAACCCAGAACCCACATACCACCTGACAACATCCTGGTAACCTGTTTTGAATATTTTTAATAGACATTTTGAACATGTAAATCAAGAAAGTAAATATTTAGAACATGATTAAAATATTAACCACTCTGGCATGTTCTGATATGGCACTTTCATCAATATCAAGTAATTTCTCATATGATTCAACTGCTGGATTTCCATCACCAATCAGTTCATCTTGATTTTGACCTGGTGATGGTGTGATTGGTAAATGAACAATGTAGTCTTTTTGATTAGGAATAGCGCACTGCAAAATATTTTTGGGATTATATGTTTTAATAGATACAATTTGCCAATATTGTGATAAGGATTGAAATGTACCTGTCCTACTATAAGTCCTGGAACAAAACCACCGGATTTAGAAATATCGCATAGATTTTCAATCAATTTTTCATCGGCCAACACTGTCCTTCCCATTATGAAAAACAACAACAAATAAAACAATTAAATAACACTAAGTCGATAAGTACTGACAACTTTACAGGACACGTCTAGAGTACACATTCGACATTCACGAATGAGTAACTGAGGTTGGTCTACAAAGAACTATTAGGTAAGGCCGAGAAAGCTCCAGAGTTCAGAAAACCTTTTAAGTGCAGTTTCTTTTTTGATTCTTAATTATGATTCTTTAGAGTATGTAATCAAAATTACCAATGATGTTCAGACTGCAATATATAATAAACAACTAACTGTCCTTATACTTCTTGACTACTCTAAAGCCTTTGATTCCATTAACCATCCCATCCTTTTCAACAAACTAAAATCACTCTCCTTCTCCAATAGCTCCATCTCTTGGTTCCAATCTTTTCTATCACAACGCACCCAAGCAGTCTCCATTCCTAATCAACCACTATCTGCCTACCTGCCTTTATCCTCTGGAGTTGCCCAAGGATCTAGCATATCTCCTCTCCTTTTTAGTTCCTATATCAATGACCTCCATGACTCAATTCTCCATTGTTCCCACCGCCTTTATACAGAAGATTCCCAAATATACCTATCCTTTTCTCCCCCTGAGCTATTGGTAGCATTTACTAAGATCCAAGCAGACCTAGATCGAATCTGTGCCTGGGCAAAATTAAACGGATTAAGGTTAAATGCTTCAAAAACTCAGGCCATTGTCATTGGTTCCAAGCCCCTCCTTAGATCCTATACGGACTTTCCCATACTAAACCTTGGTGACCAGCCAATCTCCTTCTACTCCTCTGTAAAAAATTTAGGACTATTTATTGATCAAACCCTCTCCTGGAGTCACCATATTTCTCACATCTCCCGACGGACAGTTTCTACCCTCAAACTATTCCATTGCTTCCGCCATCTCCTACCTCAACATACGCGTAGACTCCTCGTTTCCTCTCTCATCTTCCCCCACTTTGACTACTGCTGTGTGGTGTATGATGGACTCTCGGTGGAGCTCCGCGACAGACTGAAAAGAATAATGAACAGTTGCGTGAGATTTGTAATTGGTGCCCCGATATACTACCATGTCTCTCACCATTACACTGAGTTAGAGTGGCTCTTTCCCTCCATTCGAAGACAATATTTCCAAAGTACATTGCTCTATCATATCATCAACAATGCTCAGTCCACTCCCTCTCCACAAGATCTCGACCTTCCGACCTTTACATTCCTTCTCACAGATCTGCCTCGTTCCAAAACTCCTTTATTGCACGTTCTGTTATTTTCTGGAATTCCCTTCCTATCAAAATTCGACATTCTTCATCCTTATCTACATTCAAAACCCTCCTATTCCAATTCCTGTCCCAAAAACAGTCAGGCAACAGCTAACCTTTTATGTAAAATTACATATTATCTATAAGACCATATTCACATATAGCTCATGACCTGAATACTTATTATAGATTCGACTTTCTTTTTCTCTTTTTTTTTTTTTTCAACAGAAACAGATTTTACTATTAAGAAGAATATACATTTATTTTGTCTGTATTTTTTATTTTTTCTAAAAGGGTTTATTTATATTTTAACATTGTACATAGTTTTAAATATATTAGTATGGTTTAAAGAGTTTTTTATATAGATTTTTTATTTTTATTTTGTATATAGTATGTATAACCAATATTTTTTTCTTTTCTTTTCTTTAATGACCTATCTTTATCTTAATTTGTTATGTTTGTTTTTATCTGGCCAGATGTAAAATTTTAATTTCTGTACTTTTTTGTTATTCTGAAGGGACTTCGTCCCAGAATAAAATTATTTTTCTATTCTATTCTATTCTATGTAGAAATGCAGGTTGCCACCAACTATTATGTTCGGGTTAACCTTGGTCACGACGGTGGATACTTTTTATTATAAACAAATTCTAATATTTTAATATTGTGTCGATGCATTGAATTCAATATTGTAATAAAATAATACAAAGAAAAGTACCAATATCGAGTTTCAATATCAAACCTTATCTATCCCGGAGACCAGAATTAATTTTAATAATTTATTTATTTATGTGTTTTAGAGTGATAAATTTCAGAATTTTTATGCCCGCCATATATGTTTAAATACATTATGGATTAATAAACCTATTTAAATACTTTTACATAGTTAGGTGTATTTCAATACTTATTTAGAAGAGGGAGGATACTGACCCTTGTTTTCTTTTCCGAGATTTAGGCAATTCCTTCCTCGTTCGCTTAATGTACTATTCCAATTTTTGGATTCAATTTCGCGTTTTCCACCATTTTGATACCAAATACTAACGTTAAACAAAAAATCTAGTGCGTGCAACACAACTTTCACTTACCGCTCAACTTTGAATAGAAATTATTTTCTGGACATGTTGGGCTATTACAAAATTTTTGAATTGCATTTTTAACTGAGCTAAAGCTAAAAAATTACAGCTAACAAATCATAAACACCATTAAAATAACAAAAGTTTTATTTATTATATCATCGGTTGATTATGAATTGTACGATTCGTTGATTATGGATTGTACGATCCGTTGATTATGGATTGTTCTATTAGTTATTAAACTGTTATTTTCCATTGCAAAGTTTACTAAAAAGGGATTAAGAGATTTGCATTGTCTGTTATTGACAGGTTAAAAGTTGCCACACTGATTGTAAGTGGATTCTGTTGGAATATAGCGAAGGGGAAATTATTCACTAATTTAATTTTATAAAAGATTTTACGGAATAAACAGAGGATAGACATCTAATTATTTAAACATAATATCAGATCTACAGTTATTAAACTACAGTATATATATTTAAGTTATAAATGTATCCATGAAATATTTTTATATTTCACTACTTTTTTCACACAAGTACAATGAAATAGTATCTTAAACAATGTCATTGCCTTGAATCCGTGGGTTTTAAATAATTTTTAAACTTAAAAAAATAATTAAAAGTTTACATTTAGTAAAAAAAATGCATTTAATTTCCTTGAAAACACTTAATTTACGTTAAATAATGTTAGTTTTTAGAAATTATTATTTATATTTTTTTCGTCACTTTCCGTTACCTTCTACAATGTTCTATATGATATATTGTTGTTTTTTTAATTATCCGCTTTCCAACAATGTATTACTTGTATTCCTTCTGACTAGTATTTCCGGATAGTCATTTTCAACCTGGATAAGTATTTTTCTTTTTTTTCTCTCCTTTATTTAATTATCAAATTCTTCGAAAAGTTATATTTAGCATTTTTCCATAACTCCTAACAATGATAAATAGTTATTATTTATAATAAACCAATTTAAAGGTATTTTAGAGCAAGACGTTTTATTTTAGAGCAACATTTTCTTAAAATGTTGTTGTGGCATCTAAGGCATATACCTATCTTAAATACGTAATATCATGTTCGTACGACTTTTCATTTTCGAGCTAGAGTGTTCACATACACACTGTCACACAGGCCATTTTTCGGGACTTCGTAATTTGGACTCAGGGTATCTCAAAACATGTATTACCGTTGAAGACTTAGACTCTAAAATGTTCACGATCGCAATACCTACTCTTACTGTATATTACATATACTTCTACAACTTTCAATATTATACATTGTTTCTTTTAATTCTTCGCTTTCCAATGATATATCATACGTATATCTTCTGTCTATTATTTCCGAACATTCATTTACAACCTGGATAAATATTTTTCTCCTATTTTTAATTGTCCTTTCGAGTACGCTGCGGAACGGCATTTTCCAATATTTATCCGGTGTTCCCCAGGACACTGTCTTGGGTCCCTTGTTTTACGTCCTCTTCACCGCTGACATCCCTGCTCATTCCGATACTTTTCTTGCAACATTTGCTGATGACACCACAATCCTATCATCCAACTCAGATCCTGAAATAGTATCCTTAAATCTACAAAGGCACCTCTCCCTGATCGGGCACTGGTGTGATGAATGGCACATTGGAGTGAATGAGTCGAAATGCAAACATATTACCTCTAATCTTCGACGCAATTCCTGTCCACCAGTGCACTTTAATTCCATCCAGCTTCCTTACTCAGACACGGTTCGGTACCATGTCTTTCTCTTAGACCGAAGATTGACATGGAACACACATACTAGACTCAAAAGACAAGAACTCAACCGACGATATAATCAGTTACGGCTATATAAACTAATATCTTAGTTTTTCTTAAACAGATTGATCCTTGTCTTATTAACACTCGAATATGTATAAATACATCTCTTTAAAGTTCTCCATTTTTTCTACAGAGTCTTTTTTGTTGATTCCACGTTTTACAGGTTAAAGTTGAAAAGGGTATGATAAAGGATTACTTCAAATTAATATTGATTTTTAAAAATTATTATTAAGAAATATGTAATTTGTAATTTAACTTGCAAAGAGTGAAAGTTAGGAAAATAAATTAAAAGAATTTTTTGTTGTTTTGAAAAAAAAATGATAAAAATATTAAAATGTCGATGTTAAACAAATAAAATGTCGATTTATTGTATGCTTAAGCTATAAATAATTTAATACGGTTAATAGTTTTAATGACCAAATGTTTTTTACTTTAGGACAAACAGGCGCGTGCATGCTTACACACACCAATACACAGGCGGATCTACGGGGGTGGGGAGGGGGCTTTCGCGCTGAAGCCCCCCCAAAATGGTAAAATATAATCATGTTTTACAGAAAAAATATTAAAAACTATCTCTTAAAGTATTCTTGTTCGTTTAATTATATTTAATAGGACTTCAAGAACCACTTAAACACCATTTCATATAGGTAGTTAATTTCTTTCTTTTTTTTTTTCAAATTAAGTATCGTTATATGTATATGAAAAAAAAATCTTTCGGGCTGAGCCCCCCAAAATAAAATCCTGAATCCGCTAGTGCACCAATATAAATATTATATTACAATTAGTTACATAAATAATTCGAAAATAATTGTAGGTCATATATTTTAGTTATAACTCTGGGCCCAAAAAAACAACAAATGAACAATAATTTAATAATTCTTACTTTCTCACTTTGTCCTATTAAAAAACTGCCAAAAATTGAGTTCTTTAGTGCTGTCCCTTTCTTCCTTTACCACCAACACCTGACGCTAATTTATACAAAGCTTCTGATATTTACGTGATGTACAGATCAACTGTAACCAATTTCAGTTTTAACGTTACACAAATGTCCAATATTCTTATTAAATTGATTAATAATTAATTTATCAATAGACTTTTTTTTTACTGATAATGAAATTCTATAAATTTTATTCGTTGAAATACTTAAAAAATGGCAGATAGTATAACATCACTTCACCATAAACCTTAGGACAAGAGCCCCAAAATGGATCAGATCACATACCACCCATTCCCTCAACCAACCCCACAAAAGCTCAGGGAAAATGCCCAGTTGTAAATCGGTGTCCACTCAAATGTTTATCATTGGGAAGAAATTATGTCTTTCCGTAATATATCAAACCATTCATCGCCTTATATACTATGGAACAGTAATGATCCGAGTCCTAACAATGATCATTAATGATCCTTATATGAATTGTGTTGGCACAATCAACTATTGTCGTTTGTAGGTGGATTTTAATGAGAACTACAATTAGTTACTTTGACGGTAAAGCTGGTAGGAGGCGTGGCTTTATAAAGGCAAGAGAAAATACGTGTAATTAGTCTCTAAAGTTCATGCTGGGAAAGAAGAATGTGTTTGTATGAAGAAGATGCCAAACTATAGATCGCCCACAACAAACAGTACCACGAGGTCTGGGGTTGTTACAGTAACTTTTTCGCCAAAATCAACTAACCAGAAACTGTTCTCGAAAACGATTTTAAAGATTATAATTAAACTCTTAATGTCAATGTAAAATCAAATATACTTCAATATCAGGTAGACCATTTCACATATTAACTAGCGTTAAAAATAGATAATTGTAAACTATGAATGAATTAGATAATTAATTAAGAAGAAATAGGGTTAGTTTTCTTGATCCTCATCCATTTAAACTTTTCACGTCTGTACACGGTTTTTCTATTGTCATATATTGTTAGTTTTAACTGTTAACTTACATTTATCTTACACATAATTTCCAAAAAAAGATTTTCACGCGAAATGTTGAAGATTTACTTATATACATACATACATACATACATACATACATAATAGATAGATAGATAGAAAAAAAAATTTATTCTGAGATAAAGTCCCTTTAGAATAACAAAATTGTACAAAAAGAAAAGACTACTACTGGCCTAAAAGTTTGAAACAATAAAATCAAAAAAATAAACTAAAAAGTAAAGAAAACCTTAAGTGAACAAGCTATATACAAAACAGATAAAACTGTGTGCAACACTTAAAATTATGAAAAAAACACTTAAAACTATGAACAAAACATTTAAAACTATATATATTGGTAGAACTGCATTAATATACATAAATAAAGAACGAAAAAGAGACAAAATAGAATAAGTTCTTTTCTTAAAAAACATTGATTGTATATAAAAAAAGTTAGTGATAATTGAATAAAAAATCGATGTTTTAAAAAGCATAGAAAGTAGAAAATACATGTACTGTCCCTAACAAAGAACAATATTATCATGATTATATGATTGCTATGCAATACATATATAGTGTGAATAGTTTGTAGGCATCTGACTGTTTTTGGAACAAGAATTGGAATAGGAGGATTTTGAACGTGGATACGGAGGGGGCATGCCGAATGTTGATAGAGAAGGAATTCCAGAAGTTGATAAGAGAAGAATGCCAGAACTTGGGCAAAGAAGAGATAGTAACAGATATAAAGTGGGAGTTTAGATCATCAGGTGATATTGGAAAAAACTGGGGAGGGGATCTGAAAGGTTCACATAAGGGAAGTTTACGAAGTAGAAGCCATTTTTATTTGATATCAGGAGCTGAGGAAAGGGCTTCATGGAAGTAGGTAGCTTTTGTTAGTTGGATACTTGTCTGTCTTGTTGTGAAGCATCCTGAATGCTTGATAGCCATCTGTAAGCGTAGTCCATCTAAAGCACAGCATTGCAGATCCTTAATTTTCTGACACATCCAAGGAGCAGGCCGGTGACGAAAGATAGAGGCTTTGAGAGGAGCGTGGGTATTGAGGATATTGAGAAGATTGATGGTGAGAATATCAACCATAGTGTCGATAGAGGGGCAATAATATATTCCATTCAAATCTAAGGTTACTAGGTCAGATTTTTTTCGAGTAAGGGTATCCAGATGGCGGAAAGTGATAGTTCGAGGGTGGATTGGAGGAGTGCGGATATTATACGTTATTTGTATGAGATCGATATATGATAGAAAGTATAATGGCAATTGAGAAGAAGATAGGAGGTTTTGTGCAGAGTCGATGATGTAGAATTCAAGCCAAGATCTGCTGGTATTGTGAGTGGGCGAAAAAGGAACGATGATAATATGTATGTATATAAGTGGTGAGAGGCTTCATATCAAAGACGAATATCTGTCATTTTTAAAAAGTTGAGAAAAAACTAATTTTTGTATCATAGTTTCACTTTAAACCAATTTTAATTACCGTTTTTCATGATGCAACTTAAACATTCTTAATTGAAATCATCAAAAACTGTTTGAGTTGAACCTATAAAATAAAAATTATATATATATGTGTTTACTAATACTCTTTTTTAAATTTGTTTTCTGGTAGATGTAAAACGGCTACAATTTTTAATATGGTGATTAATTTTTTAATGAATATGTTATATCGTCTATAACTTTAATTTTTACTTTCCTACGTATGGAAATTCTTATTTCACAACAAGGTAAGTGAATGTTGTGTGATGCGCGCGCCGATTTTTCCAAATTCCAACAAAAGATTATCGAAATCATACTATAGAACGAGGTTTCTTGAAATGTATTTCGAGCTTCTTACTATTGTCGAATGTAATTAGTTGTTATTGGTTTTGTTTAAATCCTTATAATCCAAAATCCTTCGTAAAATCCTCAACGCTCCTTACTTTGTCACAAATAAAATCATCCATAAAGACCTTAATGTTCCATATATTTCCAATTTAGCCCAATCCAGATACCTATCCTTCCATAACAAACAGCAGAACCATCCGAATCCTCTCGTTTCAAAACTTGCTTCTTCCTCGATCCCTGATAACACCCCGAGGCGTTTGAAAAGAAGATGGCTTCGGGACCTTCTAATATAGAACTTTAATTTGAGATCTACCAATGGGTAGTTTCTTTTCATGTTGTACATGTCATGTTACCAATATCACATTTAGTTATTGTATTTTCTATGTAATACAGTTGTAAATTTCATTAAAATAAAATTAAAAAATATAGGAAACAAAACACTAGAATACAGCAGAGTATTGAGTTAAGTACTTTGTAAGGAATTACAATAAGCAAAGCTTATTTGACCGAGGTCACTCTAAACACCCAGGTTTACACTCATAATCAATTATTTAATTAAGAGTATCCACTTATTTGAGGATAGGTGGATCCACCGCTAATGAAACAAAATAAATACCTGCCACAGCGGGACTTGAACCCAGCTACACTTAGCTGCCCCGTATTCCAGTCTGTTATAAGCTTCTGTCATC